>ML682041.1:22357160-22395122 GCA_007922195.1 Podocnemis expansa
TTTCGAAATAAGGTGTTGTTTCGAAACAAGTTGTTTCGACACAACTTGTTTCGAAATAACCCTGTGCGTGTGAACACAGCCTAAGTGTTCTTCCATCCCCTGAATAGGTGGCTGATGCCTTAGAACGCTATGTATGTTGAAATAGTGCACAGAAGTATGGTGACAGCCAGTGTGAACAGACCTGCAGGAACCACATACAAACACGACAAACTGAGGACATTTGACCCTATTGGCAGTGACCAGAACACACCTGAAGACATTACTATCACATTGATAGATTAACACAGAACCATTCTGGTTAAAGGAGAGTGCGAAAGTCTTGTTGCATGTTTACATAGTGTCTTTCATCTCAAAGGCTCTCCAGGCACTTCCTAAACTGTACCTGTGTATGAGCTGGGGGCCAGCAATAAAGCAGGGCCAAGCAGCAGGAAGGGATGGGAGGACATTTCAGCCAGCACAGCAGGACAAACCCCCTTTTCTGCACTGGGATTTTAACATCTGTAAATTGCAGAAACCAATCTTCCTGTTTCTGTTAGGGCTGGATGACTTCATACCAGAAGATTGGACAACTGAACCTCTAAGGATGGATAGATCTTTAGAGAGGAAGTTGTGATGGGATCTCAAGGGTACAACCTGGAACTGTGGGACCCATATGCAGCTGAATTGCAATTGAATTGCATGACCCTAGAGCCACTCATGAATCATACAGAAAAAGCCGGTAGCTTTGCACCCCAGGAATATACTGTCTTGCACTGATCAAGCCCTTTTCTGGAGCAATGTGAGCTTGTTAATTGGTTCGCTACTTCATCAAAGGAACATGGACACGTTCCAGTCTTTGCAGCCTTAGCAGATTTCTCAAACACTTCAGAGAAACTTGCTTGTAAAGATAAAACACTAATGTAAGGTTATTGATTGTAAGTGATAGGCATAAAAGGTCAAAGTTGGTTACAAAAGGAAGTAAAAGGTAAGCTTGCAGAGTGAAACTTATTGGACTATTCAGTTTTTAGATGAAACAGTTTTTCTCACCCCACTGGATGCTGCAGATTGGGTACAGTCCTTGCATCCCTTTGCGTGAAGAATATGGCAAGGCCCCTTCCCTACAAGGCTTTCGATATAGATCAGGCGCCCACCAGGTCTCTCCTTGCCTGTTCACGTGTTGAGTCTGAATTACTTCTCTAACGGAAATTAGATCAATATTGGTTTTAAATCACCAGATTTTGCAAGGCTTGACATCAGTAGTGCTCGTTCATTTTAAGCTAGGTGGCCAGGTTATAGAGAAAGTCAGGAAAAACTTGTCATGAAGCCCAAAACTGCATCAAATTTGCCTAGTTTGGGATCTCAGAACAATCCCCAAGGCCTGCCTGGCTCATTGAATGGTTCATAACCCCTTGAACCCTGGATTCAAATCCAACTGGTCATCAGGGAACTTTGGCAGTGGATCTGTACCGGAACTTCACAGCTGAATTCCATCCTTATAGTAGACCAAAGTGAAAGTTTGGCATCCCAGAATATTACTGACCTTCATGGCCTGAGCCCATCAGTACTTTTCGGCAGACTTCTGCTGTTTTGTAGTTTTGTGCCAAAACTATGGGAATCTCATGGATTCAACTGAGCTTTGTTTTACACTTTTGGACTGAAGAGCCGAAGGCGGGGCCCACATGAGATGCAACCAAAGGAATATCTGTGTCAGGGAAAGCCAGGAAGAAGCCTCTTGGATCCCCTCTGTTCACAGCCAGTCAGGACTCTGCTATGGTGGAGCCTTCTCCTGTCCAGCACCCGGGTCTCCACGCTATCTGTAGCCAGCTCCCAAATCCAGGTTCAGATGGTCTGATCCTTGCTCTGTCTGGTCTCCCTTGGGAGGGGGGGTTCCTCCCTCCTCAAGGGTCCCAGCTGTCCCAGTCAGCAGTGATGCTCAGCCAATGTAGAAGTCAGAGGGTTTATTAGCAATCCAGTTTGCACAGCAGATAGGACAGTTGGCTTTCAGATCAACCAGGAGGTCTAGCCATAAACCCCCCAGGAAGAGCCCCGGAGATCCTACCTCTCAGACCTCCATCTTCATTCTTCCCCCTCTCAGCCTTTTGTTCTCCTCTCCCTCCAGGCGCCCTGCCCCCGGTCTAAACTGGCCACAACCTGTCACCCCCAGGGGATCCAGGTAAGGTTGGACTAAAGCCTCTTCTCCCCTAGTTATCACACCCCTGTGTCCCATCATCAGAATACCATCACCAAAATACAGGAACAGAAAAGAACATTTGGGCATTGCCCCTGGCATCCCACAGTAGCCCAAGAGGTTTTCTTACTTCATCACATCCTGAAACATGGGGGCTGTCACAATCTGAGAGGCAGAATCTCTTTAGGAAGCTGCTGCTCTATATTTGCAATGCTTTGCTTTTCAGAGCCCAGTATGTGTGTTCACATACATGCCCTATTATTTGTGCTTGTCTCTTCCTGCTCAGCCTCACCCCCCCATTAGAGAAGAGCTACAAGCAAGACTTCAGTAACAGGAGTATCTTGGTGCCTTTTAACTGATTTCAGTGTCTAGCAGCAACCTGTAATTAAGAGCTGAATATGTGGGCCAGCAGAGCCTGTAAGCTTGCTGGTGGGAGTTGAAAGCTTGAAGTCACACATTGGACTTTCTAGAGCAAACATGAGCATTGCTGGTGCTATTGATTGCCCAGGTGCACTCCCTCACAGTAGAGATGAAGAGAAGCTGTCAGGTTTCTGGAGTGATGGTAGAGAGTTAATCAGCTGTGTGAGCTCCTTGTGCTGTTGTGAACTCTTAGTTGTGTCCCTTCACGCATTGTTTGGAGGGTTCTGTTTCTCATTGACCTACCTCTTGGTTGTTTTTCTCATTACTGGCCTGGGAGAGTTTTGGGGGAAAGCAGGATGGAGAGTTTATATCTGAGTTTGATTTTACTTATAGCAATGTAACGTAAACCCGTTGAGTTCAACAGAGTTTCTTCCATTGTTGACTGGCGTGATTGAGAACAGAATCGGCCCTCAGAAAAGCAGCCTGCTATAAACATGCGTGTGCTGCCTTGTAACATTGGCACATTTTTCTGGTGAAGGGAATTTTTAAACACAAATGGCTGAATTTTCTCAGGCCCTGGAGGCAGGCGAGTGAAGGGAATAGGAAAGGGGAAAAGCAACTTGGCTCAGGTGCATGTTCAGGTAAGTTTGTGTGCGCGCTTTGTATACACAGCCACACAAAACTGTTAACTTCTTGGTAAAAAGAGAGAGCTAAGGAGCCAGTGTTTGCTTTCGGGAAGTTGATAATTCTTGTGCCTCATGGACTGGCCAGTGCAGGAAGAGGAACTGGTTGGAGAAAGAGACAAAAGAAAGTTGAGCCAAACTGAAAATTTTCTATCTGGATCTGAATTATCCCCAGGTCTAGTGAGAGGGCAGGGGGTCAATGGAGAAAGGGAGTGAGCTGTGCTGTTGGGGGGTGGGGAGAGGCTGGGCTGCCCAGTACACGGGGGTGGGAGGGGTAGAAGGCAGGAGGGTGAAGGGAGCCTGATACTCGCAGGGTTCCTGCTGGGCCGGAGGGGTGTCAACTACTTGCTGTGTGCAGCCACCACTGTAGTCATTGGCCATCGTCTGGAAGTAGCAGTTGAGGACGACATCTGCCTCCTGCAGGTTTGTCAGCTACAGCCATCAGCTTGACTGCCAAGTCCTGGCTCCCACCCATCTTGGTCCCCAATTACTGGTGCAGCTGCCACCGATCAGCAGCTCCCCTCAGCACAGGCGTGCTGAGCCGTCTGTGAGGGGGGATCCCCTGTAGCTTGGCCCTGTTCCCCACTCTGGAGGGAGAGATTTTAGTTATCAAGCTGCCAGATCTCCTTCCAGAATGGGGAGCTGGGCCTGGGGAGTCAACACTTCCAAAAACAGGGTGAAAATCAGTAAAACATGAATAATGGGGTTTTGGGTTTTTTTTTTTTAATAACCCAGGGATATTTTGTCAAAAATAGGAAAAAACAGACACAAAGGGCTTCTGTATGGGCTATTGACTGGCTAGGTCCAGCATCTTGCTGACAGGAGGTATGCTTGCCTTCGTGGACACAGCTTTGCTGAGAAGATGTGGCTTGGGGAGCGGCTTCAAGCAGTGAATAGTGCCCGTCAACTGGGGAACTCTCCCATGTGACTGATACCTGCTAGGCTTCACCTAGGAAGGTGAAAAGAGGAGGAAGCACCCAACCTGGCATGCGCATGTCACCCATTTGCTAAATGATTGTAATATATTCGTATTGATTAGCCAAGACCTTGAGGAGATAAAGGGTGTGACTGGTAAATGAGGTAGGAAGCAGGATTAAAGATGAAGTGAAATTCATGGGCTATGTGCTGGTGAGGAAAGCGGCTCAGGATTAATAGCAGTGTCACCGCAGAGATTGGCAAATACATTTGCTGGAGCATCTAATTATAATGAAGCATGACAGGACAAGCAGAATTAGTGAGGATGAGTTACTGTTTAGGGAGCCAATTTCAGATGACCCTGACTGCTTGCTTGCTGGGGAGGGTATGTGTGATTTGTCCATCGCTGTGGGACACAGGGATGGAAATCTAATACATGGAGATTGACGGGTGGGGTGGGTGGGGAGGCAGTGCTGTAAGGGCTGGGAGCTGGCTGTGGGGAAACTGAACCTTGGGGAATGCAGAAAAGTGGAGGGCAGATCTGTAGTACAGCAGAAGGCACCTCGAATGGATTCTGTCGGGTGTTCCTTTATAATACACTTAGCAAGAGAGATTCCCTGACCCAAGGGTCTTATAGTAGAATCCAGATGAAAACAAGTATATGGCACAACAGCTTGTGCTAGAAAGCACAAACTGTTGTGCCATATACTTGTTTTCATCTGGTTTCTACTATAAGAAGGTATGGTCACCTTGGGGGGGAGGAGATTAGTGTATGGGACAGGAAAGTTCTGCTTTCATTGTTAATGTAGGGGCCCAAATAACACTTTAGACTGGACAGAGTGCATGAGGCAGTTGGAGATGGGCCATAGGAGAGAGCTGATCCTGGCTTATGAAGTGACTTTGAAAATGCTTCATTTAGCACCTTGCTGTGTAAAAGGTGGAGACTCAGTATTTACTAGTGAGAACATTCATCCGTGTTTACTATTTCTGACTCCTGTTTTCTTCTCTGAGACACAATCTAGCTTTATGCCAGACTGGGAGCTGGTTAATGATGGTCTTGAATTATAATTCTGGCACTCTGGCTGGGGCATCCGAAGTCCTTTCATCTGACTGATCAGGCACTGTTGCAGCATCGCTGCTCCTAGAGGAAAGGAATGGGGCTGCCTCTAGGTCCCCTGCTTCAATTAGAAGGGGGTGTTGTAGCAGCAACTGAAATCGCACCTTTCTGCCAAGCTTCCAAGTCTCACATATTCAGATATGTCCATTGTGCCCAGCACCAGCCAGCAAAGTGATAAAGTAGCTGAGCTCATGAGATACATCAAACCAGGTCACTTTGCACAACCAAGGTAACCTAAGATGCTGTTGCTGAGTGCCCAGGCTGCACACGTGACTCCCCTGAGATGGAGTCCCAAACCAGACAGTCAGTGCTTTGTGCAGGTCCCGCTAATGGTGACCTGAGTACACTCTATGAGCTGACAATTGTTTAAACACTTCCCTGGGGACTGTTGCTTGCTGTAATGTGGCATCAGGTTTAATGAACAGGACTCTAAGGAAAGAAAAGGTTGAGCTCTGGGTCCTAGGTCATGCCCGTGCTGGGATGTGAGCGATGAGTGTTAGCGTTCTAAATGCCCTGCAAAGCTGGAGAGGTCAATGTTCTCTCCTTGTTCCAGCCTAGATTATGGTCTGTCCTTCAGGCCAGCCAGTGAGTGACATAGCGGTTATTGCTGGAAAGGAGACTCCAGAGACCCTGGAGATCACAGTGGCCATCAGTTAGGTCTTGCATGGTTCAGTGAGTGAGGCATCAGCTTGGCATATCTCCAACACTGCCCTGCACTTTACTGCTATTTCCTTTATTTATTATTCATATCGCACCAGTGTTACAGGGCATCCTCAGCAGTGCAAGGCACAATGTGCAGTAACAAGACTTTTCTTTCACCTCAGTGGTTCATTTTGCCCAGTTTGGAGAATGGAGATGATAACGATCTCCATCTATTTATGCAACGTTTGGAGAGCTGTTGACAAGAAGCTCTGTCTAAGAGTACCGCATTATTAGTAGGACTATTAATGTATTATTTCCCAAGGTTCTGAATAGCAAAGCTTGAACCATCAGGTCAGTGAAAAGCAGCTGAAGGGCTGTGTCCCACAGTGGTAATTTAAAAAATAAAACCTATTAAAGAATAATTTTAGAAAAGAAGTGGCAAAATGGCCAACAGTTAACACTGGCATTGGAGGACTGGGTAACTGTGGCCATACCCATGGATCCTCTCACACATATATAAGTGCCCTAATCCAGTGTTTCCCAACCATTGTGCCATGAGAGCTAAGCAGGTGTGCCACAAAATTTTTTGAAAACCTACTCAAAGAGCTCTGGCTTGGCTCATTCACTCACGAATATTCATGAGTTCATTTGGAAACTGTATGGTGGTGCGACGCAAATTAATTAAAAGTAGCAAGGTATGCCACGACAGAGAAAATGTTGGGAACCACTGCCCTAATCTATTGTATTGGTAATAAAAATACACTAGGAGGTTTTCAAAGACAATTCAGAGATTTAATGATGCAATCCCATTAAAATGGGTGGCCATTTTACAGCTAACTCCCCTACTCCGTATTGAAAACTTTAGCCCTCTAGTTTTAAAACAAAACAGGAATATCTCTCTAAACAAACTCCTTTCCTTTTCTCCCAACTTTCAGCTATAATGTGATTGTCCCTCATTAATTTGCTTGTTCATGTGCCTATCTGGATGTTTCTGCTCTATTTAGAGTTCCTTTTGTAATACAGTTCCTTATTGCTCTGTAGCAGATGCCTGTAAAGGTCTTTACTGTGGTTTGGTTGCATTTCTTGTATTGTTTACAAAATCGGTTGGGCAAATGTGGAAGCTACTTGCTAGAATTGCTTTTTGTGTGTCTCTCTCACTTATTTACTGCATAGACTCATAGACTTAAAGGCTAGACAGGATCAGCATGCTTCTAGCACATTGCTGGCCACAGATCCTCACCCACCCATTCCTGTAAAAGGCATATGTTCTGGATATATCTGGCATTGCAGTAACAATGGCCTGAAATTCCAGGGTGTCTTTTCTTTTGCACAGTCTGACATTTGCTCAGAAAATTTTTCTCTGTTATATAGCAGTATAAATTTGGAGGCCCTTTGATGAACTCCGTGGAGTGATACCAGAATTGCACCAGCATATCAGATCAGAATCTGGCCTTTTGCCTCTTATTCAGTTTTAGGTCCTGATCCTATCTGGACTGGTTCCAGTAGTTCTAATCCCAAATACATTTTATTGCTGGGTAAAGTTTTATCTTTTGCTTGTGTGGATTTCTGATACAGCCATTAATGTAGAAGACTCATAGCACTGAGAGATTGCAGGGCAGGCACTATGCAAGTTTTCTTCACATGACTTTCCTGACTGATCTCCATTTGGATTGAGTAACAGCTCACCATTTCTACCACTCCAGGCAAGTCCTGGTCTTCCAGAACCTGTGCCCCACTGTATGGGTGTTTTATCAGATGGCCAAACATTCTCTAAGGACAGAAGGGAGGCCAGTTTTGATTTATTTAGGGGCGTTTGAGCACCAATCCCATTCTAGAATAACCACTTTACTGACCCAATGGGGTAGGCCTGGCTTGGCACTGGACAGAATAAAGGCAGTGAGGACATACAGCCATAGCCAGTTGTTATCGCGGTTCATCACCTCATTGTCCGTGGTCCCCAAAGGGGATATGGTTAAAAATGACAATTCCGTGAAGCGCTCATTGTTGCCTTCTTGTCTCTTCAGGAGGGAGAATAAACTGCGGATCCAGAATGGCTGGCTATGCCACCTAGCCCCAGAAATCATCCGCCAGCTCTCGCCTGACACAGAAGAGGACAAGCTGCCCTTCTCCAAGCACTCAGATGTTTTTGCACTTGGGTAAGTCCTAATGTGGGCCCAAACTAATATTTGGCTCTGTGGGAGGGGAGTTTGTGGCTGTGGATGAGCCCACACCTACTATAGTGTTGCTGCGTTGTGGAGCTGCTGCAAAGTCTGCTTCAATGATGGGAGGGAAGTGAAATGGCATTGCAGGGAATCCATTTTATTGCCACAGTAATTAATCTAGGCCTCCCAGGTAGATCTCTGTTATGTGGACCAGTCCACACAGGGCATTCTTGTGGGGAGCAGGGTGTGTGCCCACATGGGTTCCTTGTTGCAGGTGGCACCATCTTGCATTAGAAAGACTGTGCAATGCAACAAATGCAACAATGACCTGATCCTATGTTTTACACCCCCTTGCATTTAGTTTCATTCCTTTCTGTAAGTTCACCCATCTTCGAAGCATCTGAGGAAGTGGGATCTTCTCCCACGAAAGCTCATGCAAAAAATAAATCTGTTAGTCTTAAAGTGCCACACAACTCCTTGTTGTTGTTTTTTCAGTGCAACAAAGTCTGCTGCATTCTTTGTGCCCTAGTGCAGTCCACTAGGGCTTGTGGAAATGCTAAGGAAGTGGTTGGATCAGGCCAATGCAGAATGGCTGTTTTTATCCACTAACGTTATGGATCCATTGGCCATCAGCTCTGTGTTGGAGAAGGCACAGGGGATTCCTGCCTGTGCTGCAACCTACATATATACACCTGCTCGCTGGCTGCCCCACACTCTGAGGACTTGGTCAGCATGAACAATTCTTTCCCTCTTCTCCCTGCCAGTGCTTAACATAGTCTGAAAAGAAGGCAAGGGGCTATCCTCGCCTGGGAGCAGCAGATTTAAACAAGACTGGTTAAAGTGTGCCCAGCAGCCAGGAACACTGCTACCCCAGGGAAAGATCTGGGGCACAGGCCCAGGCCCCACCCCCTTGCACCCAGGCCGTGCCCCTTGCACCTGGGCCCCGCTCCCTGTCCATGATCTGGTGCCTGGGCCCGATCCAGCATTGGGCTCCTGCAGCCACCAGCCTGGCCCCGGATCCCTGGCCAGGGACGGGGATGGGAGAGGCAGGCACTGCTGTGGGCACCCTGGCCTCAGATCCCTGGCTGTGGACAGGGCTGGGAGAGGCAGGGGTCGCCCCTGGTACTCAGGGCACTGGCACTGGGACTCGGGGGCATGTGCCCCATGTGCCAGGCACCAGCAATGCCCCTTCCAAAAGCAATGGGTTTTTAAAAAAATATTTAAATATTTGTTTGCCAGGTGTGTGACCTTGAGACCTTGCCCCCCTTTAAATCCCATCTCCCTTCAGCATGAGAGGTGATTGTCTCCGTGCCATTACTGCAGCATGCTAACTGCTGGTATAGGGCATGCTGGAGCAATCTCACCCACTGAGCTAAACTAGGGATGAACCTCAACCTTCCTTCCAAACTTTGGGGTCTTGCTTCACCCAGCTCCAAAGTGCAGAACTGACCCTTGTCTCCAGTGGACTGAATTGAAACCATATGTCAAAATGCCATCCCTAGCTTGGGGCAAATTCCAGTTTGAAACTCAAAGCTTTCAGACTTCAGGACTTCCACTGAATGACTGGTGCCAACTCCAGAAAACTAAATCCACCTTTGGCTTTGGTGTTTTTGGTTCAGACCCTTCTCTCCCTTATAAATACTTCATAATGTAAACACCAGTGAAACATTTTAGAGAGCCTGCCTGACTGCATGTGTTAGGGTGGAGTAGGAGAACCAAACAGTTCTAGACTCTGACTTGTCTAAGGACACTCCATGCTAAATAATCTAGATCTATTTAAAAATTCTAATAATTTTGTTCTAAAACTGCAAACAGGAGAGGGAGGGAATAGTAAATGACTGAGAATAGAATAAAGGGTCAGTTTTGCCTCCAGTTAGCACATCCAATGCATCAGTTAATCATTCACGCTACTTATTTAAAAGAAAATTTCCTTTATGAAAATGGTCTGATCCCTGATAAAATCTTCCCTGAGGCAGACATAGGACTACAGGTTTTATCAATTGGATTAATTTTCCTTTGTGCCATATTGATGGACATCTTAAAGACTTGCAGCATAGTGATTAGTTTATGTGAAAGTGTTATCTAATGAGATATTTCCATTTTTTTAAAAAATTCAGTAATTAAATCTATATTTTTGGTGTAACTTTAGCATTAAAAAATGAAGTAATTAACGGATCTTATCAAACTAGGTGAAAGCCATTTGCTTAAGGCGTAAAGCTATTATCTGAGAGTCCTCTGCTTGTTTAAAGTAGCCTTCAGTTTCTTTTAAAAGTTTTCAGTGTTTTTTGTTTTTCCTGGTTCATAATATCCTCTCAGATACTGCAAAATGTTGGGCCAGATTCTCAGCTACTGTAAATTGATTTCAGTGGAGCCATTTACACCAGATGAGGCTCTGGCTCACAAATTCTTTTCCCAATGGAATTTGGAACAAATCATGTCTGCTCAGAGATTCAAAAAATGGTTGCAAAAAGGAAAATACTTGTAAAACAGGGTAAGGCCACAATGCCTTTCTGCCTCCAGCGCACTGCAGTACATCACTAATTCTTCTTCTTTTGGTAAACATCTGTGGGCAAATCCTCAGCTAGTATCATTGACTTCAGTGGATCTGTTACAACTGACACCACTGCAACTTAGCCCCAGATTTGGTTGGCTTTCTGGTTCTTCTAGAGTTACTCGTGGTCTGCAGAGACCTCACTGATGCGGGACTAAGAATTTACTGGGCTATGGGGAAAGGCCTGCTTGGCCAGGTCTACAACTTGTGGCTTTTCCTTGTGGCTCCTAGCTCCAGGCTCCCCATGTGCCACCTGAGGACCTTGTGGGGGGAGGGGGGGCTTACTCCTAGTTCCTGGCTCCCCCCCATCAGGGGACGCTGTGGCAGGTGCCCTGACCCAGGTCTCCCCACTGGAGGCTACACCCCTTATGGGTCTCAGAACACTTGGTTATTGAAGGAATTTTTCTTCTTATCTTTCAGGTTGCCAACCCTTGCACCAAGCTGTAGGGAGCAAGGTAGTGTAGGCACTGCTAGGCTACCTCAATGCCCAGGGTTTGTTTCTCTATGCAGGGATGATCTTGCTTGTGGCTGTTGGTTGGCCTTACTGGAACTGCTTTGTGACCCAATATGTTGTGCAGCTTGGGATCTAGGCTTTGGTCCCTGGGAACAGACTGTGGCATAGTTTTATGAAGAAACATACAGAATATCAGTTTGTTTAAGCACTTGCTCCACAGAACTGCTGCATCTAAAAGGAGGAAAAATAAGGACTGAAATCAATCACTTTAGCAGTGTTAAGTGTCAAAAAGCTAAGAGATACCATCAGCTCCACTGTAGTAATTAATATTATTCATTCACTCTTGTAATTAAGGGAATAACCCTACAAGGATCTGTGAAAGGAAAAATCATGCTTAGAAAAACAGATTAATTAAAGTGGGTTGCAGCCAGCAAAATAACAGAGGTGGCTGCAGGATGTGGTCTGGGATATGGAAAGAAAACCCTGGAAAACGAGTTTTCAGAAAGGTCCTGAAAAATTCTCTCTGAAGTGTCTCGTCCTCTCTGTGTTCAGGAGATGGACGGCTGTGGGCTTTGGATCTGAAAACTGCTTTGCATCACTGGAATTGTAAAAAATGAATCGTTCGCCATTGATAATGACTCTCGGCTTAGCTGGAAGGAATACAGCTGTCTGTGAGATGGTGCTGTTAGACTCAGCGTTCCAAAGCACTTTTATCCCCCAATCTAAACTGCATTGCCTGAGCCTAGGAAAGGGAACAAATGACTATATTTATACATACAAAACTTCTTTTGTTTTGCCTTTACTGTAGACAGTACACAATCTTTATCAAGTTGGTTAAAGCAGGAAACAGCTCAGGTATGAGGGCTCATTAGAAATACTCCAGACCCCACTGTAATGTCTCAGGTTCCCATTCATTTGGGAGCAAAGTTGGAAATACAAGCCATTTAGAGCTGCTAATTTGGAGGGTTTCCATAAGACAAGGGCTCGGTTTTCAGCAGCCAAGCTCACCAGCTGCTCCTGTTGCCTTTTGTAGAAGATGGGTGTGCTCTGCATCTTGTAGTGTGATAAGAGTGGGCACCTGAAAACAGACATCCAAAATTAATGGATGCATCCAAAAATAGAGGCCTTAGATACCATACCAATTAACATACTATTGTGAAAGGCCTCTTAGAAGTACCATCAGTTGACAATACCTCTTCCAATAATCATGGCATATCCAAATCAGTGGACAATATTGTCTGTCAGTTACTGGATATTGCCCAGCCTGACCTGCCCCTGTCCTGAAGCCCCAAGACTGGCTTAGTTCTGGAGCAAGAAATATTTTATAAAATTGCACTCCCTTTTTGCAAAGTTGCAGGCATCTCAATCAAGACATCTTTAGACTGGTTTATATTGATACTACTCATAGGTCATGTATCCTTCTAGGGTTCCAAACCTAGAGCCTGATCCTGCCTCCCCTCTGCTCACCTGATTCTGTGATTGATGAGAAAGGAACTTCCAAGCAGAGAAGGATTTCAGGATCAGTCTCTTAATAAATACATCAGTTGTTATGCTATCTGCCTCACCTCCATTTTACAGATAGCTCCTACCATTGTCTTCCAGTGGAATCCACTTATTCCCCTAAAGTCACGAGTCCAGAGTGCTAGAAGGGGATTGAGCCATGGTAGACGTAGCTGGGGCCTAAGGCTCTGAGTTGCCATGGTTTTTACTGGCAGAAAATTTAGGCCTGGTGCTTAGTGGACTGGAAATATGTAGTCTGTCATTCCCCAAGCCAGCTTCATACTCTTGTGCCTTGAAGGCAGTGGATGTGAAGAGAGCTTCTGGCATTTGTTGTGGGTTCTGCTGGGTCTTGGTTCTCTATCTGTGTTACCTGAGCAATAAAATAGAAGAAGAGATGAAGCAGAAGTTAAGTAGATGCGGAAACAAGAGAACCCTAGTTTAATAAGCACTTTGTGTGCAGCTTGTGAAATATTCCTTCCTCAAGCACATTCTTTCCAAACAAACCCATTCAGGATCTGAAGGCCAGCGAAGCTAACAAAGGCAGACAAGAATTCCCGAAGAAGCCTTTCAGTTAATCCCCAGAGTCCACTTAAACATGAAAAAGCTACTTTTTCATCAAGCCCATTCTCCACACACTAGATAATAAGCTCGGATGCCAAATGGGACAGAGAGCAGACAACTGGTTGAAGGGAGAGCTAGCTGTTGAACGTGTCTCCTCTCAGAAGTTGTGTTGGAGGCTGTCTCTGGTCACAGAGCAGCAGTGAGAAGTGGAGGCAGTGAGCCATGGGGAGAGAAGCTGGCGATTCATGCCTTCCCACTAGTTCCATCTCGGAAGCAGGGACCAGAAGCCTATCTGCCTTATGATGCTTCAAAACTCCCTCAGCCTCTAGCCCTGTTCTCAGCAAGAGAGGAGATGTCAGTGGAGTATGAGGAGGGAGACAATGTCCACAGAGACTTAGATCTTCCTTTCACGCTGGCTGATGCTTTTCAGAACATCTCTCATTACCCTGTCAAGGTGGATTTCCCCTTTGACTTGATGGATTTCTGGTTTTCAATTAATACCTGAGAGTTGAAGCATGCAAGGCCCTATTTCCTGTCTTCCCTTGAAGATATTTTGCATGGTAAAGCAGTTGCTGCTGTCACAGCCAATAATTTTTTTTCCTTCCCTCTCAAGTCACGTCTTGGTGAATATTACAAATGTGAAAGCAGAACAATACCCATGGACAGGGCTGTCCACATCTGAGCATTTTTGCAGCAAAGATTGATGTTTCTTGCCAGTCAGAGGGAGGGGCTCAAACTCCTCTCCCATCACAGTGGTGGGGGTGGGGCAGGGAGTGAGGGGAGAACATCGTCTTCTACTACAGAGTATATAGGGCAATGCCAAAGTGCACTGGTGTAATGGCATTTGGGGCCCATTACAAACTAGTAGCATTTAGCACAGGCTTGTGGCTACTCGAAGCTACACTGGGCATTGGACTGACTTGTGGAAGCCACAGGGATGGGGAGGCTTATAGGTGGTTTTAAGCCAATACACCTTTGTCCTTAGCTGAACTGTGCCATATTTGAGGATTGGAGCCCTAAACTTTCATTTAATGGCATGGTCTCTTCCACACCCAGAGCCACCTCCCATGCTTCCTTGGGTGCTAAATGGCCCAGCTGGCCCCCTTCTGTGGTGCCAGGATTTCCAGCTCCCCCCTGACAACACATTTCAGTTCCATCAACATGAACATCCACAGTATACTGAGACCCCCTAAGGCTGGGACAGTGCACAGTAAATGAAAATCCATCCTAAATTAACTGTGCAGCCAGTGCCCTTCATGGCCACGTTGCCTTAGATGACAGCTCAGCTGCAAAAAGTCCAGTGGGCTGCACCAGAGTGACACAGAGAGTAAGGGCTCACTGCAGAGTACATGCAGCCTTGGCTAGAGAGGCCAAGTAGCAAATGGGGGTGGGTTTTGAACCTGGGAGGCAGCTGATCTGACCAGGGCAGGAACAGAGCTCTCACATGGGATAGTGTGTGGGAGCTTGCATTACTCTCTGGACTGTTCAGACAGTCTGCACAGCAGATCTCTGCCCCTGAGGCTTTTGGCCTAGCACTGAATTCCCTTTGGAGAAAAAATGGAAAAGCAAATGTTTGTCCCTCCTGGTTCTGTAGAGCTTGCTTCCAGATCCTGCTAGAGGGTGAATGTGAAAAGGCACTTTAGAAACCTTAAGGCAGTGATTTTCAAACCATGTGTAACCCCCTGGGGTTTTAAGGAGCGTGGTTCCTTTGAATCTTTGCCCTGTGGGAGAGGGTTTGTGGAGCTGAGGAGGGGGGCTGCAGCTGGAGGCTCTGGGAAGGAAGCAGAGGGGGAGGCCCTGCCTGAAGCCAGGGAAGACAGAGCGGCTGACCTGGGATGCCAGGCCAGCACCTACAGAAGGACACTGTGCTGGGGAGAGTCACCCAAGGACAGAGCAGCATCCAGTGACTGGCCATCTGGAGCTGTGGGGCCGTGAGTACAGCACCTGGCACTCAGGGGGGAGGTTGTAGTTAGTTAAGTGGGGAGGGGGCCACACTGGGTTCGCGGAGAGCAGCAGAAGAGGCATCAGAGGGTTTTCTTTTGCTGGCAAAGTGCTGGCACTGAAGACTAGGAGTTGCTGGACTGAACTCTGGACTGGAGCTGTGCTGGGACTCCTGAACTCATGGTGCAGAACGAGGTCACATCTGCCTCCAGCCTGCTGCATTGTTGGGCCTTACAGGGCCCAGTGTTAGCTGTTACTCCGTGTTACTGCTGCCCCATCTCCCCTGTTGGTTTTCCCTTTGCACCTCTGTAAATAAACTTCCCCATTCCCATAATCCCTGCACTATCCCAGTGTGCGTGTGGGGTCACTCTGGGGGTGAACAGGTGCCCCTGGGGGCAAAGGGGCTCTCCTTGCTGTGTTCCCGCGCACACCCTTCTCTGGTCAGAGCCACCTGCAAGGCAAGACTCTATCTGGCCACGTGGGAGTTATACATGGGTTGGGACCAACATTGGGTCACAAGTACTGGGTGGCGGCACCCCCATTGATGCCACCAAAAGACTGGAATGCATTGGTCAAAAAGATGTAATTGTTGGGTTGTTGGCATAAATGATTTTTTTTCAACTGAGTCCCAAGGAAAAGTTCAAAAACCACTGCCCTTCTGCTTTAGCTCTTGGCTGTGTTCACACAAGAGGTTTCGAAACAAGCTGTTTCGAAATAAATGGTTATTTTGAAACACCTTATTTCCAAAGACAAAAAAGGTGTCTTGGAAATAAGGGAGCGAAACAGCATGTCCACAGTGTGGACATGCTGTTTTGCTTGGGGAGGGGACTTCAGACACCTGCGGGGTGAAGCTGTTTCTAAATAAGAATGCTGTGTGAGCACACCCCTTGAGTTGCTCCCTGGGCACAAGGTTCAACTACCCTTGCAGTGCTGCAAGAGCACGCCACTTGAAGGACAGGCTTTCTAGGCCACCTGTCTATGCCTCCCCTCAAAGAAGCCTATTCTTGTCTCAGTGGGCCAGGTTCTTAGCTGGTGTAAATAGATCAACATCAATGGAGCTTCACCAGTTTTAGCCCAGCTGAAGATCTGGCCCAATATGTGCTGGAAGAAGGGGGTGAGGAACACCACAGTGCCTTTTAGTGTTAAAGAGAGTTGCATTGGCATGTAAAATCCCTGCAGGTCAAGATGAGACTGACAGGAAGACCTTGCAAATGAGAGGCAGTATATTGGAACATGGGGCTGGCAGACAGGAGAGCTGGAGTTTCATTCAGTGTTTGTCAGTGATGTGTCATCTGACTTTGGTAGAGTCACATGCTTCTGTGCCTCAGTTTTCTCATCATTAAAATGGAGTTAATACTCACCTTTACGAAAGGTGGGTACAAGGTGCTGTCCACATAGGAGGTGGTCGTGCTGGTGTGAACATACCTTCTGTGAGACATATCCTTGCACACCCTGACTCAGGAATGCCTCTGGCTGGGTGTTTCCTAGCAGTGCTGATGAGTAGGCTTAGGCTATGGCTAGTGTTCAGAGCACCCCCCTGCTCTTTAGGTCATTCTAAGTCCCAGTCCTACTGTCTCCAAACAGCACTATCTGGTACGAGCTGCATGCACGGGAGTGGCCTTTCAAGACGCAGCCAGCAGAGGCAATAATATGGCAAGTGGGAAGAGGGATGAAGCCCAACCTCAGCCAGATCGGGATGGGCAAAGAGATATCGGTATGTGTTGCAGCTCTGTGCCAAATCTGTTGATGGGGGTAGGGGGGAGCCCAACTGTGACACAGCCAGGAACCACTCTAGTGGTTCCAAAGCTGTGGTTACTGGGGGTCAGTGGCCCACAGAAAATGCTCTGGTGTGCTGTGCTGGGATCTGACTTTGCTTCATGCTGTCTCAGCCAGAAAAGACACTACCAGGGGCAGAGGCTTGTGCAATCCATGGAAGGAAAGGTGTGTCTCATGTCACTCTACACCAACCCTTTAGACCCACCTGCCCAGTTCTTATTGGATGGACAGATGGAGGAAGGTGTTGGGAATTTGTTTCAGCCCAGTCTAAAGATGAGGGGCAGTTTCAAAGGTCCCCAAAGCCTGGAAGAGGAGGTGGGGATGGGATCCAGGGCTTTGCTTTGGGCCAGACTCTATCTGGGAGTGTGTGGTGACAGTGAACCATGGGGAGAGGACTGGTTCTCTTGTTCATTGTCTGTTTTGTGCACACTGCAGGATATCCTTCTCTTCTGCTGGGCGTATGACCAGGAGGAGAGGCCCACCTTTACCAAGCTCATGGAGATGCTGGAGAAACTGCCAAAGCGGAACCGTCGCCTTTCCCACCCAGGCCACTTTTGGAAGTCAGCAGAGTAAGGCTTCTGCCCACCCCTTGCACTTCCCCACTACTGATTCTCCCCTCCTGGCTCCTAATGCTGTAGCTCTTCCTTCAAACAGCACTTACGTTAGACAGCCCCCCATGCTGCCCAGGGAGGTGTGCTTGAAGGGAAAGGGAAGAGGAGCTAGATTCACAGGGAAGTCTGCTATCTCCACTCCCTCGGGACGTCTCCAGTGGCAGCAGTCCCATGGGTGCTCCCATGGGCTGGGGAGGTACCACAGTGTCTGCCTAACCCAGGAGCTCACATGGAAAACATGCTGGAATTGCTTTGGGGACTGGCTGATCACATAGCGACTGTGAAAAGCTCTCTCACCGGTCAGACACTTCCTGGTGATAGTCCTGGGGAATAGCTCAAGCAGCCTTCCCATCTCACAGCTTATGCTCCTTCTGTTAAGATCTTTCTCAGGACCTCAGCCCAACCATCCTCTTTTGACTCCTCCCTGCTTGAGTAGGGTCTAGTCCAGGGCAGCCCACTTAAATTCAGTGGCCACCACTAATCCTCTCACTACCCCCTGGCAGTCTGGGGATGCAGGGAAGGACCAAGGTCAATTCTCCAGGCTGCAGCCAGGGACCCTAAGAACCTCTCTTTGGCACCACTGCACCCCCTAACACTGCACAACAGGTTCCCTGGGCCATGTCCTCACTAACCTCCAGATACCTCTTCCCTTTGTTTCAGGGTCTGGGCTCTTAGCCAAGATTTGTCAGTCCATGGGGAGTTGTGCTTGGTGCTGCTTCCTGCAGCCAGGTTAACAGTTTCCCTTCTCACGCACCAGAGGAAGACTGCCCTGAGTTGGGGCTGCATCCACTGTATATACTAGCTTGTAGGCTCAGATAGGTCTGCAGCCAGCAGCTCCTGTTGGCAGCTCACTTTCTGCAGGCTTTTAACCCCTTCCCCACTAGAGTAGGGAAACCATCCCACTACAGTGACCATCTGCCAAAGTGCTTTAAGAGAAAGTGCTGCATAAGAGCTAAGTGGTGGTATTGTGGCACTGGCTTTCCTTGGTACCAGCTGTTCCTGTGGGTGAGAATCCTGGAGCCCATGTAAACAAACAGGAAGAGCCAGGTAGGCCACTTCCATTGCGAGGAAGAAATGGGCTATCCTTGGGGTCCAGAGCCATGGGGTTACTGGAGCTGCCAGCTGCCAGGGACAGGAATGTTCAGTGGGAATGGGGTGTGAGGAGGGTAGAGATAGTAGTGAGTGAGGAGAGAGGACTGGCAGATGGTGAGTGGGACAGAGGGAGAGAAGTTGCCCTTTTGTTCGTGAATGGCTGTGGAGGAGGTGACTGTGCTACAGTGGGTCCCTCACTTGAAAAAAACTGGAGACTGCTTTCCCTATTTGGGCACTTCTGTATTTACCTGTTACATTCCAGGCCCAATTACTCAGAGCCATACAAGGTTTCCAGAGCTTCAGTTTGCCCTGATTAGTCAGTCAGCCACAAACAGGTTCCATGTGTTTCCTCTCTTCTGCATCCGCCTCCCCCTCCGGTCACCTGATCCTGCATTAGCAGCTTCCAGCTGGAACTACCATTGGGTCAACAATGGGCCTCAAACTGGAATTCCTAAAATGTGCCTTATAGAAAATTAATGCCTGTCTGCATGTTACTGAGCCATAATACAGGACATGTGTTCTTCCAATACAGTCACCAATAGACTCCCCTTGTGTAGAAGTGCCTTGCCTTTCTCAAAGGCTGTTAATGTGAGGACCAATGGTTGCTTCACACAGTGCCATGGCTTCACAAACAGCTAAGGTTTCAAGACATGGCTGTCAAGGATCTTATCATTTGTGACTAAGAGGAGTCAACAGAGGTGATGGTTCATGGGTACCCTGTTGTTTTGCAGGTGGCCAGTCACATGTGAAAGTATGCTGTGGTTCAGGCTTTAAGGGCCAAACAGCAGGAGAGTTTGCAGGGCCAGGAGAGAGCTCTTGGTCTGACAAAAGCATCTGTTGGCTGAATTCTGTCCTCACATCATTTTGGCTTACTACTTAGTAAGGTTACACACTGGCTTCAGTAAACACCTTGCCAGAGTCGATCCCAGGTAAAGGACTCAGGACTTGGCCATATAATAGCCACAAGGGAAAGCAGACAATCACATACAAACTACGTTGTTCCATTTTCTCCCCCTAAGTTTCCTCAGCGGGAAGGTTCTTCTCTCACTATTTTCCCTCTGCAATATGTAGTGCATACATGGGAAAATATATTGTTTCACAACATGGACTCATAGATTTTAAGGTCAGAAGGGAGCATTTTGATCAGCTAATCTGCCCTCCTCCACAACGGAGGCCACAGACCCTTGTTCCTATAGAAGACCGCTAATGCATGGCTGAGTTACTGAAGTCCTCTAATCATGGTTTAGAGACTTGAATGTACCCATGCCTCATGCTGCAGTAGAAGGTGAAAACCACCAGAGTCACTGCCAATCTGCCTTGGGAGAAAATTCCTTCCCAGCCCCAAGAATGGTGATCAGCTAAACCATGAGCATATGGGCAAGACTCACCAGCCAAACTCCCAGGAAAGAATTCCCTGTCATAAGTCAGAACCCACCCTGTCCAACATCCCATTACAGGCCATTGGGCATATTTACCAATAGTCGCCAAGGATCAGTTAATTGCCAAATTAAGCCGTCCCATTATACCAGCCCCTCCACAAACTTTTCTAGCTCAATCTTGAAGCCAGATATGTTTTTTGCCCCCAGTACCTTTGGAAAGCTGTTCCAGAACTTCACTCCTATGATGGTTAGAAACCTTCATCTGACTTAAGGTCTGAATTTCCTGATTTACAATTTATATCCATTATATCCACTGAAAGTTTAAGAGCAAGTTAGCTGAGCAAGTTAGACTAACACTTGTAGTGGAAGGTCTAGATAATGCTTGGTCCTACCATAAGTGCAGAGGACTGGATTAGAAGACCTTGTGAGGTCCTTTCAGGTCCCACAGTTTTGTGGGGCAGCATTATGCCTGATTCTATAACCATGCTCAGCTGGAGGGCATTTGCCCTTATGTGGGAATCTATTTCCTGCCATGGAATTGTAGAACTGAATGGCAGGACAGGACATGTTGGGGAGAGCTGTATGAGTCCACCTGCGAAAAGTAACCAAGGCCTTTTTGCATTTGGAGTCATCTTATTTGTGCAAACATTTTTCTGGGAGACAATGAAGAGCTTTGAGATGCTGATTTCTCATCCTGCATTTGGCAACCTAATTGCCCAGCCTCACATTTTAGTTGCACTCTGTAGCCACAAATGAGTGGCTGAGGCCTGCAATTAATCCTTGGGAACCTCTCTTGGATCGCCTTAAACTACAGCATGTCTCATGCACACATCGGAGAGCAAGAGCTTGGGAAACTCTTCCCCACAGAGTCTCCTTGTTTCAAGATCTCAGCTAGTGAAGTTTCTTCTGTCCCATCTTTCTTAGTGTCTGGAGACAGGGCTTGTCAGCATCCCAGAAATAATAAAACATCAGATGGTCCAAAGCCTGCCAGGAATAGGGGTGGTTCGACAAGAGCGGTCTAATTGACAGTTCGTGATGGCAATAGGGACTAGCTCCAGAGATCTTACAGGGAAGGTGAGAGGCTGGCAAACCTGAGGTTGGTAGGTTCCATGTTTGCTTTGTTATGTTTGGTCATTTAAACAGCTGCCCTTGAGCATACTGCCCTCATTTTGCCCTTTCTATGACTGCTGCCAAACTTTTTCTGGCTGGCAAGTTAGCCTAATTACTGTAATTCTGCCCTCTGGTTTGGTCACTGCAGGGAGATGAGGAGAGCGAGCTGATTTCAGAGCTGCAGTTGTTTTCTGTCAGAGGTATCGCTCTCGCTTCCTCGTTAAGGAGAGGTTGGCTGTTGCTCATCTTCTTGTGCTGCTGCTTCCTCCAGAGCAGTGTCACAGAGTAATGAGAGATGCAGTTTGCATTTTAGTAATGATTTGCTAACTCCTCACCACCCATTCTCCCCCAGTGGCAGATTACTCATCGCCCTGGGAGGTGGAATGAAGGCAGTCCTGAAGATGCCTGTCCCCCCGTTGCTACACCAGCTGTATGTACACTGCTGAGGTGAACATTACAAGCTATTTCCATTCCCCACCCCTGGCTGCACATGGATGTGTTTGCATGTGGGGAGGGGGGAAAGAAAGTGGCTGGGAGCTTACAGTGAAAAAACAACAAGGAGTTGTGTGGCACTTTAAGACTAACAGATTTATTATTTATTTATTTATTTATTGGGAGCTTACAGCCAGCCTTCAAGCACCATAGATCCAACACTGAGAGCATGATAGTTTATTAATACACACATCCAGATTCACTATCCTTGGCCTGTGGGTTCAGACAACATGTTCTGTTGGTTTGATGCATGATCCTGTATGTCCTCTGGGGACTTCGGGTCCCCCTTGGCCATGGACTAGATCCGGGAGCTCTCCCCATCTCTTACTACTGTGGTGTGTCTACTGTGGAATCATGTCTTTGAAAGAAGGCTCAGAGATTGAATAAACCAAAGCATTTCCACCAAGCGCTGTCATGTTTGAGCCCAGATCCTCAAAGGTGTCTAGGTCCCATTGATTTATTGGTGCCTAAAACCTTGGAGGATCTGTGTAGTAACCCTCAGGGAGTAAGGGGTTAACACTGTGGTCAGTGAGTCCCAGGACAGCCAATAGGAACAAAGTACAGGTTTTTTAATTGGAGCAGCAGCCGTGGCTGTTCCTGTTTGGATGCAGCAGAGCTCCTGGGAAGATCAGGAGGAGGCCAGAGGGGTTTGAGGAAGGATTCAGCAACATCCTTACCAAGGATAAGTTAAGTTTGTTACTGAACCAGGCATGGGTAGAGCAGGGAATGTGTACTTAGATGCGGTCAGGGTATTTTCTTTGTTTTTGGATTTCTCTGTGCTGAGCACATGTACCCCCCCTCCCACTACCCTGTAACTACCTAAGTTAAATCCCAGAGAAGCAACTCTCTGTGCTTTTTAGCTGTTCTTTTTAATTAAAGATTTTACCTTTTAAGAAAGCTCTGGTTCTGTGTCCTGAAAGGCAAGAGGTTTGTGTGTACATGCCTCAGGCTGCAGAGGCAGCTACTAAAAGGGATTAAAAGGGATTGTGTTCCAGTTTCAGCTGATATTCCAGCTGTGGTTCAGTCACTCTCCAGAGAGAGGAATAAAAGTGATTGCAAGTACCTCACAGGAAGGAATTCCCAAGTGCGCCTTCCTGGGTTTCCAAGAGTTTTTTTGCATTTGGGTGGTGGCAGCAATACCACTCCAAGGCCAGGAATTGGAGGCCTTGGAGAGTTTTAAGAGCAGGCTTTAAGGCCAGTGGCTTTTCAGGCCTGTTGCGGGCCCCCACCTTCTGCACTCAGAGTGCCGGAGTGGGGAACAGCCCTGACAATCTGGGCTTTTGGAGCTGGAGCTAATGAACTTTCCCCTGCTGCCACCATCAGGCCTAGGAATCTGTCCTTGCTCTGTACTCCTGTGTATTACTAATTGCTGGGAGATGGTGGGATGATGTTTGGTGATGGCCAGGGGGTCCTTGTGTAGCAGCAGATTTGCCCAAAGCTGCTGAAGAGAGAAGGCAGGACGATTGTGCATGGTAATGGAGATAGAGAATCATGGTCAAATGGACCTCCTAGCTCAAGATATGCTATGGAATAGCCACCTGAACTAGAGTTGCCTGGATGTTTGCTGTCTACTTTCTGAAGTGAAGGGTGCAGTAGAGATGATAGATCAGGGACTTGAATGCTATGGTAACAGGAACTGTATGAAACCCTTTCTCATTTGTCATTGTCTCAATTCTATGCAAACACACACAGTGAATGTATGGAACAATAGAATCGTACATAGGTACGGCTGGAAGGAACCTCCAGAGGTCATCTAGTCCATCTGGCTGTGCTGAGGCAGGAGAGCAATCTATACAGTTTTCTGCACCACTGATCTGGGCAGTAAAACTGAGGGCTACTTACTCCAAACAATAATGTGAATCTCATTAATATGAAGGTTAGAGAAGGTTACTTAAGCTGTTTTATTGTGCCCATGGTAACCCTTCTTTGCACACGAACCAATGGACTTTTTGGAACTTCATGTGTCACAAGTTTCTGCCATCCAGTGGGTGTTCTCCAGCTCTGTGGATTCCTGATGTGAACTGGCTAATGTTTGGCTGCTCTGGTTTTGGAGAGGTCTGCTTCATGGTGGGAGGCAAGCTTGGCAGGGACTGCTCTCAATGGAACATCCTGCTCTCGTTCTGCAGGTGCTGACTGTTGTCTGTCTTGTCTCTTCTCTCCAGGCTGTGACAGATGGAGTTAAGGGACGGTGCCTTTCTCATCCCTTCAGTTCTCCTCTTCCCTTCCTCTCTCTTTCCTCCATGCACTAAGGAAGACCAGAGGGTCCTGTGGATTGGGAGCATGAAAGGAATAAAGACTCTTCCTGCTAAGTCTCTCTCCATCCCCAGATGCTTCCCTGCGCTCCAGAATAAATGCCAAGCTTCGACTGGACAGGAGGAATGCAGAATTCGCAATAGTTTTCTCAAGTGGATACTAGGGGGAAAGGTCTGGAGCCAGAGCAGGTTGGAAAGAATAATCGCCAAGCGCTGTATAGACTTGTCAGGGGGGTCAGTCCTTCTTTCACCCCCACTGACGCAAAGGCCATGAGGGAGGGGACTGTGAGCGTGTGTGTGTATGCGTGTGTATGCCATACGTATGTGTGTAATTAACCTTTTGATATTTTTCCACTGGTTCATACTGAGCGGGAAGCAAACAGCTTCAGTTCAGCACTGTGGCTTCTGAGACCCCAATCAGCTGTTCAGTGCAAGCGTGTGTGATTTTGGGATTGTTTTCTTCTTCCTCTTTTCTTTTCTCTCTCTCTTTTTCTTTTTATAAATGTACATTGCTGCTCTGTCGGTTTATCACATGAGGCTGTGCCAGTTTATTGGGGAGGTGGGACTTTCACTGCTGTAGTGTGAACTTACGCCTGCCTGGCTCCAGCAAAACCTGTCACCTTTCACAAGGGGCTTCTCTACCTCCCAGACTACCCATTTCCTCACATCTTGGCTGTCTCCCTCACAGCATGGCACAGGTCCAGATTCATATTAATCTGAGTATTTTGCACTATCTTGTGTCTAACCAGATTAGACTGTATCTAAATCTTTCTTTCGTTGCTCCCCTGTGCTGCAGGTTCCCCCCTTGTCCCTCTTCCCTTTCCAGTGTGGGAATTTATTAGAATAAGCCTGTGAAACCCTCATGTGTCAGTTCGTGAGCTGACTGCTAATTTCCTCTGGTTAGAGGAGAGTTTCCTTGTGGAAAAACCATTCCATAGTTGTCCACCGTGGTCTCTTGCATCTTCTGAAACATCAGCCACTAGTTGCTGTCTGCAACAATACCAAACCAGATAGCCCACAGATCTGATGTAGTATGGTTATTCCTGAGTTCCTATTATTTTTCACCAATTGTTTTTTCCACCAATTTGTTCCTATTGCTTTTTTTTTCTACCAGTGTATTTCTTTGGTGGACTGGATGGTGTAGATCGGAGGTAGCGGAACAGAGCTTTTCAATGCAAGGCCACCTGTTAGAATCCAGACTAGCCTAGTAGTGACCAAAAATCCCCCCACCCCTTGCTTGATGGCATATGTAAAATGAGGTGGTGATCTCAGTTAAAATTGTAAAAGACACAAGTTGCAAGCTTCATTAGCGGATACTCCCATGCTTAACACATGCAGTGAATAGTAAGGGCTAAAGCTGGTTGCAGTACCTCTTCTGTATCTCGTTAGAGATTGTCCCTTCCTGGGGGCTGTCACTTCTGAATTTTTCACAGACAGAGAGCTCACA
This sequence comes from Podocnemis expansa, assembly GCA_007922195.1. NCBI lineage: Eukaryota > Metazoa > Chordata > Testudines > Podocnemididae > Podocnemis > Podocnemis expansa. The sequence continues at coordinate 22,382,373 of ML682041.1, forward strand.
GCTGTGTGTCTGCAACATTCACTTCTATCATCCCCATGGCTCTTGGTATCTCACTGGGACCTTGATGCATTGCCTGTATTGTTATCTGGTTTTCTGTACATTCCTCTCCTATCAGAAAACACTTCCAATCTTCTTGCTTTGCACTCCTTGAAGAGCTGCAGCGTGGTCAGCATCTTAGTGCTGCTGTTTTCATTTGAATAACATGTCAGCATTTCTCTAGGCCAGGCTGTTTGGGTGAGGCCTTGAACTCATTACAGTAGATATCAAGTGACAGATGATCGCAAATTGCATTTTTAGGCCTTTATTAAACATAATTACTTGACGGGAACCATCCTGCCTCATTTAATCGCACTGTAAGTTAACTTTAATTGCAGGGCTCTACAAGGCTCGAAAACTAACCAGTCCTTTTGTATTTTCCATGAATTACTTTAACCTACTTTTGCTTACATTGCAACTGTTTGAGCCTGCATTAATGAAGGTTAGAAAATGATTCGTAAACATTGTGTTTTGGGGGGGGGGGGAATTGTTTTGATTGTAGGAACATACAACAAAGCCAGTTTGTTCCATTAAATTCATGCACGCATGCATGTCTAAACTTAGAGCTGATGGGCACAGTCTTTAGGAATTGATCCCTGATCCCAATTTCTTCTTAGGCCAGTGTGGTTTAAGTGTTGGTCATTTTTTATTCAGGCCTGTTTCTAGTGCTTTGTAGGAGGAAGTTTTAAAAGGACACAGCACTGGATTAAGTGTGCAGTCAAGTAAGTGCAAGGCAGTGTATCCTACTGGATAGATTTGCTAGATGGAGATCTGGGTTCTAGTGCTGGCTCTGCAAGTCCTGTTTGGTGTCCTTGGGCAAATTGTGTCCCCACTCTGTGTGCCTCAGTTCCCCCATCTACTATAGGGGTGTTGAATATGAACTCTTCTATAAAGTGCTTTGAGATCTGCTGATGAAAAGTATTATTTAAGCATTTCACACATTGACTTCAATGAGGACAGAATGCTTCCCTCTAGCATGGTTATTCTGCCCTGCACTGATGAGGAATTTGTATGTGGATGGTCAAATTTTCCCTTGCTGTACTCCAGTTTGAGTGAGCAAGGGCAGAAAACTTGGCCCTTGGGATGTCAGTTACACAGCATGCTCAGCACCACACAGATTGTCCACTCTTCAGGTGTGATGAGGCCACAGTTCACTGCTGTGGGATTCTTTGCCATCACCCTAATGCACAGAAGAGAGAGAAGTGAATTCTATTTCTCACTGCCTCCTCTCTTTTCTCAGTCAAAATGTAGCCATCTGATCATGGCTGGCCCAGTGGCTTTAATTCCATGTTCCTTTCCAATTTCTCACCTCCATGCAGGCAGCAGCTTCTTCATTTCGCCCTGGGCTGTAAGAGAGATGTTTTCTCTCAGCCTTGCTTTCTAAATCCCATTCTCTCTCACACTTCTGGTGTCCGACCCTGTGCCACTCTCCTTCAGTCCGCTGTCTCGGCATACCTCGGTTTGTGCCCATGCATCACGTGCCATAAACCATGCTAGTCCTTGGATTGCTCTAAGGAGTTTTCATCAATGCCTTCTCTGTATTGGGGTGGAAATGGCAGTCCTTTGGGACGCTGTGCCTCTGTGGGAACAGAGGGAAAGACTCTTTGGATATGTCTACACTTACAATTTAGGTCGAATTAAGGAGGCTTAATTCAAACTAAATTAGTGCATGTCCACACTAGCTTTAAGCACTAATTTAAATATTAGTCTTTAAGCACTAGCTTTTTCCTCACTAAGGAAAGCCTAGTTCGAATCTATAAAACCTCCCTTAAGTTTGAATTGATGGTTAATTTGAACTCATTAGTTCCCAATTAGAACCCAATGTAGCTGTGTTAATTCAAACAAACTGTTAGTGCGAATTAACCACAGCTAAATTTTTCCCTATGCAGTAGTGCCCCCTACCTGATTTGTACTAGCAAATCCTGTGCATAGACAAGCTAGTTTGAATTAGGGTTTATAGTGTGACTGTGTTAATTCGAATTAGCTTAATGCAAACTAATAATTATTTGTTTGAATTAATTAGTTCAAATTCAGTTAATTCAAACTAACCTTCTAAGGGAAAGGCAGCAGCTTTGGACTTGTCTAGCACTCTGTCTCCTGCTTCCCTTCCACTCACTTCCTGAAATCATGGTTCATGGATTGTTGTCTTGTGTCAGTGGAAGGGTTGCATGGAGTACTTGTGTGTGTTTGGCGACAAGGGGGAAGGTGCTTCCATGTGTATTGTGTACCAAACTGCTTCAAAACTAGTTCATTTTTCTTCCTATTGTTCAGCTTTCTCACTGGCTTCAGAGGTCTGTGTCGTGGGATTTGAGTTTACGTATCTGAACACAGAGGAGTAGAAATTGATTGTTGGTGTCTTGTGTTTACTGATTTTTTTTTTATTATGATTGTGCACAAACAAAGAGGCAGTGGGTTCCCTGGACTCCACATGGTAATAGACACAGTGGTATTTTCTGGCCCTAAAAGAAAAAAAACTCTTGTTATGCACACCACTGGTTTGTGATGAAGAAAAAGTAACTCTGTACCCAACCTCAGTAGCAAATGGATCTCAGCTTCTCTGATACTGCCTTTCCAGCAAGTTGCAGCACATTTTCCACAATGCTTTGCAGGTTCAGAAGCAATCCCCCCACCTATTTTTGTATGGTGTTATTTGCCCTTCCCCTTTCAGGTAGAATGGAGTGGTGTAGAGGCAGACTTCCTTTTCTTTCATGTGTTGAGTGAATTGCAATATTCAAAAAGCGTGCATTTATTTACATACATCCATATAGCCTGAAAGACTCTGTTTAGCTCCCTGGATAGGTTGGCATGAGTTGGAACAGTTCTTGCCTCTCCTGACTTGCCCTCGCCAATGTGCCTCAGCTTTTGCTGTGTATATGGTCATTTGGTCTCTGTGCCCACTCATTCTTCAGCCTTTCTTTTGAGTGCCCATACAAGTGCCACCCATGGGGTTGTCCTGTGCAGTAGGGAAGTGGGCTCACATCACCCCTCGCAGCAGCCAACAAAGTCTAGGTGACAATGACTTTAGCTGGCAATGCCTTTTGGCCACTGCTGACCTGGTGAACTTGGCCTTTGCCATAGACTTTTCCATGTGAGTAGATGAGTGCTGAGCATCCCCAGATATACCGTCTATGACTGAGAGTGACAACTGGCCCCTTCATGGGAGATTATTGGAGAGCAACTTTGCTCCAGGTCTGGATCACCCGCAGAAAATGCTGATCTCATTCAACGGCTGTCAGCCATGTTTTGGCAGGCACAGTGCTGGCCATTAGAAAAGTGAGCAACAATTCCTGGCAATGCTTCACTGTTTCTCTGTACAGGAGCAGGAGATAACAGTGATGTCGTGTGTTAACCAATGTGCTCTTCTGTAGGCAGGCCTGTCACCACAGGAGTGCCCCGCAGATGTGAGGAGATGTGACAGCAGAGGAAAGATCTGGTAGCACTAAGTTTTCACTGGAGCTTGAAAGCGGGAGCCAAGCTGAATTTCAGGCTCTGTCATTAACTGGTCCATGGTGCATGCAGAGGGAAAGATTTGATTATATTGTAATGACATCCAATGTTTTCTGCTAGACGGGAGGTTGTGCTGGCAATACAGGATTTAATGGATGGGAGTCATCCATTCCTTTCCTCTGTCTCAGATTATTTATGCACCTATCATGCTGTTTAGCTGCCTCCTAGATCATTGGAAAAGCCAATCTGGAATCCAGCTTCAGGACTCAGAGTCTGCCCAGAAAGACCATTTTGTTCCTATTAAATGGTTTTAATTTAAAATGTGATGGTACTTCAGAGCCCTAGAATCAACGAGTGGAAAATGCCAGAGATACACAACAGTTGGAGGGCCCCTGAACCAAGCTGCCCTGCCATTAGGGAGTTCAGCTTTCCTTGGAATCAATACTACACATGTACAGTTAGGCATGAGCTCCATTTTTCTTATGCGGACAGTGTCCTGGTTGGTTGGGAGACACAGATTTGGAGCGATTGTCTTGAGGACTCCAGCACTTGAGTGAGTTCCTGCAGAAACACGTTTAGCCACGTGCCTACAGAAATTTAACCATAAGGTGGCAGATACCATATCTGTTCTAGCACCCAGCTGTTTCCTGAACAAATGGACAGCTGAGATGGTGGCTGGTTAGAGGAAGTGCAAGTTTGTTCATAAATTTGTTCCAGTGTCAGTTCACAGCAGTCAAATGATAGATCACCAGAAAAGTCACATTTCTTGTAGCATATTCTGGCATGGAAGATGAACTTGTGGGTGACCTTGCACCTAGACATCCTTCTCTTCTACATGGAGGCCACTGTGTTACTCTCTGCCCATCCTACCTTCAAGGGCATTTTAGACAGGAAACCAAAGTTTTGCCCAAAGTTCTATGTCAAAAACAACCTTAGATCAGCATTTAGTTGGAGTGGAAATGTGCCCTATGCCCAGGCTCTAATTAGGACTTTGGAAAGCACCCAAGTGGCTTATCAAGCTGTGGCTAGATAGCATCCTATTTACACATCTCACTTATTAAGATGGGAAATGTGGGCCTCGATAGCAGCACTAGATTTTGCATGCAGTAAGTAGGCGAGAGGAAGGTGGGAAGCCCCAAATGCTCATTAGAGAAGTTCTGTTTGCCCTGTGCTTGCTATATTTTAGCAGATTAGGTATATCATTGTTAGGGGCACAATTAAATAAATACCAGTAGGAACTCCATAAAAACACATTGTTCAGTGTGTCCTGCTGCTTGGTAGATGCTTGAGCAGGAAAGATCTACAATAAAACCGATCACTGTACAATTACTGAGCAAGAGATTGAGAATGGGAATTTGCAGTCCTCCAATGGCTTGTGGCTATATAAAATGGTAAATCTGTTTGTAAAAAGGAGTTGGCTGATGTGACCATCACTTCTCTGCATATGTATGTGTTCGTTTGTTGGAATAAGGCAGTTGGCAAGAAGCCTTAAAAGAATCTCATCAGCACGTGGGGTGTCAGATTTTTTTTTCCCCACTTCAACTTGCACTGGTGTGATTTGTGTACAAGAAGCCACAATAGCTTGCAGCTGAGCTCAGTGGTCCAGAAAGAAGCATCCTGTCTGATGGTCCTTCCTCCCCACAGTGCCCCTGTGCCATGGAGAGGACATGTTTGCTGAAGCTTGCACCGGCTGTGAGAGGAAGAGAGAGAAAGGGAACCCAGAGTTCCTGACTTCCAAGTCCCGCTTCTGGTGACTAGGCGATTATTGCAAAATAAAGCACCACATTGGCAGCATGCAATCTGCAGGCCACACCAGTGGATTCTGTTGTAGTCTGGGCAGCCATTGCTAACAGGGTACAGAGGAAACAGGAAAGGAGCTACAACAGCTCCCTCCTCAGTCCATGGGACATCCCCAAAGACAGAGGAACTTAAGGGGAACGTCAAAACAAACCAGTCTGCCTTACTGCTTTCAGTTGCATATTTAGACTAGCAGCTTGGGAGAATGCTGCCTTCTGACCTGATTGCCTAAGGTGTGTTGTCATTCACTGACAAACTCAGCAAGTGTCACATCTTGCCGTGGCCCTGAAGGAGTGAGAGCAGTAAACGAGCTGCTGGATTCATCCATCTCTGTTTTCTATCTCTGTGAAAAATTAGTCTCTGTTCTGCCCCCACCCCTCTTGTCCCAGACTTGGAAGACCCAGATAAAAGGTGATGACTGAATGCAGCCCACCCCATCTCCCATTTCTGTTTTGAAACAGAAAAACACTGTGGAGAAAAAGTCTAATCTCCCCCTCTGAGGGCCAGTGTGTTCGCACAGATTAAGTAAAATTGTTGGAAGTTGTTTGATGCCAGGGTGTTGGTGTATGAACAGAGAGGAATAAATAAACCAGCCAGGAAATCTGAGTCTGTTTCTGCTCTCACAGTGGGTCTACTTGGAAGACCAAACCTCTCTCTGAAGCTGACCTTTTTTATATATTCTGAGAGCCATTTAGGTGCTTCCAGCACCACCGTGGACCCCCTTTTGCTGACTAGAAAGCCATCAGGTGACTAACCTTAAAGCAGAGTGGCACCAAGAAGAATCCACCAGGCACACCATGGTCTAAACACAGGACAGTCTCTTTTGTCATGTGTCCTCTGGCCATTGCTGCCCAAGCACCTGGACTCTTGAAATCTTGAGATCCTTCTTAATAAATGACCCTTGCACTCTACAATAAAAATATCTCCAATTGTTTCCTCCATATCTTTCCTGCTTTCTTCCCTCATGATAACATCTCACACAGGCCATGAGCAATGAGGGCTGTTGCACAATAGTGTAGATGAAAAAATAGCTGCCCTGTATTTATCATAAATTAGCTCAGAAGAGCAGCTCCTTTCCTCCATTCAGCCCAGCAGCAATTGTTTATGCCAACGTGTTATTTGCATCATGCTTTCTTATTTTTGAAAGTCTTAATTATTAAAAAACAAATCTTACTCTTCTTTTCAGTCTTTGTTTGTTAATCCCAGCTTTGAATATCATTTTTTCCGGTTTAAAAATATCCAGCCCATCAGCACGGAGAGAATGTAGGAGAAAATCTCCACAATGCTGTCTAATAGGCGATCCGAAGGAGCAAGTAAGTTCATCCGGTTGCTCAGTTTAGCTGTGCAAGCTATGGTGGAGACATGGGTTATTTACAGAAGAGTCTTGTGACTGTAGAGTGGAGATGCACCCAAAATAAACCCCAGATCCAGTTCACAGCTTTAGCTTACCTTTGTTGGGGGCTGTTTCAAAATAGCCTGCGATCTGGGGAGGTTCAGATCTGGATTTTGCAGCTCCAAGCTCAGGAGTGTTCTTTGTGGGATGGAATTTCAGTCCATTGTAGAGGGATGGGTCTGAATTGACTGTTAAGCTAACAGCCCTTTACACTGCTCAGGCAATGCTAAAGGGTCTTGCAACCCCGGAGGGGGGCTCTGATAATGTAACTAAGAAATTAAGATCTGGACTTGGGTCCCACCTTTACAGCACATTTCAGGGATGAGCAAATGGCATCAAGCATAATAAGAATTAACCTGAAATCCTACCTAAATGTGAACTGAACTGTGAGCCAGTGTAGTGGTGATTTCCATGATCTTGTTCAGATGCAGGGTACAGCATGGTAGTGGAATCCCAGGCGTTGATGTTTGTCAGTTTCAGAAGGATTACGTGATACAGACCTGGCTGACCCAGAGGATGTTTCAAAGGCAGAATAGAAGAGTGGCCATAGTAATACATGTTAAACAAAGAACACAATGCTCTAGCACTCCAAAAAAAGGGGGGGGGCAGAAAAAAAAGTTGAGTTTATGTAGTTACATTCCTTCACTTTCCTGAGTGCTAAAATTTCACTAGTATTTTGGGAAAAACAAACTTGTTTTTCTAACAGTTCCATCCTCAATCAATCAATCAATTAAATCTTGTATTTGGCTAAGTGGGAATTGCAGGCAACCTCATCTTATTACTTATCTTCTCTTGAAAGTAGCACAAAGTCAAACTGGATTTCCAAAATGTCCACATTTTGGAACAATCTTTCATTTTATAGAAGAGGTTCCCCCAAAAGGCCATTATCATACCAGTGCTCTAACTGAGGCGCCATTTTGAAAAAATAAAAATAACATTTTGGTATAGAAACATCTCTTACAGGACTATCTCATGACCTCTTCCTACCCATTACAGTATTTTAAATAGTGATTTAAAAAAATAATAAGAAAGCTGGGGCTCCATTTCCACTATGTATGTATTGGAAACTGGGTGCCAAACTTTCAGTTCTGAACATGAGCTCATCACTTCAGAGTGGGAAATCTGACTTTGAAGGAAAGCTGATGTTTACCTTGTTTGTGCTTAATATTTTGAGTGGCAGAAAAATGTACCATATAAACTGAAGAGACGGCTTCACTGCTCACATCCAAAATTGCTTATTTTTTTAATCACTGTTCACTACAGATGCTCAGATGTCATGTAAGGGCCATCACAAAACATCAAAGTCAAGCATGCAATAGCTACTGTCATAGTTATAACATCCTGGTGTGTCTGCCATATTTTCCACAGGCAGCAAGGGCCCCTTTTCACAGCACCACAGAGGCTAGGGTTGAAAGGACCTTTCAGCTCATGGAGTCCATGTTCTTGCCAGACCAATTACCTAGGATGTTTTCCCAGCCTTGGGTTAAACTTTCTGACCAACTGAACTTCAACCACTTCCCTTGGGGGGTATTCCATAGTGAGACAATGTCTCACTGACAAAGTTCTTCTTGTAGGAGCTGAAATTTTCCCTTTGTTTTATCTGCATCCCGATTCCAGCTGCACCGAGCACCATAGAAAACATTTCTCTTTCCTCCTCAGTGTGTTCATCATTCCTGTGGCCTCTTACTAAAGCTTCTGTTAGCTGTCATGTAGTCAAGCTTGTAGATATGTTTAGTTCTATAAATGATTCCCTTTAACTCAGTCCTTCACATCCTCTGATCCTTCATCTTGTTGCTGTCTAATTCGTCAGGATCTCTCTGGTAGCCTAGTGCCTGGTCAGGGTGACCAGATAGCAAATGTGAAAAATCAAGATGTGGGAAGGCGGGGGAGTAGGTGCCTATAGGGAAAAAGCCCTAAATATCAGACATCTGGTGATTCTGTGCCCAGTATAAACAATATTCCAGGGGTAATGACAGAGAGGTTACTGCTGTTCCTTCCTCATGACAGAGGTGCCTTCGTGCATATGACTCAAAGGGGCACTGTTCTCTTTTTGCTGGTAAATCACATTTCCAAATTTGCTTCCTCTCCTCCATCTCCCCAGTTTGTCTCAGCATTAATGGAAGCCTCAGATTCACACCCCAGTGCAGCTCCATTTGAACCTGTGCTGTAATTGCAGATGAAACTCTCTGCCCATCCCAACAGGGCCAACTGCTGCTCTACAGTGTACCAGTGCAACCAGCTGGGGTGCATAGGTGTACGTGAGATGAGGGGCTGGGCCCACTTCTTTTATTTGATAGGCGTAGAGCCCCAAGATCAGCTGGTGTGCCCTGGATGTCTGTGCGATTGCATACAGCTAAGGCTGCATGTGAACAGTGCGGCCACAAGCTCCAGTGCTTGTTTTCTGTGCAACTGTGTTATGGCTTGGCACAACTGCTCCGAGATTGGTCAGTCTCACCTACAAAGTAATGGTTCTTTTCCCCCTTCCCACCAGCCCTTTGAGTGCAGCTGCTTGGAGGAAAGTTTACTTCTTGTCAGAAAGCCTCTGTACGTTCTGGCTCGGGCACAAATTCTCCTCCTCTCTCCGCACCCCCCTGCACTCCCATTAGCATTAATGGGAGCTGTGTGTGTGCAACCGGAGCACAATAGACCCCTGAAGTGTCATCTCATAAACAGGACAGCTCCGCAAATGGCTGCAGACTCACGGAATGGGTTTTATGCTTGTCAGAGCATGGCTGGCACAGTCCTTCTGCTCTCCATTTTTTTTGCATGGGTCTGACCCCCACCCCTCCCGCTCTTGCTAGGGGACAGACTTATCAATGTTTAAGCGACAAAGTTTTACCCATTTAGCGCAAGGAGATCAGCAGATGCTGACGCTAAGAGATAATGGCCCTCTAATTTGCTCTCCCGTTCTCACTGTTGCTAGCTAGAAAGGGGCCAGAGCAGCGCTCTGCTGTGCCAATTGGCATGGTTTGTGGGGCACACTGGAAAGAAGCAGAGGGGTGCTGTGTCATTCCAACCTGATGCCAGCTTTTGGTTTCCGTAACGAACATTCATATGTTCTGGGGGTGGTTTTTGTCAGTAAGAATCTTTTTGCCATTTTTCCATGGCACTGCAGTGTGGAGAGAAACACAGCTTGCGGTTTTGATACCCAGGTTGCCCCAGGTCAGCTAGATCCCTGGGCCATAGTAATGCTTATTAACAACACTCTCACTCATGTAAATATTCCTGGGTACAGTTCCCAGGTCATGTAATGCAGCTCACTTGTACTGGGAGGCAGTGTGGCCTAGAGGCTAGCCTACTGGACCAAGTCTCTGTAGTTCTAGGTTTGTCACTGCTCTGCTGGGTGACCATCTCACTGACCTGTGCCTTGGTGTCCCCCTCTATAACATGGGAGTGAGTATACTGGCCTTTTCTGGTGCTCTACAGATGAAAAAGTGCTGTGGAAGAGCTGGCTGTTGGTGTGTATATAGGACTGTTTCTGGTTTGATCTGGCAGGACTGAGCATATGATGGGGGAAGATGGGTATTCCAGAGTATACACGTCTAATTCCATGAGCCACCCAAAATATCAATGTGCCTTTGAAGCCATTTTGCTGCAACAGCTTCCTACATATGCTGCTAGGAGCTGGGGGGAGAGACAGGGGCAGGACTGGATTTTAGCCACACCCACTAGGGATAGTCTAAAAACTGTCAGATCAGTCACCCCCTAGCACCACTCCCCTCCTGCTCAAACCACATCCTCCACCAGGAGGGCAGCTAGAAATTTGAAACACATGCCCATGGAATGAGCCATTTTCACCCTCTGCATACTCATAACTTCTCATGGCAGACCTGTGATTGCACGTCGTGAGCCCAGTCCCATGCTCGCACACCTCCCATTGACTCCCTGAGCTGAACTTGAGCCCTACCAGAGTACATGCAAGTTAGGGAGATCCACCTGTGTATTACTGAAAGGTCCAGTTAAGCACAAAAAGGATTTTCTCCTCTCCACAGGAAATACAGTTTCCTAGGAAATAAAAGGGGTCCTCTACAACACACATAGCATATGAATCATGTATGCATGTCAAGTGAAATTCTGTCCATGCAGAGCCCGCACAAAGACTATCACTTGAGGGCATATGTGGGACTGAAGTGGTGCAAAGACTGTACTGTTTTTTGGACTGGCATGATTTCACGCATTGGCTGCTTACGCGTTCAGAGAGTCCTTCCGGCTATCTTTTTTTTTTTTTTTTTTTAAGTCATTGGATCATCAGCTCCCTGGAACTCAGTTTCTTATTCTGCCCCAGTTAAATCAAAGCGATGATCTGTTTCAAAGCAGAGGGCTAACTGCTGAGAAAAAGACAAGCGAAGATGGGGCTTGGGTTAGTGTATTTTGGCTGTGATGGAAAATGGGCATAAAGGTTATCTGGGTAGCAAAGTAGACCACAGAAATCCTGTGTCTATTGCCTGATGCTCTGTGTGCATCAATCTGCTGTTGCCTGTGGCCACTGCTTAAGTCCACACCTGTGACAAGCACTTGGCATGTTTGTTTTCATTCCTTTCTTTTGGTTTTGTTTTTAAACAGTGACCTTTGGGAAATTTTGTCAGTTGCAAATGCCTTCTTATTTCTTTTCTCTGTACAGTATGCTGTTACATTCTCCTGTACATAAGGTATATATAAGTATATATACATATCTATATATGTATGTATAGAGATATATACATACATATATAACAAACTCTAAATCCTGTACAGTTTCAAACCAAACTTGGCGGCCTGCTTTGTTTTCTGTGTGTTAATTCTGACTGTTGCAGAATGAGCTAATGAACTTTTATTTTTAGTTCCTTCTTTTTTTATTTTGTTTTTATAAATATATATATATATATATTTTGTTGTGGTTGTTGCAAAATTCTGATCACTGGAAAAGAACAATTGATTCTGGTGCAAAAAAAAAAAAGGCTTACCTAAAAAGGCACGACAGATCGACAGATCTCACTGATGTAAATTTGTACAGGAACATTTATAAAGTTTTCTACAGTTTAAGAAAGTATTTATAATTTCAGCTGTCAGACTGAGTGCGAATCTTTGTGAACTGCGGAGACAGTTAGCCATTTGTTCCTGTGTTTTTTGTGCAGTGTTCAGTGAGGTAACAATGTATGAATTATTTATGCCAATAAAGACTTTGAAAACTATTGCATCACATCACTGAATTGGTGTGTGTCTCTTGTGGATGTGGAGCTTCTGCCTTGTCACCTGTGGTTCTTTTGTTCACATGTGGTGGTCCTATAGTCCCTGATAATACCGTAGTAAACTGCCTGCCCCAAAAACTGTCTCATTGTAACTCGAGGTAGCAAGATCACTATAAATTCCTAATGGAGATGACACAGATGCTATTTTACCTTACCTGTACCTAGCTGAAGTCAACCTAATACCCTCTTCCTCCCACACATGATATTTGCCTTTACTAGCACCATCAAGCAAAGAACTGAAAATGACAACCTGTTGTCTCATTATGGTTTGGCAACCATCTCACTGACTCTTATTAGCTGAATTTTGATGGATATATGCCCCATTTTGTTGCAGTGTGGACATAATCACAGACTCTCACATGCCTAACTAACTTAAGTTAGCCCACCCATGCTGGCTTACAAATGCCCAGCATGCTGTGTTAAGAGCTGTACTTTAGCCAGGACAGCACTTTCCCTTGTCAGGTAAACCATCAATACCTTTCTTGTACAACACTTAGTCCTTGCAGTAAATAATGCAATTAGTCAGGACTTAAGACAACCAGACAAAGTGGCTTTGTCCACACAGCACTTTTATTTCGAAACAACAGCTGTTGTTTCAAAAGAAAAGTTGCCATGTCCACACGATGTTTTCTTATTTTGAAATGATGGACTCCGTCATTTCGAAATAAGAGGTGTTCTTTCGGAACACCTTAAACCTGGTTTCTAATCGAAATGGCCATTATTTCAAAACCCTTGTTTCAAAATACTGTAAGGCCATTTGGACATGTTTCGGAACAGACTGTTCTGAAACAACATTTGACCTTCCTCCCAGGGTGCTTAGCAGCCTGGGAGGAAGGGCCACCCCCTCAG
>ML682041.1:22395522-22435687 GCA_007922195.1 Podocnemis expansa
CCGTGGACCCCAAGCCGCTTGCCTAGAGGGCAAGCGGCTTGGGGCACCCCCGGGCTCCTGACAAGCCCCTCCCCCCCCGGCTGGTGGCAATGTGGCCCACAAGGGACCATGTTGCCACACCTCCCGGGGTGCCCCTGTCCTGAAGTGAAATAGCAGGTCCACACATAGGACCTGCTATTTCGCTTTCAGGTTTTACCTTATTTCAAACGAAAATTGTTTTAGTTTGAAATAGGTCCTTTCGAAATCAGGCTTATATTTCAAAATAAGTCATTTCGAAATGACTCATTTGAAAATAAACCTTTGTGTGTGTGGACATAGCCAGTGTGAACAGCATCCCAGTTCCCTTAGTGCAGCGGGAATGGCAGGACTATGTAAGTTGTTGGGCAAAATTCTGAAAGAGACACTTGCTCCTTAGCTCCTGACAATGCTGAGAGTCAGCGGGACTGGTGCGTGGCTGAGGACTAAGTAAAAGATTGAGCAAAAATGCCAAGATTGTGCCTCTTGTTTTGTGCGTGTTTTTAACTGTACAGCATACTAAGAGACCCATGCACGTTAACGGTCCTGTGTCCCTGGAAATTCAGTAGGAATTGGGGGGTGGAAATCCCATAGACTCTTTTGGACAATGCTATACAGACCTAGATAGGAGAGGTTCCCTGCTTTGCCGGACTATTTTCCTACATATGCAAAACTGCCCTTGAGGTTAGTTTCCTCAAGTAGTAAGCAATGCTGGGATAGGGGAGGGTTTATCTCATAATAGGGAGTGCTGATTCTGGATCAAATGTAGCCCAGGCTGCTAGTGACCAAAAGTTGTTCCCATCTTTTGGCTTTTTGCTGCCTGTGATGGAGCAACTTTGTTACCCACAGTGCTACACGGCCTGGTCTCTCCAACCGTAGCCAAGCAGTGGGTTGTCACCACAGCTGTGTGTATTCTTCACTTACAAAGTGCTGCGGTGCATCCTGCAGGCTCACAGCTGGAAGCGGCATCTCTCCCTAAGCTGGTTCACCCTCTGCAGTTCCCCTGCTTCCTCTTCTACTCAGCAACTGGAATTGCCACCTGAGTGCAAGTAATCCCCAGTTGAGAAGGGTTGTAGGGAAGCCTGTGTTCAGCCTACAACTGCAGCAATCTCAGGGACCAGGGTGCTATAAATAACTCTCTGTTGCAACCTCTGTAACAACAAGAGTGGGAGCTGTTTGTCAGTGAACACACAACCCTCCTCTCTTATGTGCACATGTGTATAAACACACACACATGCACCACGTAACCAACACCCTTGTGACAAAGAAGCCCAGGTTATGGGCCATGGTTATTGCGGACCCTTTCCATTCCAACGCCCAGTACTCACCCCACCATATAGGCTGTCACACAGGCGAGATGGGGTATCTTGCATTGCGCTCACCCTGGCTACACGTCTTCTAGGGGCACACAAGAGGTGGCAAAGCAGTTACTATAATCAGCATAAAATTCATGGCATTTTGAATACATTCAGAGCACAGGAATCACCATAATGGAGCAAACCACTGAGCTGTACTGTTGTATCCTACCTCCAGTGGCCAGTACCAACTGCTTCCCAAGGGAGGTGCTAGGGCCCTTTTAACAGCAAGCTATGAAATGGCTTTTCCTTTGACCCTACCCCCCCCCCCACCTGAGGTTTGGAATTTGACCCTGGAACTGAAATCACTTCTGCCTGTCTAAGGGACCAAACCAAAGACCCAGTATCTGAACATCTCTAAACTTTAGAGAGTTCAAAAGCTGGATCCAAAATGCTGTAACTTGGGCCCTTTTCTCTTTGAAACCTTGCTCCAATCTTGACATGTTTCTGAGTACACATGAGAGGGAAGGAGAAAAATGACAATGGAGCACATTGAGGGGTTGCATTCTGCCACCTTGCTGGGCAGTCCTCATGCTTTGTGGAAAAGCAATGTTAAAGCTGAGCTTCTTGTTTCTTGTACAGGTGCTGAATAACTGCTTCCAATAACCATCAGTAGGTCAGGAGTTTTGTGGGGGTTTTTTTTGTTTTTGTTTTTTGTTTTTGTTTTTGTTTTTTTTGGGGGGGGGGGATCACTGATGCCCAATGATGTCTGTTTGTCCTAGTGCCAGGAACAGCTAACATGGCTCAGGGCATCTAACAGTCACCTACATTCTCTAATGTGCTTTGAACCGTCCTGTTGATGCTAAAGACTAGAGTGAAGTAGCCAAGCAATGACCCCTGTGAACAGAACATCTAATATCCTTTTAGGCTCATATTAAATGTGGGGTCATCCACCAACAGTTAAACACTGGCTCTGTGTGAACTGAGAAAAATGCCCCCGCCCAACCCCCATCTTTCAAGGCATCTGGTTTAAAGACAGGAAGGACATGCTTGAATTTCTCTCAAACTTCCACAGAGTCAGCTGTTTGGTGATAGATGATGACGATGATAATGAATTGTGAACAATTGGACAGGAACGGCCACAGCCAAAGATGTCAGAGCCATGAAAGTTAGTCAGAGAAATTCTAGTGTTCCTCTCAACAATAGACCTCGTCAGAGGTGCCCACGTGCGCGGGAGAACGTGTGCAATACAGTGACAGACTGCAGCACAGCTGAACTCTAGTGCAACACGGCTGGCCAGGAAGATATGGGGGGGGGGGGTGAGAACAGGGGAAAAGGAAAGGGTAGGGCTGAGGGGGGCAATGCTGCCCATCTCTGAGAGGTAATGTTGCCTTCTAAATTGTAGCACCTTCTGAAATGCAGATCAGCATGGCCTGGCACCATTACTGGGTAACTAAATCACCAAGTCCCTTCTGCCTACTTTGTTTGCTCCTCTTCTGCTGTGTGACTGCTGTGTGGCTTGAGAAAGCAGTGCTGCTTTTGCTGCTGTGTTGCCCCAGAATGTGTGGAACTGATCGGTGATTAGCTTTATATTATGCGATTTCAAGAAATTCACAGCCCTTTCTGGGCTTGTCACTGTGGCTCCAGGGTTGAAAGGTGCTGCTAACAACCCAGGCTGAGTATTTCTGATAATCTGCACATGCCTGGTCCCATTTAGTCCCCTTTGAAGGGCTGGGAAAGTGAGGCATGGGGGTGAAGGGAGCAAGCCAAGGTTGGGAGATCTCTGTGCAAGCATGAGGCCATTGTGTGTCAGAGGCAGCAAAGGAAGACTGTGACCCCAGCGCAGGTGCATTACTCACAGGTCAGTAGCTCCTTGGTGGCTTGCATATGCTGGTGTGGTGTTCTCAACCCGCTGGCCCCCAGCTAGCAACCAAGGGCTGAGTGCTTGCAGTAGGGGATATAATCATCCAAGCAGTAGCAGGGAAAGGGAGGACATGTGAGGAAGAAACCCCTAGCTGCATTCCTGCCACCTCTTTTGCATCCTAGTGTCTCTGCCATGATGCTGCATGGCCCATCCCAGAGGAGAGAAGACTTAGGCCACTTACTCAGGACTTAGATGCCAAGCTTTGGCTACCCACTTCTAAAAATGCTGGCCCGCATGCCCCATTTTCAACACCAGGCCTCAAACCCCACAGTCAGCTAATCCAACTGCGCTCAGGGCAGGGAGCGTGATGGTTTATTTGAGCAGCTACAAGTCCACTGTAGTGCTGAGGTGAAGGATTTAGAAATGGGGGCTTTCACCAATGCTGCACTCACAGTTGGAGACAGATTTGTACAGCCCTTGGCCCTCGGACGGTTACATCTAGTTTTTCACAATGGGCACGCTGAGCTCCACTGACAATCCTCAGGTCACTCGGTTTGGTACTTAACTGGGACTGGAGAACTCTGAGAAATTCCAGTCTCAGGCTCCAGCTCAGACGAGCTGTAGCATCACTGTAGTAGATGGTGCTACTTCTGCTTCTTTTCTCAAGGCCAGACAGCAGGCTGATGTTGCAACCCTCACAGGAGCCAGCTGCAATCACAGCTCATGGCCTCCCAGGGCTCTCTGCTCACAGAAGGTAATGCATAAAGAAGTACAAACAGGCATGTCCATTGGCGCCCCACTGGGCTGGTGTGTGCATAGCACGACAGATTCCCTCAAGCCATTGTCTTTTCATTTTGTTCTTCCTCTTCCCATGTCTGCATTTCAGTCACAACAGCTTGCATTGAAATGCTCCGACTGATGACAGACATGTATGGTGCAGTGGACCAAGCCTACTGTGCTTCTTTGCTCTAAAATTCTTGGAACTCAGCTGAAGGCAGTTTTCTTAGAAATGGCATTGTCTGTGTCCTATATCTTGCCTCGTTCTTGGCCCCTTTGCTACTGATCACAGAACCACCAATGATCTAGGCTTGACCATGCTCAGGCAAGTAGAAAAACTCTGCATATAGACACCCAAGCACATGCACAGGTTAATGCAGGCCAGATTCTGCTCTTATTTACACAAGTATTAATCTGAAATTAGCCCCATTGAAGTGTGTCTAGTTAGTCTCCATTTCCACTGACACAAGGAATAGACTCAATGGGTGCAGAGTTCTGGACAGAGAGCTAGAGAATATCTAACTGAAATCACAGCAGCATCTTTCAGCATGTGCTGAGATCTGTACATGAGATGCTGACACCTCCTGAGGTCCTGCATGTAGTGATAAACCAGCCCAGATCCACACTTGAACATGCTGTGTCTCCCTCAAGTAACCTTAACAGCAGTTGTGAGTGCCAGTGATACATATCCTGCCTTTCTTTCTTTGAGTATGTAGCTAAATTATAAAACATTCACACTGTCCTATGCATGGCCCGTGAAAATAGACTCATGGAATGAACTGCAGGGATAAAAGACCAAAATCCAAAGTCACCTTTAAAATTCTCAGTGGTTAGCAGGACTTTGTTACTGTTTTGAAGAAAATATCTCCCAAAGTGGCCAGGTGTACTGTTATTTCAGGGGAAATAAGGAGAAAGTTAAACTAATCTGACACAGAGCTTCAGACACAGGGCTGCGTATTTGACTTTGTGCCTGTGACCAACCGGGGGGGGGGGGGGTTACCCCAGGCTGAACAGGAAAGGATTAAACACACACTGTGGGCAGTGGAAGCCCCCGCCCCCCCCCAGCTGTGCTGGGCATGGGCCAACTGCTGCCTCAGAGCACGTGGAAGCAGCCCCGGTTATTCCAGGTGGATGGCTGCTGAGGAAGGCTGCTTGGTGGAGGTGCCAAAAAAGGGCACAGCTTCAGCTCACAGCTGAGGGACCCAGCAACCCTGGAGACCTGAATGGGGACCCACAGCTGACTGACAGGAGGCAGAATTCAGGGAGCTGCTGACACCAGGGGACCTGGAGGCCCTGATGAGACCCATATGACAGTAACAGGAAGCATGGTAGAAAGTGGTCCACAGGACTGGTGTAAGCGGCATCTCCTGCCAGCAGCTGGTCAGTGTGTTGCAGTGGAATCCCTGCTGACCCACATAGAGCCCCCCCATCATGGACAGGCCCCTGGGCTGGATGTGATGCAGGTAGGTGGGCCTGCAGCTTCTGTCCCTCTTGCAGCTCCCCTTGGGGTGACAGCAACGCCCCCACCTGAGCTGTAGCCTGCAGAGGTTTGCAAACCCCTGCTACGGCAATGAACTGTTGGCTGGCTGTGCCAGAGGGCCTGGGCTATTTAGCTCATTGCCTTGCACTGCCCTGCTGGAGGGCCTGGAATACAGGCTGTTTGCTTGTCTCACCCTGACTTGAGGGAGTCCATTGAGTCTGGCTGCTAGGCTGCACTCCCTAACCCTCAGGGAAGTTAGCCCATGCAGACCTTTGAAACATAAGGCCAGGAGACCAGTCGGTAGGTAGACTCTGCCTGCAGGATGCCCTGCTCCCCCTTCACTCCCCACTGGTGGGGGGATGAGATGGGCTTACTCCATGACAGATCCCAAGTATTATTCTAAAAGAATCGCTAGTGATGACATGAGTGATTTTTTTTTTTCAAGATCCAAAGGGGCAGCCACATTACTCTAGTTCAGTAAAACAAACAAGGAGTCCTGTGGCACTTAAAGAGTAACAAATATTTCTTAGTCTTTAAGTGCCACAGGACTCCTTGTTTCTTTGTTTCTCGATCTTCGGGTCAAGTGGGGCCAAAAAATCGCTGTATGCGCCTTGGTGAGTGTAATGCGACTCCATGCATGGTACGCCTCTCTGTTTTTAGGACCGTTGAACTTGCTGTGTACAATGTTATTGAAGTATTTATTAGATTTTTTGGAGGCAAACATTTTAAATATTGATTCGTTGAAATTTTCTCCTTTGTTGCTCAGATGCCACTGGGCTTCTTTCTCTCTCACACATGCACCCAGATGCAGTTTGTACCCCACACAGGAAATGAATGGGTTAATGTGGAATTGAGAGGACACGCAGGCTCCCAGACTGCACCCAAAGTGTGGGCCAAACGTCATTAAAGATGGAGTCCAGCTGGGGACAGCACTGGGGTGCGGGATGGATGGATGACTATAAAGCAGTGTTTCCCAACCAGGGTGCCATGGCACACAGGTGTGTGGTCAGACCTCAGCAGGTGTGCTGCAGAATTTTTTGAAACACTACGGATAGAGGTCTGGGTTGCTTATGAATATTCATGAGTTCATTTGGCAACTATATGGTGGTGTGCCTCAAAATAATTAAAGGCATCAAAGTGTGCCACAGCAAAGATGAGGTTGGGAACCATTGCTATAAAGAAGGGAAGCTTGAACTAGGAGGGTGCGATCTGGTCACCTCTTGGGCCTGTGAGTGGAAATACTGGGAGGAAGTCTAGGGGAACAGCTGCCCCTGGGGTTTTCTCCTGAGCACATGAACCTGGCAAGATGGATAAAGCTCTGCTGGTGAGCGCTGACCTGATGTAATGACAAGCTCTGGGCTTGCAGGGTGCAGGATGGGTGTATGTCTGAGGAAAAGGATGAAATGTCTGCCCTGAGGAGAGCAAAAGGAGGAAGGGTTTGTTGGGGGGCTCCAGGGGAGGGCCATGGCCGCCCCCCTGAGAGAAGGGTGACCCAAAGGAGGTTGTGGGAGACACCAAAGAGGTGCTGGATGGAGCAGATCTCAACTGCTAATTACAGGGTCTCTGGCCTGCAGCTTAGTGTGGAGGGTGACCCTCAGTTCCCGTTGTAGCCACTGGCAAGTAGCATGAAGCCCCTGGGAAGGAAACATACGGTGCTGGAACCACTGGACTCAGTGTTGAGAGCCATAGACTTTCTACAAGGGCAGGGGACAATTGTTTGTTTTTGTTGGACTGAAGTGTGACCTGGCCAGAGAGCTGATCATGAGGAGAGGTGGCCACCATGGACCTGGGGAGCTATACTGGGTGACCAGATATCTCAGGTTTATAGGGATAGTCCCAAAATTCAGGGTTTTGTTTAATATTGGTGCCTGTTAGCTTCCCACCCACTATCCTGGCTTTTCATGCTTACTCTCTGGCCACCCCAGCTGTGCCACAGCCAGCCCCAAGGAGTAACTGCTTCCCTCTCCCTCATGGTTAAACTCACCCTTTGGGGTAACCTCCCAGCATTATGCCCACTTATCTGATGGTGCTCTTTTCCAACACTCCTTCCCAGCCTAGCTGGCTGCTGCTGCCAAAAGGAAATGGCTCTTGCTTGGAGGAGGAGTGCAAGCATGGAGGGGCATAGGACTTAGGGAGGCAGAACACGGGAGGAACATAGACTCAGGCTTGGTGGAGGGGAATGGCGTCTGACGTGCAGAAAGCCTGGAACCCAGCACAGCAGCTTCTGTCCTTGAGGGGCTCCTTGCTCACCCATAGCAGCCCAGCGGTAGCTCAGTGTCTGTGCTGAGCACTTGTGCTGGGGGGAGCCCTTTTGTCAAAGGCCTTGGTGTAGAGACTCTGGGCTCCCCCTGCCCTGCCTGCTTGCACAGCCCTCATCCTCCCCTCAAGGTTCCCCAGCTCAGCCCCTCACCCCCAGGATGGATGAGCAGACCTGGAGCGGTGTGGAGAGACTGAACTGGGAGGAAGGAGCTAAGGGAGGGGGGACTGTTCTGGATGGGGCAAGTGGAGAAGGTTAAATGCAGCCTTGTAGGTTGCTGGCGCTGACTGAGGACTTGGCCAATGGCTTCCTGCTTGTATGGAACTGAACAAGGGCATGTGCACTTTGCCAACCAGCCATAAATCTGGTATGCTCTGTGCCTTTAGTGATGCAGAGCGTCTGCTGGTTACCTGTGATTACCCTCCTATCCCAGTCCATAGTTCTCCAAACTGTCCAAGACCGTGTCCTTTGCCCTGGGCTCCAATGTGTCCACAACCTTCCACACCCCAAAACACTTGGACCCAGGCTTCCCTTCCACATTAAGCATGTGTGCTTAAGTACATTGTTGATGGGAAGTTCAGAAAAACCCCTTCATCAGCAAGTGTCCAGAGTGATGGATACCATCCCCATGACATTAGTGACTCCTAGTCCTAATTAAAGCAATG
The DNA here is from genome assembly GCA_007922195.1 of Podocnemis expansa. Classification (NCBI taxonomy): domain Eukaryota; kingdom Metazoa; phylum Chordata; order Testudines; family Podocnemididae; genus Podocnemis; species Podocnemis expansa. The sequence continues at coordinate 22,403,876 of ML682041.1, forward strand.
AGCCAGACTCTGCTCTTGTAGCTCTGCTGCCCCTTTGGCTCCTCTGGAGTTGGGAGTGTCGCTGCCAAGAGTTGATGCTGGTGTAACTGGGAGCACGGTGAGTGCCTGCATGGTGGAGCCCAGCTTAGCAGCTGGATGTGAATTCTCAGGGGGAGTGTTGGAGCCCAGTTCTGCTGTGTGGTTCAAAGAGATTTTTTGCTCTTTCATTTCTGTGATGGAGCAGGTGCCACTTGGTGAATCTGGGTTACCTGCTGTGCCTGTGTGCCTTCAGCTCTTAGATGGAAGAGGAAATACAAGTAGATTTTTAAATAGCCATTCCTGGGAGGGGGCCCTTCTGTGTGAAAATGGACTATTCTTCACTGATAGCAGCAAATTCGCCCCTGTCCATTCAAACTTCCCAGTTCAACTGATGGGTCTCTGAAGACCCACTCAGTCAATCAGGAAGGCAATCTGTTATCACCACCCCAGCAACTGGGATAGCACTGAGTAAAACAGAGACCCCTCCTTCTGACCCAGTGCAGTGGATGAGCAGGGCGTTTGGCAGTCAAACTCACATACACATTTTAAGTACCTTGAATATCTGAATTCAACCACTGCTGAAAACATCACCCCAAACCGCTGGACACGTGCTCTCACTCAGTGCTGGGATCTCATTGGCATGCAAACTTCAGCTTTATTTTTACTAGCCTTGAGTTGACTCTGGAGACTCCTCTTTGTGCCAGTTTTCCTGGATACTATAATTGCTGTGTAGCTGCCCTTGCAGGGGCTGTAATTATGGTGGTGGTTGACAATGGCAGCATTGTTTTGCCAAATCTCCTGTGCTTTCTCTGGTATCAGAAATAAGCTCTCACTGCTGAGCCCTGAAGGAAATGCCATATTGGATCAAGCCCCCAGAAGCCCTGCATTTGTGAATTGGATACTGTTACCCTCAGGAGTGCAGCATGGCATTCATCCAAGTAGCACATTACATGCAGGTGTCATCTGTCCCTTATCTCACTTTGGGCCAAACCTGTCCCTGAGGTCACTCCATTTTACTCAGGAAAGAAAGCAGCCTTGTACATTTGCACCACTTGCTCCTCTTTTCCCAGGGCTCTCTGCTCCTCCACTAACATTGATCCTTTATGTAGCCTGTATGTGGAGTCATGGCTGGGCTAAAACCAAAATCTCCCAGCATTCTGCACAGCTTCTGTTTATTGCCCCTGGACTCACTCACTGGCTGTTCCAACATGTGCCAGGACCATGACTGCTCCCCTTATCTGCACCTTCTCCCAGTCACAGATCTGAAAATGCTCCACAAAGGGGCTCGCTCCCCTCACTGGCTGCCAGGCTGGTCCAAGGCCACCCAACATGTGTCCTAGCTGGGCTTGCGACCTGCTAACTCTCAGCCCTCAGTAAAGCAAGCATCACCTCAACTTATTGCTAAAGCAGTGTGAGGTAGTTAGACCCAGGGCTAGCCTCATGTCTTTGGGGAAAGTCCCCGTGGTTGTGTCCTGCCCTGTTGTCTCCCAGTGAGCTGGAATTCTCTCTCCTGTTATTTCTGGAGGCCTGGGTTGAAGAAGTGCAGCCAGCCATTGAAAGGGTCTTTTCCTCTCCCTTCCTCCACATCAAAGGCAGAAGCCAGGGCCCCTCACTGCAAGGACTGGACACTACTGTGACACTACTGTGAAGCCAGGTGCACAAGGGGTCTGTGTTGTGATCTTTCAATCCTTGGTGGATGGGTTGGACCCTGGTGCATGCACTAATGGAACGTGCTCATCCCGTGCGCAAGGAGCCACTTGGCTGATGATAAGAAAAGCTGAGACTAGCAGGGGCAGGCCATTGAAGAGCCCAAGCCCAGTTCAGGGGGCAGGCTATGTGCTGGCTCATCAGACTATCGGTGGAGTGGCCAGCAGCCGTCTAACAGGATTGTGGCTAAGTGAAACACAGCCAATCCCACTTTATGGACAATACCCAGTGCATTGGCTGGATTAAGTATTAGCCTACCGAGCACAGACAGCGGTTGCTATTGGATAATGGCCATTCTGGAGTACAATGCTCAGGCTGCCCCCCCCCCATGTGCCTTCCCCACTTAAGTTTCCTCCTCACAGCCCTGATGCATGGGCTGCCTTTGGCCCCGCGCCCAGTCCTTCCAGCTACCTTGGGAAAATGGAAGAGGCTGTTTTGCCTGTCACTAGTCTGTCCTCTGCTCCCACCGCCTGTTGTGCCTCCTCCTTGCCAGGGCTATAACTATGGTGAAGCAAGCGGGGCTTTGCCCCAGGCGCACCAGAGTGGCTCCATTGAGCTGCTCCATTAAAGGGTGCGTTCCTTGCCACTCAGTCCAGGCACTGGCCGTTGTAAGGGGTGCAGTCTGAGCGCTGAATTCTTTAGTTATGGCTCTGCTTCTTGCCTTCCTCCACATGACCCACCCACCCCTTTAGCTCGTCTCCCTCTTTCATTCTTCCACTGCTCACTGTCACCATCTGCCCACCCCATTCCTACCAATGCCTCTGTTCTTCTGCCCCCCCATCTCCCAGCTCCCACACTTGGCTTTCCTGCATTCTGCCACTCCACTGCCCCCCATTCATTGGCCCATTCCCACCATCTTTCTCCACTCTCCCCATGGCCGTCTCCACTGCTACCTCCTACCACTGCCTCCTCCTGAGGGGTTCAAGCACCCTTTGCCACTGGGGTACTCCTAGTGTCAGAGGCAAGTCTAGGCTAGAGGCAGTGCCATGGCCCTGAGAGGAGGACCACCATTTGCTGGAAGATACTGGCTAGCCAAATAATTGTGGGTTCGCTGAAGCCAGTATGGACTGCAAGGGGAGGCTGCCCTAGCATGGGAGAAGGGAAGAAAGCCTAGGAAGGAAGGAAGGGAAACTGAGGCAGGGAGTGAAAGAAAAGGGCTGGATCCACCAAAAGGAAGGATTTGCTAAGTGCACCAGTCTGTGTAAGTCTGGGTCTCAGCTTTAATTTCCTTCTGGATTTAGCTTTATTGTGTAGCCTTTTAAAGTAAAGGGAACCCTGAATCACCCCTGCCTCTGAGCTAGAGGCTGTTGGGAATCCACCACCAGAGCTGGGTCTGACTTGCCCAGCTTGATTTTTTTTCCCTTCTCTAATTAGCTGCACCAACCCAAGCCCTCTCGGTTTTGTTTTTGAACCCCCACAAAGCACAGGGTTGCTTGGAGACCTTGCTTTAGCTACGATGAGCCCAGTGTGAATGCCAGGATGGAATTGGTTAGACAGCTGACTGCGAGCGTCAGGTATGAGCTCAGAATCCAAACGCCTGGAAGGTCGGATCCGGGTTTTGGGGCCGCTCCACTTCCAACTTAAACAAGCTCCTTAATGCAGAAGGAACCTGACTGACAAGCTGTGCCCTGGGCTCTGGTAGTGTCTGTCACTCCCCAGCAGGAAGCCTGTGAGTGCAGATTTTAATTACTAACTTTATTTTTCAAATGCAGTGTGTACAAGTCCATATGCAGGCACCAAACAGAATGGCTCTCCCCATGTGAGTTTTCCCTTGAGCTGTGCTAACTGAATATGGCACGTTGCTAATTACAGCAGTAAAAATAGAGCCCTAGAGGTGACCTTACTGGAGCCAGGGTATTTTCCAGTGGTATTACACATAGTCACAGGCATCTCCCATTAAATGACCTGCCATTGCTCAGCAGATTCTCTTTCTCCCACAATCTATTTTTATACTGCTCTTGTGCAACCATTTTCCACTCCCACCTGTGGACACCAGTAATTGGAGCCAGACCTTTTTTGCCACTTGTTTTGGGTGAGCATTGTGTGTTCACCACATCAGAATTTTGAGTGGTGCACTGAATAGGAAGTTGAAGTATGGCACTATGCTTTGTTGCAGAAGCCCAGAGAAGAGTGACACGTGCCAAGGGGTCAAATAAAATACAAACTAGAGCAATAATAAATCCGCACGCCCCCTGGCAGCGGAGCATTCACTGTGTGGGAATCCTCCTCCCCTGAGAGATCACAAGAATAAACACAGGAAAAATACTTAGCTTTTTCTCCTGGCATTTTTCATGTCAAAGGCTTCACAAACGTCATAGCTAAGAACCTTGAAATGCAGCTACGACTCGGGTGGAAAATGGCAGCCACCCAGAACACTAGGCTTCATGCCAGTATGGGAAGAGGAAAACTTGTTTGGCTTTTGAACAGCTACTTATTCTTGTATTCTGTTGGGTCAGAGACTCTTCTGTTTTGCGTACAGCTCCTAGCACAGATGAGCCTGCAGATGGTGTGGGTCTGCTGGACACTTCTGATATACAAATAATAATGTTCAGGGTGCTAATACACCTCCCTTATTCTTGTCCAAAGACCCTTGAGAGCCTGATGCCTACAATGAGAAGAGAGGAATTTGGTTCCTGAGGTCTCATCTGAACAGCCCCCTTCCTACAGAAATGGCTTGGATCAAGCACAGCTGCCTTTCTAGGCTAAAGGGCTCAATTAACCCAGCTGGTATTTGGATACAGTGCAGGGTGACTAGATATTTGAAACCAGCCAATATGCCTTGAGCATGGTGTATAAGTACAACTAGCACATAGACAATGAAAAGATCACTGGCAAAGGGCTGTAAACTGACACCCCGTTTTACAGACCTAAAGCCTATTTTTTTCCCCAGAGAGCTGCTGAGCACTTACCACTCTGATTAACTCTATCAAACCTCTCATGGGTTCCCCCAGCAGCAGGCCTAAGGGACCCGATCCCTCAAGAGGCTGATCATCTCCCTGTTCTCAGCTCCCACTGAAACAAACGGGAGTGAGAAAAGAGTTCTGCACCTATTACAACCTTCTGCTCTCAGCAGGTACTTCTGGGGCACTTGGGGCCAATGAGATCCCAGCACATATGGAACAGGCTGTTTATCCATGTTTATCATTCTCTCGGCTCCTTTCCCCTTCATACGCTCCACATGTTTTACATTACCCCATCACAATCATGTGACACTCTACTCCCTTCGGATCAACCTCTCTGGGGCAGTGACTCATGTGGGATACATTTGCATGTTATTGGCTGGGCCCTTGGAGGATGCCACATGGAAGGTTCTGCTTCAAGAGATATTAGAGTGTCTGCTGAGTCACGTTCTCTGCTTCTTTGACCCATCTGGTGGCCAGAATTTGCATGACTGCAGCTGACAGGTTGCAGACCTGAATAAATTATCTGGTGAAAGACAAGAGAGGAAACTAATGAATCTGGAGAGATTCTTGTTTTCAGCCTGAAGCCAAGCATGGTACCTGTATTGGATGTTCTCACTCTAGGAAACACCACCTTAAAAGCTCCTGAGCGTTCACTGGTTAAGGATGTTGACCACTCAGAACTATTGCTTTCAGCTAATGTGACATCATTCAATATGGAAGCGCTGGTTCAGATACCTTCCATACCTGAAGCAGGGCAAGCATCTGCAGACAACTGGCTAGCCTGGAACTGACCAGAACAAAGTCACATTAAAACATGGCAGTTGGACCAGACAGGCTTATTTCAGGAGCTAAGCCAGGGACTTTGGGCGCTATGTTGATGGTGCAGTTAAAAAATTCTAAGGCAGATAAGTTTGACCAGGTGACTGCTTTTCTTTGTGCAGCAGATCTAGGCTAAGATGTCCTTTCTTGGTGAATGCTGCAATTTTCTGACTCAAAAGACAATTTTTTATTAATTTTCTCAGTTATTTCCATGCACATGTCCCAAGATTTTTGAGCTGTTCTCATTTGGCAAATCAGTTCTATTTCACATTTCTTGTCGCTGGTTTGCTTAGCGTTACCCCACTGTCCAGGGTGGGCAAGCACAGAATTCAATATATTTGCAGTAAATGTATTGATTCCATCCAGCTAAATAGTTTTTGAGAATACTTTCATGGAGCGAACACTAATGAGGCGTACCAAGGATGAAGGGAACTTCTAACTATTCACTGGAATTTTTTTATAGACACAATATTTTTTCATGTTCACCTAGCTGTAGGATGAAGAGCTAGGGCCTGACTGTCTCTTCTGCTACTACTCTGCTCTGTAAAGGAGCCAGCATGCCAGTAGAGGTGCCCAGCTGAGAATTGCTCTGCATGAAGGATGTGGCTGAGGAAAAAGGTGTGTGACCAGGGCATCCCTCTGCACCAGCTATTACCAGCTGCTGGAATTGTTCCTCAAGACTGTAGGCAACCTGGCTTAACACGGAGCATTGGGGTCAACCATAGGGTTGTAACCAGGTGTCAGGAGGTCACAGTCACCCAGCCTGTCTCGTTATTAATGGAGAAGAAAACCCGGCTAGATGGAGAGGGTGTGTGAAAGAAGGTGGTGGGGTCGTTACTGAAAGTTTGCCCCATGGAATCTCCTCCTTCCCCTTCAGAATGTCACGACTATCCACCTGCACTGAGGAAACAGTGTATCAGTAGGCACCATTCAGAGCCATTAAACAAAGCCCATGCTCTGGAACCACTGTCTTTGAAATTGAGTTTGGTGACATGCTTCATGCCTGTCAAACAGCAGGAGCCCTCTTTCTTGTGATGCTTTATTCCATGACCATGATCTTTGGTGTAAGCACCCCTCCCCCCACCATCATCTAGCTATGTGGCTGCCTTGTATAATGCTCTTCACAATTACTGGACTTTCTACCACTGACTGCTGCTGGAGAAATTTGATGCAACCGTCTCTTCCCCAGCAGTGATGTAGGACTGGGTGAGGTAGCTCCTGATTAATGCCAGCAGCACCCTGGGTTTGGGTCCCTGCTCTTGCAGATTTTGCATTATTTACAGATTCTTGGCCCATGGGAAGGGCAAGAGGAGAAGCCACCTTTGTGCATTCCATGTTATGGGGCACTCTTGGCTGCTGAAGCTCATGCCCTGCTCCTCATGGCCCCTGTGGGGAGTGGAGACCAGCTCGAGTGCCATGCACTCTGGCCATGGCATCACCCATCCCCACCTACTACACGGGGCATAAGGAACAGGGATAACACAGTTCCCTGTTGGCCAAGGAGAACCTTGCCCATAGTGTTCTGAGGGGACAGATTCAATTTTTTTGAGACAGCATAGGGGGCCTTTAGGCTATGTTTACACAGCTAAGTCCATAGGACCCAGGCTTCTGCACTCTGTTTCTAAACCCACTCTTGAGCATCCTCACTCTGTTGTAAACCTGGGTTCACAGTTGCTGGAACCAGGTCTCTCAGCTGTGGTAGGGGATCCACATTGTACTGTGGAGCTCATCTGACTCAGCTTTGCTTGAGCTGTGTCCACAGTGCAAAATGCTGGGGCTAGGAACACCCTACTGGGAATGGGGCTCCACTTCACCCACCTAAGGAGGCCCTAAGACCTGGGTCCCAAGTGCCTGCAGACCTGAGACAGACTAACTACTCTGTGGACGGAAGGGAGGCTCAGGTTTAAACCTGAACCAGAGCCATGGCTTAGTGTGTAGATGTACCCTTAGAGTCACTGATATTTGGGCCCTGTGGGTGGCACCAGTGTGGCCAACTCCTGGTGCCGTGGATGGTGTGAGGAAGTAAGAAAACCTCTTGGGTTACTGTGGTTCTTTTCTGTTCCTGTTCTTTGGTGATGGTATTCTGGTGATGGGACACAGGGTTGTGATAACTATAAGTACCATGGGGGGGGAGGCTTTAGTGTGACCTTACCTCGACCCCCTGGGGGGTGACAGGTTGTGGCCGGTTTAGACCAGGGGTAGGGCAGCTGGATAGAGAGGAGAACAAAGGGAGGAGGGGGAAGAAGAAGGAAGATGGAGGTCGGAGGGGCAGGACCTCTGGGCCTTGTCCGGGAGGTTTACTGTCAGCCCTCCTGGTTGATCTGAGAGCCAACTGTCCTAGCTGCTGTGCTAAGTGGATTGCTAACAAACCCTCTGACTGCTACACTGGCTGAGTGTCACTGCTGATTGGGACGGCTGGGACCCTCGTGGAGGGAGGAACCCCCCCCAAGGGAGACCAGACAGAGCAAGGATCGGACCCTCTGAGCCTGGATTTGGGAAGCTGGCTACAGGTAGCGTGGAGACCCTGGTGAATGGGAGAAAGCTCCACCGTAGCAGAGTCCTGGTGGGCTGTGAACAGAGGGGATCCAAGAGGCTTTTCTGGGTTCTCCATGACATCTTGGTGGCAGCGGTGGGATGCCCTACAGTAAGTGACTATCCAGTGCAGTGCTGGCAAGAGGAGGCAGTGGGAAGGGGTAACGTTGGTCCCTTCGGAAGGACAGTGTGTGTCTGAACAGACACAAGGAGCTTTGTGGATCAGCAGGCTCCTGGGGCTCATTTGATGAAGCTGCCCAGCCCAGAGACAGCTGGGGCGTTGTTCAAAGACCTGCATCCCTGACCAAGAGAGGGGTTTCCTCCAAGGTGGTCCAGACAGTCCCTGGAAGGATCCGCGCTCTGGATTTGAATTGGGAGGCAGGGAGGCAGCCAATTGGAGGCCCACTCTGTGGAAACATCCTTTGGCTGGGAGACTGATGGAGAGACCGGTGAACATGCAAATCTCCTGCACCAGATTGGACGATGGGGGAAGTGGACTCGGTCCAGAGGGGCCCCCCCAGGTGTGCTTGGTGAAACCTGATCCTGAGAGCTGGATTCACTGAGAGAGACGTTGGTCTCACCCACTGCTGGTGATAACAGTACAACATGGATTATAAGCGGTTGTTAAAACAACAACTAGTGAACATTAGTAAGTCTCGAGGTTTAAAAGTCAGCAGGCTCACCAAGGGGCAGCTCATTGCCCAGCTGGAAGAGAGCGATGGGGGCAGAGAGAGAGACCCCTCAGTGGTGGGAGCCTCCAGGGAGCTCAGAAGTAGCAGCAGTAGCAGCCCTGACCTGCCCCAACAACAAACCCCAGCCAGAGAGGGGCGCAGGCGATGCCAGTCTGCCCCAGAGGGGGTGCCCAGAGGAGCTGGGAGCTGCAGCCCGGGGCCTTCTCAGCAGCAGTCCCCAATCCCTAGGGGGTGCTCACAGTTCAGTTCCCCCCCAGAAATAAGGTGGCTGGAACTGGAGCTGAGGCTACAGGAGTTACAGGATAAAGCAAGACAACGCCAATTTGAGTTAGAAATGAAACAGCTGGAGATGGCAGAGAGAGAGAAAGAGAGACAACATGAGCTGGAGCTGGTCAGACTTAGGAGCCCAGAGGGGGCCCCAATGAACAGTGAGGGCAGAGTCCGAGAGCCCCTTCCTGCTGGACCCCAAAGTACTAAGTTGATGGGTCCCTTTGAGGAGGGAGGGGGCATTGATATCTACCTCACCATCTTTGAGAAAACCTGTAATGTGCATCAGGTGACTCTCGCAGACCGGCTGCGGTATCTGACCCCTCTTCTGGGTCCAAAAGTGACGGAGGTACTCGGTCAGATGGAGGGAGCGGAAACTGGAGATTATGAGCAGTTCAAGCCAGCTCTGCTGCTAAAGTTTTAGCTGACCCCTGAGGCGTACCGGGAGAAACTACAATCTGTGCAGAAAGAGCCTGGGGTGACCTACCTGGAAACCAGCACATTGATAAAGGAGTACCTCTGGAAATGGACTGGCTTGGCTGGGACCGCAACCAGGGAAGAAGTGGGGGAACTGCTGGGCCTGGAGCAGTTATATAATATTTGTCCCCCTGAACTGAGGCGGTGGCTGATTGACTGGAAACCCAAGGACCTACGCAGTGCTGGCAGGCTGGCTGATGAGTTTGTGGCCAGCCGGTCAGGGCATGGGCTAGGTCTCAAGAGGGAAGGGGGCCAGAAGGGGGGCCTGTGGGGGAGGCTCCAACAGGACTCTCAGAAGGGAGCCCCAGAAAACAGATCATCCGAAGGAGCTACTCAACTAGGCCCTGGTGAACAGGGAGACTGGAGGTGCTTCTCATATGGTGAGACAGGCCACAAGACAGTGCAGTGCCCAAAACACAGAGACACAAGGGTCAAATCGACTGCCCAAAGGCTGCATTGGGTTGGAGCCTGTCCAGAGGAGGCACTAACCATGGCAGAAGCGGCAGATAGTCAGGTTGACGCTCCCAGTGAGGGAGTGGGTGGCCAGGTGGGCTCGCTGGTACCGGGCAAGTCTCCAGACTCAGAATCCTCTATTCACCAAGTGAGCTCAGGCCCACCAGAGGGAGGTCAGCAGCTCCTCATCCCTATTGAGGTAGAGGGAAGAAAAGTCCAAGGGTTCTGGGATACGGGTGCGGAGGTGACTGTGGCCCAGCTGGAGGTGGTGGCACCCGACAAGATGGTCCCTGATACTTATCTGAACCTAAGGGAGGTGTTCGGGCTACCTGTACAAGTGCCTGTAGCAAGAGTGCATCTGAAGTGGGGAGGCAAAGAGGGCCTCAAGGAGATGGGGGTGCACAATTGTTTGCCAGCCGAGGTACTGATGGGACAAAATCTAGAAGGGTGGCCCGGTGAACCCCAGAGAACATTGGCCACTACCAGGAGTCAGGGCCAGCAGGGGCTCCTTACATCTGGTGTCCCTGAGACAAAGATGAGAAACCTTGCAGAGAGGTGGACGAAACCAATGGGGCCAGAAAAGTGCGAGGAAGAGGATCCCACCCTGGACAAGGCTGGGAAACAGACTCCAACATCCTCTCCCACAGGCGAGTTTCAGGAGGATCTGTGGGGTGACCCTTCACTAGCAAAGCTGAGGGCGCTCGCAGACCTTGGGGCGGAGGAGTCCCTTGGGAGAGACCGCAGGGAGAAATTCCTGTGGGAGAAAGGAGCCCTGGACAGAGAGTGGACTCCAGTGGCAGAGGCGGAACTTTGGCAGGTCAAGCAACAATTGGTGGTGCCCCAAAGATACTGCCAAAGACTGTTGTCCTTGGCCCATGATGTTCCTCCATCGGGACACCAGAGGATAAAATGCACGCAGCCGCGGCTGCTGCAAAACTTCTACTGGCCAGGAATTTTCGATGCAGTCAAGTGATATTGCCAGTCATGTGACACTTGTCAGAGGGTGGGGAAGGCCCGGGACAAAGGTGGGGACGAGCTGAGACCCCCCTGGTCATAGAGGAGCCATTCCAGAAGGTGGCGATGGACATAGTAGGGTTTCTCAGCAAAGCCACCCAATCAGGGAAGAAATACATTTGGGTGGGGGTAGACTTGGTTACCCCGTACCCAGGGGCTGTACCTCTGGCTCCCACCGAACCTGACAAGGTGGCAAATGCTCTGATGGGCATTTTCAGTAGGGTGGGGTTCCCACAGGAGGTCCTCACGGACCAAGGGTCTAACTGTACGTCAGCCCTCTTGCAGTGTCTCAGGGAGAAGTGCGGGGCCTGACACACCTGGGTGTCAGCCTATCAGCTGCAGACCAACGGGCTGGTGGAAAAATTCAGTGAGACTCTGGAAAGGATGCTAAAGGTTTTTATGGCTCAATACTCACAGGACTGGGACAAATATCTACCACCCCTGCTGTTTGCATACTGGGATGTGCCCCAAGAGTCCACGGGTTTCTCTCCATTTGAGCTGTTATATGGGAGAAGAGTGAGAGGCCCTCTGGACTTAGTAAGAGATGAGTGGGAGGGGAAGACCTTCCCCAGTGGGGAATCAATAGTAGAATACATCCTGATTTTCCAGGAGAAACTCATGGGGCTTATGGACCTGGTTAGGGAGAACTTAATGCAGGTCCAAAGTCAGCAGAAAGTTGAGGATGATTGCAGTGCCCCGGCCAGATCATATGGGGTTGGGGATCAGGTGAGGCTTCTTATCCTGGTGCAAAGGAATAAGCTCCAGGCTGCCTGGGAGGGACCCGTCAAGGTCACCAAACAACTGAGCAACGTGAACTATGTGGTAGAACTGTCCCACTGGTCACACAAACAAAAAGTGTACAATGTTACTATGATGAAACATTACTTTGACAGAGAGGGGCTGGTACTGACTGTATGCGGACAATGGGAGGGTCTGGGGGGAGATCCCCTGTTGAGGTTCGGTAGCCGGGTGGAGAATGGTTCCTCCCTGGACTCAATTCCCTTATCTGACCAGGTAGCTGTGGCCCAAAGGGAAGAGATTAGCACAGGGCTGCAGTCCTACCGACCACTGTTTTCTAGCCGGCCTGGGCTTACCAACTTAGTGGTGCACCACGTAGAGACCGGGATGACCAATCCCATAAAGTGCTCCTCAGTTAGAGTCACAGGGAAGGTAGCCCAGGATGTAGAAAGAGAGATCCAGGACATGCTGGCCTTGGTGGTTATACAACCATCTACCAACCCATGGGCTTCTCCGGTAGGGCTGGTACCCAAGAAAGACGGCTCGATCCGGTTCTGTGTAGACTATGGCAAGCTGAACTCCGTCACAGTGTCTGACGCATACCCCATGCCTCGGCTGGATGAGATTTTAGTCAAGCTGGGAGGGCTTGCTCAAAGGATACTAATGCCAAGCTCAGGAGGTGGGGGGTTAATCCTTCAGGGGTATGATATGGAGGTGATACATGTCAAGGGAAGTGAGAATGTAGTAGGGTGGGGGTCAGAACTTCCCCAGGTCACCGGCGGAGGTGACCCCGCTCAGTTTAGTCTCCAAGGGGGGAGAGATGTGATGAAGTAAGAAAACCTCTTGGGTTACTGTGGTTCTTCTTTTCTGTTCCTGTTCTTTGGTGATGGTATTCTGGTGATGGGACACAGGGGTGTGTTAACTATAGGTACCACTAGGGGGGAAGAGGCTTTAGTGCGACTTTACCTGGACCCCCTGAGGGTGACAGGTTGTGGCCGGTTTAGACCAGGGGTAGGGCAGCTGGATAGAGAGGAGAACAAAGGGAGGAGGGGGGAGAAGAAGGAAGATGGAGGTCGGAGGGGCAGGACCTCTGGGCCTTGTCCGGGGGGTTTACTATCTGCCATCCTGGTTGATCTGAGAGCCAACTGTCCTAACTGCTGTGCTAAGTGGATTGCTAATAAACCCTCTGACTGCTACACTGGCTGAGTGTCACTGCTGATTGGGACGGCTGGGACCCTCATGGAAGGAGGAACCCCCCCCAAGGGAGACCAGACAGAGCAAGGGTCAGACCCTCTGGGCCTGGATTTGGGAAGCTGGCTACAGGTAGCGTGGAGACCCTAGTGAATGGGAGAAAGCTCCACCGTAGCAGAGTCCTGGTGGGCTGTGAACAGAGGGGATCCAAGAGGCTTTTCTGGGTTCTCCATGACAGATGGGGGTGCCAGTTCCTTTAGCATAATGCTGTGCATTTAAGAGTCACTCATTTGGCACTGCTTTAAAAGGGAAAGATCTCTGGAAAGGTAGGGGACAGATCAGGCTGCTGCAAGGACGGCAACACTAAAAGCAAGGAAAGGAAGAGGTACATTTCTGTGAAATGTGTCAGAATTTGGTCGGGAAACCTTCCAAAATGCAGGTAATGGTGGAAAGGTCACAGTGAAGAGAGAGAAACTGAGAGCTGCTTGTTAACTCAGTGGGGACCCTGGGAATGCATTATAATAAAAGCCCCTCCAACAAAAAACAAAACAAAAAAAAAAGCATGAGGGTTGGGGGTGACAGGCACACTCCTCCAGGGAAGCCTGTGAGCTAGAAGGGTGAAGGCACACATTGCTGTTCCCAGGTGGTGTCAATTAATCCTGCTTCATTCAGAGTAACACAGGCAGCGAGGCTGGTGAGGGCGCCTGCTGATTAATTACCACTTAGCCTCCAGATGGGAAGGCACAGCTCGAGGTGGGGTTAGACTGAAAGTGAATACAGGAGGAGATGGCTGGACTGAAGCATTGCTTCTGATGGGCAAGCCAAGTGAGTATACTCACAGCAAATATTTTACAATCCTGTTACCTGGGTCTATGTGGGGTTCTGCATAGAGTTCCCTGTTCTTTGGTCCTAGGAGTGAGTCCCTGGGTCAGGCTCTGTGTCTGCTGTGGCAGTGAGGTGGTCCCTTCAAGAGCATCCAGTGTTCTGCTTTGGTGATGATCCAGTATCCTCCCATCCCCAGTTGCAACTTCCCCAAAAAATCAGGGAGGAAGGCAGGCAGGTCCATGGTGCCCTGGGGGTCTCTCCTGGACAGTACTAGTGAAGCAATGCTGTTATCCTGGAAAGGACATCGTTCACTGAGCTCCTTGGGAACAGAAATCATGGGATAGCCAAAGGGTGGAAATTAGGTCAAAAACGGAGCCCTGCACTAAGTTATTTTCCTTTAAGTTTGGGCACTGCTAACATCTAGGGTTGTATGCTTGGTTGCTTGTTCTCTCTCAGCAGACAGGAAACTGCCTGTGTGTTTAATTTCCAAATATAGCCCATGTGGTTCTGCCCAGGGTCTCTTACACCCAAGCTGTCTGCTTGCCAGCAATCACAGTTAGCTTTTGCCTGCGTTATAATCCTGCGGTGGGGGGGGGGGACTGCTCTCCATAGCAACTACCCTTCTTCCCAGTTTGTGTCTGAAGGGCATGTTGTTTGGTTTTTTTCCTTGTATTTCAGTGGAACCTAGGAGTCACAGTAGTGGGCTACAAGTGGATTGTGCCAGGTGCTGTACAAATGGGTTAAGTTTGGCCTGATGTTGTGTGTCTTTTTGCTGATGTTCTCTCTCCCATCCCCAGCACTCCCCAAGGAGAGCCCTTGGGTGCTAACACACAACACCCACCCATTCCAAAGCTTGCGCGACAGCGGACGGTATTGCTCCAACTTATTCCATGCCTGCCCTCTGTCCGAGGCCCTGAATAGTACAGTGTCAGTATTTTGAAGGGCTACTTTTAAACCAAGGGTGTGAACAAGCTGTGAATGGGGTTCCCAATGCTGGTCAGAGATCATGCATGTGCTTTGAAATCCATGCTTTTGTTTTCTCCAGGGAGAACTGTGCTACCATCTTAAGGATAAAGCTCTGTAGGACAGAGACAGTTCTATGTGAGTTCTTTGTTCCGTTTGTACATCATCTCTAATGGGGCTATACTCTATGACTGGATAATCCAGTTCCCAAGTGCTGTGTCGATACCACTAATATTCCTGCTACAGCATTTTGTGGGGTGGTTCTGAAAGTGTGCAGGAAAGAGGTCATTGTCATTAAAGACCATAGGTTTTTCTGTAGTGATTTCTATGTTGTTGCTGAACACTCTTGGTTTTATCCCTGTCAGGATGGGCAGAGCCCTCTGAAAGGTAGGCTGGAGCAAGGGCATGCCACTTAGACTTCACCTATTTGTTTTCCCCTTCAAGTCTCTTCCTTTTCTTATTCCCTCAGGCCCAGGCAGGATCATGTCTGAGTGCAAGTCAAGCTTCCCAGTCAGTAAAGTTTTGATGGGTTTGGAACAAGGCAAACAGTCTCCCCATTCCCACGTCCAATAGTTAAGCAGAAAACTCCACATTTCACTGCCTGTTTCAGCACCCAGGCTTCGTTTCCACCATGCAACCTGTGATTTGGGTCAGCACCCCCAGCCCCTTCCATGCCATGGGAAATGAAGCTCAGTGTGCTCTCTGGTTTTGAATTGAGCAGGAAAACCATTGTTGATTATTACAGGGAGCACCCTGCTCCTCTTCTTCAGCTTCCAACCACTACCAGGGCCAGGCACTCTGGCTGTGGGGCAAGCTCCTGGTCAGTGTGAAATCTTCCCTTACCAGCCATGAAGTTACTTGAAGCTGTGCCAAAGAAACAGTGGGAGAAGATAGTATGGATGGCTGAGCTTGTGCAGCGTGGTACGATGGTCAGGGTAAAACTAGTACTGTCCAGTACGTAAGGCCAGCCTTTCACAGAGGGCTGCAAAATACAGACACACAACTGACCACAGACCTCTTCTCATCTACAAAAGCTTGAATTTACTGATAAGTATTTCTGTGGCATCCTTTTGCTTGATGTCTGTGATGTGTTTGGAGATCCTTGGGTAAGTCTCAAAACCACCCTGTGAGGTGGTTGGTGGTACCTCCGTCATGCACCTGGGGAAACCTGAGGCACAGAGTTTGCACAATCTGCTCAAGGTCACAGACCAAGTCAGTGGCCTGGATGAAATTAGAACACCAGTTTTCATCATGGCCAGTTCTGTGCCAATTGATTCCTCCCTTTTAATGCCAAGGCCTAGTCAGTCACTTGTGTAAAGAGCACAGTTGTCCATGTGATTATTGGGGCTCTCAGGAAAATCTGTTCCATCAAGTTCCCTTGGGTGGCATGTGATGGATAAAGAGGGCGGAGACACAAGATCATAGTGGAGCCCTGGCTGTGAAGGGGAATGGGCTGCGAGTGGCATTTCATGTTTCAATGACTCACTATTTTAAGACGTGTAAATCCCAGGGTAGTTCTACACCCGGGGCTGTGGCGTCCAGTAAAGCTCTCTTCCCAGGAGCAACTGCATTTTTCTTCTGATCCCCTGAGGTCGTCTTTGACTCCTTGTCATGGTTCTGGCTCTGAGCAGATGTTCTGATTCTTGTGGGCTTATAGCACTTACAGTTCAGCTCAGGCCCTCACAGCCTGATGCCTGCTGTGTACATAAAGGAGCAGAGGGTTTAGTGCAGGTGATGGTGGGTCTATGGTGCAGATAGTAGGCAAACCTGTGCTTGTAGCAACCGTGTCAGCATACACCCCTGTAAAGTGCTCAAGAACAGTTGTTTGATGTAGGATGCTGGCTGGGCATTCAGGGCCCTCATGATGCTCTGTGTCTTTGCCATGAAGTTGGCTACTGAAAAAAGATGAGACCCTTGTAGTAACCCTTGGGGTGGAAGGGGTTAACACTGTGGTTAGTGAGTCCCAGGACAGCCAATAGGAACAAAGCACAGCTTTTTGACTAGGAGCAGCAGCCTTGACTGTTCCTGTTTGGATGCAGCAGAGCTCCTGGGAGGATCAGGAGGAGGCCAGAGGGGTTTGAGGAAGAATTCAGCGACATCCTTACCAAAGATAAGTTAAGTTTGTTACTGACCAGGCGTGGGTAGAACACGGAATGTGTACTTAGATGCAGTCAGGGTATTTTCTTTGTTTTTGGTTTGTTTTTTGGCTTTCTCTCTGCTGAGCACATGTACCCCCTACCCCTACCCTGTAACTACCTAAATTAAATCCCAGAGAAGCAACTCTCTGTGTTTCTTATCTGTTCTTCTTAATTAAAGATTTTACCTTTTAAGTAAGCGTTGGTTCCTTGTCCTGGAGGGGCAAGAGGTTTGTGTGCATGTGCCTCAGACTGCACAGCCAGCTACTAAAGGGGACTCTGTTCCAGCTCCAGCTCGTATTGCAGCTGGAGTTCAGTCACTTCCCTGAGGGAGGAAAAAAGTGATTGCAAGTACCTCACACAAAGGAATTCCCAAGTCTACCTTCCTGGGTTTTCAAGAGGTTTTTTGCATTTGGGTGGTGCCAGCGATACCACTCCAAGGCCAGAAATTGGAGGCCTTGGAGAGTTTTAAGACCAGGCTTTAAGGCCAGTGACTTCTAAGGCCTGTTGCAGGCCACCACCTTCTGCACTCAGTGCCAGAGAAAGGATGTCTGCCAGTTGCTGGACCTGCTCAGTGGTGCATTGCTTTGGGCCCCCCGGCTGAGATCCCATCTGCTCTGGGTCTGCCGGAGATCCTTTTTCGCAGCCCTGGGCAAGCTCTCGTGCAGCATATTGCTTGGGGGTGGGGGGGGAAGTATTGGGCAAAAGGTGCGGCTCACTACAGTGCTGTAGATCAGTGTTCCCTGCCCTCCTGCCAGTCATAAAAGGAAACACATCCAACACCTTGAGAAATTTTCAGTAGGGTCAGCTCGTACACTCCCTATTTAGGCAATCACCTTTGTGACTTCAGCAGAGGGTCCCACCTGAGTCCAGAGCTGCCTGGTCTGGCCCACAGCCTATGTCCCTCTAGTCTCTCTGCAGAAAGATTGTTCCTTTCCCCTTTTCCACAGCCTGAGACAATAGATCTGGCAAGATAAGAGTGTGCGGATTGTTCAGTAAAGCTCCAGGGGTCCCCTTTGCTTCAACCTGCCAGGCAGCTGCTGGGTATGGGTGACTGAATAGGTCACATTTAGCCTGATTGCAGGGGCCCTGTTCCCAAAAGGAAAGTCACACCTGCTGTTACACCCACTTCCAGAAAAAGAAACACAATGAAAGCAAGGCCAGCCGCGTGGGAAGCTCTCTGTCTCTGCTTCTTGCTGAACTCGAGCCAGCAGCAACCTCCAAGGCATCTTAGCTGCTCCAAGCTCGGCATTCTCTCTCTGCTCCCTCTATACCTGCTGCTCTGGGTGTACCTGGCTCACAGGTTGGTGTGTGGGAGTCACATTGGCTCTTCAGCTCGAATCTCCTCCATGCCTGATGTGTGTGCCTGGGGGATGGGGGCCCTTAGTTGCTGATGCACCTCATGATAAGCCTGCGTGGTTCCCTGACTGAGTCTCTGAGAACACCTGACATTTCTTCTCTGGCCTGGTGAGTAAGACTCCTAGTCGGTCTTGAATCTGGATCTCCATGCACTCGTGCCTCATCACGGAGCTGGAACATTTTATGTGCAAAGGATCCGAGTGCTGGCTTGGTACCATAGAAGGGCTGGTGGGAGAAGAGTCAGAGGAAGAAATTTTCAGCAATAAATCTAAAACAAAGGCTTAGCAGATTGTTGTTGTGTTGTGGCAGGTTTTACTTGGGATGGAGTGTAAGATGCACTGCCCCAGAAAACGTGCTCCATCCCCTTGGCAGGAGCCCTTTGCTGTTCAGATGTGTTGCTGAATGAGCACAGGTGGCCTGAGAGAGGAAACCAGCACAGCAGTGGAACAAACAGAGCAAAGCTTGTGCAACCATCTCACACTAGAAATTCAGGAACAGCAACTTGCTGATGCTGTCTCTGGAGAGCTGGGCTTCGTATAGGGTGCTCTGGCAGAGAGCTGCCAACTGTTGGGATGCTGTGATTGAGAGGGGACCCTACCACACTCCTGGTTAGCACACGCATCGCTGTTGCTGACAGACCCCCGCATGTGAGCCACATGCTTGGTCTTGTTCTCAAGTGTGCCAGGAAAATGGGTTTAGCTGAATGATCTGTAAGCTTCCGTGTCAAGGCTTCCAGTTTCGCTAACAGAGCCTATGTGTCGGTGGCTCATTAATAGCTTTTGGGAACTTCTAGGCCTGTTTTCTTGATCACAGTAGTGCCTAAGACAGGGTTCGACAAAACCCAGGCGTCAAGTCCTCATGGTGACCTGGGTGTGTTGCCTATCTCCTCTACAGAAATGCTGCAGATGAACACCCTCTGACCAAAAATAAAACTACTGGTGTCTCACTTGGAGCCAATTTTGTTGAGCCCTAGCCTAAGGACCAGCCAAAAGCAAGGCCCATTGTGCTAGATGCTGTACCTGCCCCAAAGAACTTACCATCTACATCAATCAGACAGAAAGTAGCTTGCTGCATAGCTTGCGTTAACGCCTGTAGGCTTCCTAACTTCTTTTCTACTCACCATTGTGCTGCACTTGCAGGAAATGTGTAGCTGTCAACACAGCACTACACTTTTTTTTGGTGGTGGTTTTAAGAGATTGCTTTCTGGATCAATTGAGCAGGTCTTTGCTGCAGCTTGCTTGAACCAGATAATTCATCTGATGGCAGCAAATTTGCTGCTGTCAGTGTAGATGTAGCCAAATATTGTGTTAGCTCTACAATTCTTTTGGGGCATGTTTGTTGGTTGTTTTTTCTTTACACTCCTTTAATTTCTCAGGCCTTTTCTTGTAAATCAGATGTATCCTATTCGGAGATCAGTGTTCTCTGACTTTGTCAGGCCTCATTTTAATCTGGTGTATTTAAGTCAAAGCTCTCCAGGCACTTTGAAAAGCAGGGTGTCATTATCTCCATTCTGCATAGGGGAAACTGAGGCACAGAGTGATAGCAAGTGACTCAATCAAAATTACATGGAAGGCCAATAAGAATGTGAAGGCAAACCCTGGTGGCCTGGCTGCAGGCACATGCTGCTCGCTGCTGGTTTCTTTTCCAGCCTGACCTGACCTCTGAGGCCTTGTTCTATTATTCATGATCTCTCTTTATGCTCAGGTTAGCTGAGGGGGGGCAATTATGCTGCTGCCCGCTGACGTGCAGTGGGAGCGAGAGGAGAGATGTCGGGTCTTTTCACCTGTCTCTCAGTGTGGAAGATGACGAACTCTCTTTGCATTCAATTATGAAAATTACCTGCTTTAAACCTATTACGTTCTGCTTTCCCCAACTCCCTGTTTTTTTTTCCATAAAACTGCCTCATTATGGGTGATATTAAGAGACTCAATCTCTTAAGACACTCGAAGCTCTGGGCTGGGCAGCTCAAGAAAGGAGAATGGCCAGACATTTAAAAACAAAACTCTCCAACTCTCACTCCAGCCTAAAAGGTTTTGTAGGTTGCTTTGTATGTGTTTAGTTGTGTGCCATATTAAAGATAATTAACCACTTAGATGTTCTGCATTTCTGACAGGTAGCGTTTGCATGGCTCCTGGTACAAAGGGCTGGGCCTGGAATTTGTGGATTTCTGGGTCTGAAAGATGCACAGAATTAAATGGTGCACAATAGTATGGCTTGGTGGGGAGTGAAGAAGAGACATAATGCGTGGCTATATGAAACATGCTGCAAAAGGTAAATTGTGAGCTTATTGAAAGGTAGAACCTAGTGAAAACTCTTCAAGACTTTAACTGGTGCCTCCTAATAAAGCAGGTGTGATTTGGAGATAACATAGTAACTTGAGAGTGTTTCCTCCTTTCATGTAGTGAGTGTGTGGATTTTAGCATTTTTTGTCTTGAATTGTGTAGGCTAGTTGTGATCAGCCTTAGGGCCATGGAACCATCATTAAAGACAGCCTCAGCCCCCAAAGAGCCTGCAGCAAAGTAAGACAGACAAAAGATGGCCAAGGGTAGGGTTACTGGACATGTCTTCCTTTTCGCCTTCATGTCCTCTCTCTTCCAGGCATTTAAAAAATTGGTGCTTTTGTCCGGCTTTTTACTGCTCAGGAACAGAATGTTAAAAACCCCTCTAACAGCCAAGTTACAGAGCAGGGGATCTTCCCCCAATGGCTGGAGAGCGGAGGTGGTCACCTGCACACACCACCCAATCACAGCTCAGCACAAACCAGGCCTTTTCACTAAGAGCTCAGGTATCCCCTGACTCTGGAGGATGTGTTTTAAAAAATGCCTGGATAACTCAGTTGATAGAGAAGCTATCCTTTAACATTGGTTGGGGGGTTCAAGACCCATGAAAGGCATTTTTTTTGTTTTTGGCCCTTGCTCCCTACAAAACAGCTAAATGGGGGGGGGCAATAGGGATACTAATAAAATGAAGGAAAATAAAGTCTACTGAAAATTACTAACAGGGACCAATTAAATAAAACCACTAGAGGGGCAGGTTTGAACTGGACAGAAACAATTTAGGACTTTCTTTTTTAACTGTAAAAATGGGCTACTGTGGAAAATGAAAAGTGAGAAGTGAGTTAACTTTTAACTGTTTATGGTACTTTTGAAGTTTATATTTGAAAATTTAGTTTTTTAACTTTTAGTCTCATGGCCATTAATGAAAGGTTCATGAAAAACTTTCATTTAATGAAAAAATCCCATTTTTAGTAAAAGAAAACATTTTGGTAATTTAATTTAAAAAAAAACATGGTATTGTACAGTTTTAATGCTGCATTCATTAATCATTACCCATTTTCCAAGACACAATATGGTAAATTATATTAATGCTACATTTTCTACACATCTTCCAATGTCCTCCTTTCCAGACCTCCCCGTCCTCCTTTCCATGCTTTGGTTTCTGGTAACCCTAGCCGAGGGGAGCTTTTCCATCACCATGCACCATGCTTAGTCCTTTCAGTCAGGCTAAAATCAGGCTGATGATGAGAAAGTCCAAGTGACCCCACAATATTCAGGACAATGGAGACTTGCCCAAAGTTACCTAAGAAGTCTGATGCACTCCCAGGATGGTGAGTGAGACACAAGGCTGTTCATCTAGATAACGAAGGTGAGAGTATCTGATGGAGATTGCTCATTGGCCACAATGCAGCATGTCGCAATCCAAGCACAGAAGGGTCCCATCCATCTCTGCGCTAGTATCGTTGCCTCCCTCTGTGACATGCTGGTTTGAGCAGAGTAGCCCTTTGCATGATCTTCTCTGGTCTCACCAAGTCTGCTACCCAGCATGATGCTTCCAAATCACCAGGGAGTTTTAACCTCTAATTCTTCCTGCTCACTGTGGCGCTAACCAGGATGTGAGCTTAGCCCTTCAGCTGCTGACTGGGAGACGGCACCAGGAAGTGTAGAGTCCCCAGTACAGATTCCAGCAGGGAACAAATGGTTTAATTATTGTGGTGGCTCTAGGATGCATGCTAATCCCCCAGGCTGTGTGACTTTGGAAAAGAGAGGGGTGTGCTGAAGAGGTGGAGGCTGCAGGCACCTCTCTCTCACTCACTCACTTTGCAGGCCAGCAAAATCAATAAAAAAATGCTTTGAGATGCACTGAAGTGATTGCCATCTCTTGAGTGAGTCCAGGAGATAAAGTCCAAATTAAATTCCTTTGCCACATGAAGGACAAGCAAATGCCTTCTGTGACTTATAGAAGATGGGGCTTGTTAACTTTTTTTTAAACCAACCACCCACCTGTTTAACTGATTCCCTGATAATGCCATTGGAATGGAAGCTGTTGTTGGTGAATTCCTTAATTTGATGCTAAGAGGAACAGAAGTAGGGGTCTAATATCTAGGCTTCATGATGCACCCATGCAGATGGGTGGCTGTTGCTTCAAGAACGGTAAGGTGTCAGCATTTCATCACCAATAACCTCTCAAAAGTCAAACCATCAACGGCATATTTTCATAGCTGTATAATGAGAGTTGTGTAGGTTGAGTTGGAGATGCAAATACCTGGGAGAGAGACTGAAGGGGAAAACAGAGTGACATAGGTCAGAGCTGGCTGTATAGCTTAACTGCTCATGAACAAATGGCTTAACTATTTTAGAGGGGTGTGTAAGTGGAGTCCGTTTCTATGTGAGCATGTATAGATGAGTGGGGTTACTGACAGTTGTCTGTGTTTGAAACACAGTAAGAGGCTGTCAGGTTTGTGCCATTTGCTGCTATTAGGTATTACATAAATTTAGTCAAAAGCACATGCTAAATTTCTGATTGACTGGCTGCAATTTACAATGAATTTGCTGCCCATTCTGGCCTGTTAGTTTGACCTCAGCAGTATGCAAGGTCTTGGAGAAAGTACTTAAGAATATTGAGGAGAATGGGAACTGTGATAAAATACAACACGGCTTTACAAAAGGTAGATCATGCCTGACCAACCTGATCCCCTTTGTTGAGAAGACAACAGATTTTTTGGATAAAGGGAATGTGATGGACCTAATTTATTTAGATTTCAGCAAGGCATTTGATACAGTTCTGCAAAGGGAATTATTAGTTAAATTAGGAAAGATGGGGATTAATATGAAAATAGTAAACTGGATAAAGAACTGGTTACAGGGGAGACTACAGAGGGTCATAGTGAAAGGTAAACTGTCTAGCTGGAAGGAGGTTACTAGTAGAGTTCCCCAAGGATCGGTCCTGGGACCCATCTTATTCAATCTTTTCGTTACTGACCTTGGCACAAAAAGTGGGAATGTGCTAATTAAGTCTGCAGATGACACCAAGCTGGGAGGTATTGCCAATACGGAGGAGGATTGGGATAGCATACAGAATGATTTGGATGACCTTGTAAAGTGGAGCATTAGAAATAGGATGAAATTCAACAATGGGAAGTGCAAGGTCATGCACTTAGGGACAAATAACAGGAATTTTTCTTATAAGGTGGGAATGCATCAGCTGGAAGTGACAGGGGAGGAAAAGGTCCTGGGTGTACTGGTTGATCACAGAATGACAATGAGTAGCCAATGCAATGTGGCAGTGAAAAAAGCTGATGCGGTCCTGGGGTGCATCAGAAGGGGTATTTCCAGTAGAGATAGGGAGGTGTTAGTACCATTATACAAGGCGCTGGTGCGACCTCACTTGGAGTATTGTGTACAGTTCTGGTCACCCATGTTTAAGAAAGATGAAGTCAAACTGGACCAAATGCAAAGAAGGGCTACAAGGATGATTCGTGGAATGGAAAATCTTCCCTATGAGAGATGACTTAGAGTTTGGTTTGTTTAGTCTGAGTAAAAGAAGGCTGAGAGGAGATATGATTGCTCTTTACAAATACATTAGAGAGATAAATACAAGGGAGGGAGAGGAATTATTTGAATACAGCGCCAATGTGGACACAAGAACAAATGGATACAAATTGTCTTTCAGAAAATTTAGGCTTGAAATTAGGCACAGATTCGTAACCATCAGAGGAGTAAAGTTCTGGAATAGTCTACCAAGTGAAGCGGTGGGGGCAAAAACCTTAGGTGCCTTCAAAACTGAGCTTGATAAGTTTATGGAGGGAATGATATGATGGACAGTGTAGCTTGGCCATTGTCTGTCTTTTACTACTGGTGATGGGTAGGATAGTGACCTGGGAAGGGGCATTAGATGGAGTGGGTTCTGAGTTATTACAGAGAAGTTCTTCTTGACTGGCTGTTGTGGACAACCTCATGCTCAGGGTTTAACTGATTTCCCGACCCCAAATATGGCAGGAATTTTCCCCCAGGGCAGATTGGCTTGGGCGCTGGGGCTTTTTGGCCTTCCTCCGTAGCATTGGGCATGGCTCACCTGCTGGTTGATTCTCTGTATTAAAGTCTTTAAATCATGATTTGAGGATTTTACTAGCTCAGTTATGGGTTTGAGGTTCATTGTAGGAGTGGGTCAGTGAGCTTTTGTGGCCTGCACTGTGCATGAAGTCAGACTAGATGATCATATTGGTCCCTTCTGACCTTGGAGTCTATGAGCTCTTCTGGGATATGGAAAGACCGTGGACTTGTGGGCTATCAAGTCAATAGAATGACAAGTTTCAGCATAGAGGGGTAGTCATAATAGTCTGGTCTAGTTCAGCAAAACAAACAATGAGTCTAATGGTCCTCTTCTTTAGCTGCTAAAACAGCTACCTCTCTGGAACTTGTCAACAGCAAGACACTGACTACAGAATCTGTAAAAGTGCCACAAGGATCAGCATGAATCTCTGACTTTCAAGCTTGCATGAGGGAGATTTAGTTCTTATATATAATCATCATTCATCCTGATGGATCCCAAACCCCTTGCTAGCTATTGGCCCAATTCAACCTTAGATTGGCAATTGCTGCTAAAGTACCGGGAGATGCCCCTGTGTGTCAGAGCAGAAATGGGCACTACAGACATGAGGATCATTTTACTAACCTCTTGAATGGAGCTTGCTTTGGCATGGGGTGTAATAGCAGCTGTATTGGCTGTGCATTTGAATGCTACAGCCGGCTGTCTCAGCACAAAGGCCACGGGTAGACAGCATGCTGTCACCCGCACTGGCTAGAGCACAAACTTGGAGGTAAATTCTCCTAGCAAATCCAAAGATACTAAACATATTTGTTTGTGGTGGTTGAGCGTTATGAATCAGCACAAAAAGGACTTGAAAAATATAACTCTTAGGGGAAATATGTTTCTGATATATTTGTCATTCTTACATGTGTTTTGAGAATGAGCAGGTGGAGCTTTATCTAACTGCCTGAATAAAATTTACTAGCAGATTGGAACCAGGGAAAGAAATCTGAAACACCAGTTGGTAATAGTCCCTCCCACACAGAGTAAAAGAATGCAAAGGGTCAGGGCAACAGTGAAATCTGGTGAGAAGATAAGCAATAAAATATTTGACAAGATGTGAATTCATTCTGGCATTCCAGCTTGCCAAAGTTTTGCAGTAGGGGGTGCTCATTTGCTGGTGCGCATCAAGTCAGCATTGTCTACAGGGAATGGTCAAGTGAGTTGTTTACATCTCCACCCAGTTGTGAAGCCAAGGTTTTTCTTGGGAGTCTGGTGTTGGCCTTGGAGTAGGGGCGTGTGCTGCAATCAAATATTATCAGCCAGTCAACAAAGAAAACAGCTTCTTTCCTTGCTCTGTGTTCAGGGAGATGCATTAGAAGTCACACTCGCTGATCATGATGGTCCCTTTCAGCCTTGAAGTCTTGAGCATCTCAGCATTACAAAATTTTAGTAAGGTCTTTTTCCTCTAACCTTCAGAAAGTGCTATCTAGTTTTCTTTTTATGCTGCCTATAAAACAATCTAGGGATGGATCGGGAGGTCTTGGTGTCTGTCACTAGTACTTGGAGTATGCTTTGGAACATATTAGGGACTAAAACTGGAAATTCTGGACCATGACAGCTGTTGGTGGCACACTTCTATTAATTTATTATTCTGAATTGCTTCCCACTCCCCGCCCCGGGAATGGAATTTGTGTGTAAGAAGAAATCACACCATAAAAAGCAAACTGTCTTCGAAGCATCTGACGAAGTAGGGTTTTCTCCCACGAAAGCTCATGCAAAAAATAAATGTTAGTGCCGCACGACTCCTTGGTGTTTTGCTGGACTAGACTAACACAGCTATCCCTTTGGAAATTGACATACATTCACACCTCACTTTGAGTTTGTGTAGCTTGGGAGCTCTCTTGTGACTGGTGCGGTGTTCTTTCTTATAAGGCAGTTCAGATCCAGAGTCCCTCTGTCCTCTGCTGGGTCTGGTCAGTGCGCCGTAATAAGATAGCAGCTTTCCTGAAGCTGCCTGGAAATACAGTGATGAAGCTATATCCCTCTGTAGAACAAAGCAAGCCCCTTGACGTGTGGAGGATTGTCACCTGTCAGCTTAACTGAATGTCCCCATAATGCTGTGGTCCTGGGACACATGGTAGTTTGAGGAGTTCAACCCCCATTGAGGTGATATATTGGATTTTTCTCTGCTACAAAGGGCCAGGACAATGGAAAGTCACCTTGACAAAAAACAGCCCAGGCAGTTAAAAAGGACTACATGGCACATTAATCTCAGACTTTCTCACAGTATTTCAGAACTTCCTCTTCCCAAGCGAACCCCGGGACTGGTGGGAAAGGAGGGCAGTTTACTTGAGCTTATAATGGCGTGGTTCAGATAACAAGAGACCCTTGCCTCTGTCAACTGTCAGGTCTTCTGAAGAAGTTCATTTTTAATTTCGGGGGTCCTAACCACAGAAAGAAGAGCTGAACTACCAGAGGAAGGTGGTTTTGGTAGACTGATAAGGAGCTATGTTCTGTACAACCCTTTCTCCTCCAAAAGACACTGAAAGACTTCACACATTTATTTCAGGTCCTTCTTGGATGGCAGTGCCTCCTTCCATTGCATGAATGGACCTATTCTCATGAGATTTCCAGATTGGTTTTGCAGAACTAAAAAGCTCCCATGTGTTTCTGTGTTACTAGGTGCTTTTCTGATTTTTTTTTTTTTTTTTTCTTCAACCCAACCTCAGACCATCCATCTTTCTTTCAACCCAACCTCTGACCACCAGTCACAGACAATTCAGGCCCCTTTCATGATGTGCCTTCTGGTTTCCTCAGTGAAAGTAAGCAGTGTCCAAGTAGACTGTAGGACAGGATTGCTCCTTGGAGAGGTTAATTCTAGCAGAGGAGGCAGCTGAGGTTGTGCTGGAAACTGATTCCTAAAGGCAGCTGCATTTAATTGCTATGTGTGGGCAGCCACAAACCATGACAAACATTGTTGAAGACTGCAAAATGACCATTTTCTGGAGGTCTTTGTGCCTTGAACATCACTGATGATAATACTGTGGTTTGGCTTGATCAGATTGCATACACCTAATAAATAAATTGCTAAGTGCTTCATTATCTAGGAACGTGGTGCTCTTTTTTTTCCATCACCACAAGTATTTAAAACAAAACTGGGTGTGTGTCTAAAAGACTCTCACAAGTTATTAGGCATAATACAGAAATTACTGGGTAAACATGTCTGGTCTCTGTTAAGCAGCATGTCATAAGGAGGTAGAGAGGGTCTACAAAAAGAAGGCAGCCTTTTGAAAAGGAGCCTGCCAGGGGAGTCACTCCATTTCCCCAGGATCCAGAAGTCAAACCCAAACATTGTATGCCACTTCACTGCTCAATTGGGTAACAAACCCAAAAGCATTGGGTCAAGTGCTGGGAAACAAGTGTTGTTAGGATCTCAAACAATATATGCTATCTAGTGACATTAAAAGCAAATGAGAGCATCAGATTTTCCCCTAATTTTACTTTCTCCATGTTGACATTTTCTGCTGTCAGAGCAATGTTGTGCTTGTGAATGGTGGGGTTGCATGGTAGGGAATGGAAGAGGAAGCTGTAAGTGCAGCAATCCCTCATTGAAAATGTCAGCCAATCTATTAAGAAATTGAAGGTGTGGAGTTACTATGGAATTCTTTGGAGAAAGCCAAAGGCCTCTAGAGAAGGTCCTGGACTTCACTGAAACCTATGAACCACAAAAATGTCAAACAGATATTTGGGACTACCACACCTCAAAGGCAGGAGATGCTCAAAGGTAGCTGGAAGTTATTTCAATGGCTCCTCCCTCTTCTGGTTTCTGGTCCAGTCTTGCATGACAAATTAGCAAAAAAACCAAGGAGTCTTGTGGCACTTAAAGACTAACAGATTTATTTATCACATGAGCTTTAGTGGGAGAATATCCCACTTCATCAGATGCTTTGAATAGGGAGAACCTACAGAATTGGATGAAAATAAATGCAGGGGAGCGTAAGGCATGGGATCAAGTCATACTGCAAAAGCGAATCAGAGCATTTGTAAGGATTCAAACTTTACCAAACAGCATGCGGAGGGAGGATGAAGTCAAATTGCCTGTTATAATGTGAAAAGAATCCATAGTCATGATTCAGCCCTGCTTTCACACAATTTAATTTGCATATTAATTCAATTTCAGCTGTTTCTCTTTGAAGTCTTGGTGTCCCATTGATTTTCTTGAGGACTATCGTTAACAAGTCATCAGTGGAGTGATTAGGAAGATGGAAGTGCTCAGCAACTGGTTTTTTTGTGTGTGTGTTATGATTTCTGATATCAGTTTTATGAGCATTTAGTCTTCTGCATAGCATCTGTCCTGTTTGTCCAATGTATAAGGCATGGGGGCATTTCTGGCACATGATGGCATAAATCACATTAGTGGATGAGCGGGTGAAGGACCCTTTGATGGAGTAGCTGGCTTGCTTAGGTCCTATGATGGTGTGTCTTGTGCAGATATGTGGACAGAGTTGGCAGCTTGGTTTGTTGCAGGGATATGTGCCTCCTTTAGTGGGATATTCTCCCACAAAGGCTCATGCGATAAATAAATGTTAGTCTTAAAGTGCTACAAGACTCCTTGCTTTTTTTGCTTTACTAGACTAACATGGCTGCCCCTTTGGAACATGACAAATTGGAGGTATCTCATGGCTATGCTGGATCTCCAGGGTTCTATGGCCAGGCCCCTGTTCTTCAGCCTTGCCCCTTTGTGGCAGGCTGCTCCCCAGGTCTGGTTCAGGTGTGCATTGTGACCTCCCAGATTTCTGCTCCTGAACCCTAATTCACCCTGTTTTGCTACATGACCACTTGTTCCTAAGTCAGTCCACACCAATCTCCTGCATGTAATCAGTCCCAGGCATTGAATGTGCACCCTCTAGCTGCTCAGGTGATGGTCCCTGGGCAAGAACCCCCAGGCCCAAATAATGCAATGGGAACTTCTGTCTTACAGGGACTGGGACCCTCCTCCAATCACCATACGCTCATGTTCATCCATTTAACACTGAAATGGATCATGCTCAGCCTCCCTTCCTCATGCCCTCTAAAGTCCACATAGCTTTAGATAAAACTACTAGTTTATTGGTTAGATTGTGATTTTAAGTGAGTATATAGCAAATCAATGCACAATCATTTAATAAAAGTCAGGCATTACCATGAAAAAATAAGATATAACAATGCTAAACTCATAATACTATTACAAACATGTTCATCTCACTGACCAAGTCCAGCTGTGAAGGTTTATAGCCATTCTCTACCTAGTTCTAGATACAACGTGGCCAAACTGTGGCTCACGAGCTACATGCAGCTCTTTAAAGAAAAATTACGGCTCCCGGAAGAGCACAGGAGGGAAGGGCAGCATGGCAGGAGGTAGGAGTTTGCAGTGGTCAGGGACAGCAGAGAGGCAGAGGCATGGTGAGAACCGGTCGCGGAGGAGGAGCGTTGTGAGAGCTCCAGGAAAAAGCAGCATGGTAAGAGCTGCGAGGGGAGGGGGCGCATTGTGAGAGCCTCACTGGCAGAAAAAAGCAGCGCAGTAAGAGCCGGGAGGGGAGGGGCAGCATTGTGAGAGCCAGCAGGGAAAGGCAACCTCCTCAGTTAGGTGCTAGACAAGCACTGAAATTCAGTAACTGCCAAATTCTACAGTATACCCACACAATATTAATTCTACCTTCCTTGTCTGTGTGCATTATGATACAGTCTTTAATTACATCAGTGCATGATTTTTTAAATACTTTTGATATTGTTTTCTGGGTAAATATTTTTAAAAGTGGCAACATAAATTGATCAAGAACAAGTCTGCAATGAACTACTGATAAGTGATGATGATCTATCAATTTAAACCTGAAAAGCAATTGTAAATTTTATTTTTTAAAAATCACCTGGCATTTCCAGAGATTGTAATGTAATGCAAAATTATTTCTCCTGTATTTCTATTTTGAGAATTAAATAAGAATCATCAGAAATTACGGAAATTGACACAAGTGTTGCATCCAAAACCACTGACTGTCAAAAGGTTATTAAGAAAAACCTACTAATTTAAAGAATGTTACAAGTACTTATTATGGATCATGGTTCAATTTCAGCATGCAAAATGATTTAGACTTAAGACAGACCGCCACTACTGAAAACTGGCTTTAGAAAAAAAAAAATTCCTTAAGTCCATTGAACAAGCATGCCTAAGACATCAGTATATCATCTGCTTCCAGAAGGAACTGCTAGTACATTTATTTTATAAGAAAATTTTAATTAATATAACTAAGTAAATTACCAAGATAATATACATTCACTGCAAAGTTCAATAGCATCATTATATTTCTACTGATTAAATAGCATTCAACATGTATTAATTCTTATTTGTTGTATAGCCAAAAATCTATGTAATTTCAGTGCAGTCTTCATGAATGACTCTATGGGTATCTGAGCCTATTAGACAAGAGTAATTGTTGTGAAGGGCTGAGGATGGAAAATTGTGTTGTAAACTTTCTGAAGAAAAATCTCTCACCAGTAAAGATTTTACTTTGTATCATAAAAACCAAATAATGATATTTAGAATTTTATACAGGGCCTGACCCCAAACTGAATAAACTCAATGGGATTTTTTCCATAGTATCTTCTGTGCAAGGACTCCAAAGCACTTACTGAAACAGGCTCTGATTTTGCCCTGTCCATGAGTATTTTAGTGAACAAGTTTACTGGCAGAAATATTGACAGGGAAGTGGGAGCATGGTCGGGGCCGGGATGGGGTGGGAAGCAGAAGTGCGGCATGGTTGGGGAGAGCAGAGAAGCAGCAGCATGGTAAGAGATGGCAGGGAAGTGGCAACAGGGGCGGAGGAAAGAAGCATGGCAGGGTCAGACGAGCCATAGCATGTTTAGATTTTCTCATAGGCTCTAATGCAGCTTACTCATTGTTAAAATAAAATCATGCTTTACAGGTCCTAAATATGATGTGGAATGCTGAGAAATGAAAATACAAAGGAGAAAAGTATAAAACTGAACATAGATTACTTTCAATTTTTGGCACAACTTACTGCTGTGAAGCATCATATTCCACAATGAAATTCAAAACATTGGGCAATACTTAGGCTATGTTCACACGGGGAGGGCTTGTTTTGAAACAAGAGGTTTTGAAACAAGCTATTTCGAAATAACATTATTTCAAAACAACTTATTTCAAGGACAAAAAACTTTGTCCTCGAAATAAGGCAGCGAAATAGCATGTCCACAGTGTGGACATGCTATTCCACCTGGGGAGGGGAATTGCAGGCACCGGCAGGCTAAAGCGCGGGTGGGCGCTTTACCCCGCCGGTGCCTGCAGGAGCTGCAGGTACCCACCACGAGAGGGCGGGGGGGGCGCCTCACCCCCGGGGCTTTAAAGCCCCCCCC
>ML682041.1:22436087-22477863 GCA_007922195.1 Podocnemis expansa
GGTACCTGCAGTCCCCTGCAGGCACCAGCGGCGTGCGGCGCAGCCCCGCGCCCCTCCCCCCAGCCCGTGGACACCCCTGCTGAGGGGTCAGCCGTTCCGAACAGGGCTGTTTCGAAACCTCTGTTTTGAAACAACTCTGTTTCGACAGGAAACGAGGTTTAAGTTGTTTCGGGAGGAACACGGCCATTTCGAAACAAGCTGTTGCTTCTTTCGAAATGGCCGTGCGTCGTGTGGCCATGGCACTTCTTATTTCGAAACAACCTCTGTTGTTTCGAAATAAGAAGTGTGTGTGGCCATACCCTTAGAGATCAGCATCTGAGAGAGCTTTTACCTACTGCACTGACAAGTTATTGCCCAGATTTAAAAAAAAAAAAAAACTTGCCACAAGTCTGTAGTGTTCTACATCTAGTGACAACTAAATTTTTACTGTATAGGCCTAGTTTCATGGTAATCCTAAATAATTATTAGAATCTGACATTAGTAGGATCAATATTTGCCCTATTTTTATGATAAAATTAAAGCATGCAATGAATTTTAAGCTTAGTAATTTTGGAGTAGGTAAAAATATGTGGTTATATGCCTCAGTGCGGCTCTCGAAGGTTTAATAATCGACTTGTGTGGCTCTTGAGTTCCGTAAGTTTGGCCACCCCTGTTCTAGATAGTGCCTGATTCTTCTTTCAGATGTTTCAAGATGGAGTTTCTCCGACAAAAAGCCAGCGCCTTCTCTCCCCAAAGTGTCTGCATTCCTCCTTTTCATCCCCCTAGATCACTCCCTCTGTGTGCTGCTGCATGATTCTCTTTACTTCTGCTGAGCCAGGGAGGCATTTGTATTGCCTTTGTCATGTAATTCTCCAGCCCTGTGCTAGAAGTAGTCCTGAGGGTCTGTGCTATGTAACGTATTTTACATCTGTATGCATACATGTTGCTATAGGAAAGGTGATACTTTAGTAATACTGAATACGTTATGAGCATTCATAAAGGAAACTTGCATGGTATATTTGGCCTCACACCATACAACTACATTGCAAAAGTGAACTGGAAAGTTACATCAGTCATAATATAGGGGTGCACAGATGTGCATCTTGTGATACCCTTGCACAGGCAAATGGACAGAGTGGGAAGAAAGCTAACTTTGTGCCACAGCTGATTTTGCTGTATGAGAGGAATCCTCTGGGGCCTACTAAGGTTGAGGTTGCTTTTTGCTACCAAAGTACAGCAAGAGAGATTGAATGGGGCCAAGAATGCAACCTCCACAGATTTTTTTGAAGTCCTTGTTATAATGCAATTAACTAGACTGTAGCATGCTATTAGCTTCATCCCAGCTTAGGGGCTGTAGAATTTTTCTATAAACAACTGCACACAGGAGACCTAGGACTAGATTAGCATGGCAGTATTGCTCATAAGGACTGATGTGGCTTACCAGATCTGTGCAGAGAGGCTAGAGTTGGGACAGTTAGGCGTGCTTGAGGCCAGGACTCAGATGAGTCCTGATTCCTACCATTTGTATGGACCAGCTTTGGATTAGATCTCGGAACCTTTCTCTGGGAGTTTCTTCTCTTTGGATTTTTGTACCAAATGTAGAGCTTAGCTGGCCAGAGGGAGGGAGATCTGAAACAAATCTGTTAGTCTTAAAGTGCCACACAACTCCTTGGGCTTTTTTTGCTGAAACAAAAAGACATTTGAGCTCCTGTCTATAGAGGGTTTCCTGGAGAAAGGAGTCCATGCAGTGTAACAAGTAGGTTTAGAGGGACTATACCCACTTCCTTTGGCAGTAGAGACATAGAGATTCCCGGTTCTGCACTCACAGGACAAGCACCTTCTGCTTACAGTTTGGAGTTCATTTTTCTGCCTCCTTCACTTGTTTCAAGCCTCAGTGGGGCTCACTGTAGCAAATGTACACTTCCATTCACAGCTGGCTGGGCTGGAGTCTGTGGCATATTTGCCAGAGCAGATCTCTGCATTACCCAGAAGGGCCCTCTGTAGGCATCGTAGTAGACAGAGATGCTAGTCCTGCTTTGAAAGGGCCACTGTTCGGCCATCTGGGGAATGCTGCAATGTCCCTGCCACTCCAAAGATCTGCAGACAAAGAAGAGATTTGCCATCTCTCTGCTCCTGGAAGAAGGAACCTCCCCTCCCCCAACCAACCACCAGTTGGACAGGCCCCATGCTGCTGCAAAATTAAAGATAATGTAATGAAAGGACAGTGCTGTGGGAGGAGTGTGGGTGATGGTACCCTGGGGGTGTGGGGGAAGGTCTAAGGATCTAGGAAAGAGGGCGAGGGGGGTATATAGCTTGGGGAATTTGGGACCTGAGATCTATGCTTTCTGTGGGCCAAGGAGTGGGCTGAAGTGGCCTTTTCTCACCTTTCCTTGCTTTGGATTCTTGATCTGGGAAGGGAGTGGGTCTGGCCTCTAATCTTTAGGATGTTTCAACTTACTCTGGGCTGCCTAGAGTCCCCCGGGCCCTTTCCTGCAGCTAGGAATAGCCATAGGATGGAGTTCTGCAGCCACTCTCCAAATCCCTGACTCAGTAGTTATATCCTCACTGGAGCCAGGGCTGTGATTCCCTACCCAGGTAGATACACCTGCACTATTTGTGGTTGAGTGTATGTGGCCATAGAGGCCTGAGCAGTGGCAGGGGCAAGCATCCCTAAGTATGTGCTTGGGTTTTTACATGGGGCTTTACTGCCACCCAGGTAGATATGGCTTCTGTGTTTTGCAGGCTTGCTTGATCACAGGTGGCACAAGTAGGTCCGTCCGAGCTGGGAATTGCACCTCCAGCTGCAGGCTGGACAAGCCTGCTGTGTGTGGAGAGGTGATGTACAGTCAGGACATGGTCTCTGGGCCACCCGAAGATTCCCCCAAAGCTGGTTTTGTGTGGCTGGGGGAGGGTCCAGAATCTGGCCCTAAATGCCTTAGGGGACAAAAAAGTGCAAGATGGCACATAAAATTCCCTCCTGTCACTTTAAACACCTTGCATGGATGAAAAGCTGAACTTAGGCCTCTCCACAGTGTTCAAGGTTTGTTTAATCTTCCTGATGAAGTCCAGGGTTAGCAACTGAAAGGCCAAGTCCAACTGGAGGACTAGGTCAGGCCAGGCTTCCTGAGGGAAACAGCTGTTTCCGACATTTGCTCTGGCAAGGACATGGCTGCATTTTAGACTTAGGTCCTGGATTTTGCTGAGTTTCCCTGGGGGGTAGGGGCAGAGAGACTAGGCGCATATAAGTCAGCACCGATTGGCCTTTATCAGACAGGGAAGGAAATCAGGTGGTAGCACTGAGGGGAACATCTGTGCATGTTCACACCAGCGCTCTGCTCTCAGCTGCCCTTGGCACACTCGCTTTCTGTCTGCCCTGGTTCTTGAGACACATGGTGATGGCTGAGACATTCTCCACCTGTCCTGTTTTTTTCCTCCGCTTTTCCCAATTACATGAAGGGGTCCTGATCTCTTGAAATGGCCAGCTGGAGCTCTGTCGGAACTGGGAGCCGGAGAACAACTGGAAATAAGTAAGCCAGGGAGGGCCCCTCTGTTTGTACTAGGTTGTGGGGGGTGCACCTCTATTACCTGAGGTGTACTGTGAATTATTTCCCACCTTCCCACGCTGCCCTGTGCTAATCAGACGCCCCAGACCATTCAGTAATGTGGTGGTGTGCCCAGCATGCAACAGCAGTTCGTTTCATAGGGGTGGGTGAATTCAGTGCTTGCCCTCCAAGGCTGTCAGTGGGGGACTTGTCATGAAGCTGCTACAGGGAAGCCTGCTTGCAGGGCTCATGTGTCTGAGCTTGAACCGAAGAGGGGCACTCCTGGGGCTGAGGTAATGTTTCATCTCTAAAGTCCATTCACTCCTTGGCTTTCTGTTGAAAGTACAGATGAGGGCTACTTAGTACCACATGTGGCAAAGGCTCTGGTGATGTGGTTCTCTGTCTTCTGAAGTTGTACTGAGAGCCACCAAACTCATTTCACCTAGGCCAACAAACTATTGGATGTTAAGAACTTTGAGGCCTAATCCGCACCTCAGATGAGGAGGGCTCCGAAGTTCAAAGAGAACTCTTTCCCAGGTGGTCTGTCTAATTGCCATATTTTGGGTCAGGAAGGAATTTTTCTCCAGGTGAGATGGGCAGACCCTCTGAGGGTTTTTTGCCTTCCTCTGCAGCATTGTGAATGGGTCACCTGCAAGTTTGAACTAGAGTAAATAGTGGATTCTCTGTAACTTATCTTTAAATCATGGTTGCAGGACTCAGTTAACTCAGCCAGAGGTCAGGAGTCTGTTACAGGAGTGGGTGGGTGAAGTTCTCTGATCTCCAACATGCCTTGAGTCCCACTGGCTTCAAGATGGTTTCAGCCAGGCCTGAGAAGGAGAAAATTCTTGTTGTTGGTTAAGAACAGGACTGAGTCCTGGGCTTTATTTCTGGCTCTGTCATGGATTCCCTGTGGACACTTAGGCAACTCACACAACTTCCTGTACCTCAGTTTCCCTGTGTATGTATGTGGCTTTTGGTTTTTTAAAGCAATATTGTACAACGGGATTGGGAGGCTTAATGTCCAGAAAGTGCTGCTTGGCTCTTGAATGGCTCAGAGAGATCTGAAGACTTCCTAATGGTTAAGTGTTCCAGGTGACCCTTAGAGTGAGAATGGGCCACTTTCCTTGTTGCTGTGAGAAACCTAACCCCTCTGTTCTGATTTAAGGTCCCAAGAAATGGTGCTTTTTGTAATCTTGGAGCTTTGCTGTTGGTTGATGTTTCTTTCTGGCCAGAATTTCTGCTTTTGCTTAGTGTGGATATGAATTTTGCTGTTTTCATGTTAAAACTCCTCCTTCCAATCTCAAAGGCAAGACTAGTCAAAATGATGCAGTTTGGGGTTGACTGGACACCATAGAGAACCCCCAGCTTTGCATGAGTTCCCCTGGAAACAATTTGGGCAGAGGACTACTTGGAACTAAGCCTGGGTTTGCCAAAAACAAAAACAAAAACCCCCCTGAGCTTGAGGAAGCAAAACAAAACCTGAAACCAGGAAAATCTGCCCTGGATCTGAGTTTTCTTATGCTGATCATTAGTGCTTTTGTAACAATGTCTATTCAACACTCTGTACTTGCTTAGCGAATAGCATCACTGCTTTTGACCCAGGCTCCTAAATCAGTTAGGCTGTTCCATGTTGAGTGCAGCACTGTCTAAAGATCCTTACATTTCTAGGTTTCTCTCTAACAAAGTCATGGTGTAATGTGGTACTGCTTGGGACATGGGCTACCACTTTCATCAAGTACCTAAGGAACAGGCCTCTCCGAACTCTGCTGGTTCAGTGCTAGCTCCACCCGATTCATGCGGCCCAAGTCAACTGACAATCTCTTCTGTTCAGCTCACTGGAGACAGAATGTACACCTACAGGAGCCTGAGTGAACGTTAGTGAGGGTGGACAAAAACACCAGGAAACTGTGCAAACTGTAAGTCTGTCCCAGTGCTACATTAGCACCATGCAACCTCCAGAGGTACTTTAATCTCTTGGCACCTGTGTTCAAAACTACAGCACTCGTGGCCACAGATAGCTAGCAGTATGATGGCAGGAGCTTGTTGGCCTCTTGCTACCAAACTTTAAGTAGAAGAACCCAGAAGAGTTCAGTAGGAAACATTACCATGCAAAGAAGAAATGCACACACTGCCCTGAGGCACTTATGCAAACTGATTTGTCCTCATAACCATTGAAGGGTAGCAAACTCTGCCAACTCAGTATTCCTCCAAGTTGAGCCATCTCCAGGACTGTGAGAGACCAGTTTAGCCCTCCTGTCCTGGTAACCACAGACCCCATAAGAATAGCTATGGGAGACTGTGGTATCCCGTCCTCATCTGATAGCCCTGGATACTGCCTCAATGCTCATGGGCAAGCAGATGATCACCACTGCCCTGCCTTCCATAAATATCACTGCCATGCTCCCCAGGAGGAGAACGCTCATGGCCCGATGGCACCGATAGAATATCTGTGGTAATGCAGACAACAAGATCTGCCTCCACATCCACAGGTGTTGTTCCACCGCCTGCTTTTGTGCATGATCATTTATTTTCCCACACTACCTGGTGACAGGAAAATAGATCACAAAGTTCATGTCTGTACGTGACTTCCTGTTAGACAAGATGGCAGTACCAATGGATGTGAATTGTAGATCTAGTGAAACAAGCATGTGTCTTTGTGTTCAGCCCTCGGCACTCTGCATCCCAGAAGAGTGAGTAGCCTTGCGTTGGGTATCACAGTTATGAATGTGGCAGAAGAACCTTAAAACAAATGGCCAGGCAACCAAAAAAGTTCAAGTCAATTGACTGGGTCTCTGAAACTATCCAGGCTTTTTTATCCAGGCTATTCTCCTACCAGCTTTCCGGACTCAGTCCTTCAGAAATTGTCTAAACTGATGCTATTTGAGCAGGGAAGACTTTATCTCTTCTATGGCCAAACAGACACTGAGCACGCAGATGACTTATCATTTTATGGTCCAAAATTTGAAATTATCTGTGGAAATTCCAAATATTGGAGTCCTTGTAATTACCTTAATTATTTAATTAATTTAATTAATTAAGGCTCATTATTGCCTTGGTTTTAATTAATATTTGGGAGATGAAAAGATTAGTATGTGATTTTGTATCTTTGGATTCGTATTTCACTCCTTCCCCCCCTTTTGTGGTGCTGCTTGCTAGGGAGGAAAAAAAGTAGCTAAAAGTGCTGGCAAGAGCTGAATTGCTCATGTCTGTGGCCTAGCCTCACAGGCTATATGAATATTTTGCCCTTGGGTATTTAGATGCAGGCTAGACCAACATGTACCGTGAGAGACTCCAGTATTCTAATTCCTTTTCCATCAATCTTCCTATTCTTTTTATACTGTTAATTCTTCATGTGTGGCAGGTTGTTCTAAAAAAAAATTGCTGCCCTGGAGCATACAATGTGAGTTAACCGTATTGAAGTATTATGAATGAATTAGTGTTTGTAAAGTGCTTTGAAACTTGCAGGCACTTGGCAATGGGTGTCATTTTAAAAAACCCATAAACCCTGTTAGTACTAAATTCCCATGGTGTGCGCTATATGCGGAAAACCACCATGATGTATTTGTCATGCCATATTAAAGGCTAATGTGCCATATGTTTCTGCACTTGAATACCTTTACTTAACTGATGCTAGTAGTCCTATTTCTCAGGTAAATTACCAACATGCATTTGTGTCTGCAGGATTGGACCCTATTTTTTTCTTTATTGTTGGATTGTATAAATCAATATTGGTATCCTGACCCATTTTAAATGGGGTTTCTCTGGTTTAAACCCAGAATTTTGGATTTATAAATGAGATTTTGCAAAACTGTTTCATAATAGAAATGTTTTAATTAAATTTTCCTTCATTAGATGAAAGGAAAAGTTATATTTTTTGCTTTTGGTTTTAAAACTTTTGCAACCCAAACACTGAACTATTAGGCTAGTGTGTAAGACCAAAGAGTTGTAACTAACTAAAGAACAGATGTAACATCAACTAAATCAGTTTTTCTTGTCTGAGCTAAATGAAATGCAGGAAGCAAG
Organism: Podocnemis expansa; assembly: GCA_007922195.1. Classification (NCBI taxonomy): domain Eukaryota; kingdom Metazoa; phylum Chordata; order Testudines; family Podocnemididae; genus Podocnemis; species Podocnemis expansa. The sequence continues at coordinate 22,443,632 of ML682041.1, forward strand.
CAACCAAATGATGAACAATAAATTAGACTTTAAACAGTCCTGCAGTTTTAGTAATCTAAGATGTTCTTAGAAACCAAGGTCAGGAAACCTGATTTTGTTTTCCTTTTAAAGAATGGGGTCAGATCACTAATTAGTGTAAATCAGTTTACCTCTCTCTTGAATTCAATGGAACTGAGCCCATTTATATCAGGTGAGAATCTTGCCTGTGGGTTTTTAAAAAATGGAATAAAAAACAAAATCAAGCTATCAGAGGCAGAGAAAGGAGAGGAAAAGATGGTCAGATGAGATGGGGACAAAAATCTGATGCCCTGAAAAATTCACATAGTCAGATGAGACACCAGAGCTGAAGCCCATGCAGATTAGTGATGCAACAGACCATTATTCCACACTCAGTAAATCTAGCCGTTTCTTGGTCACAGCAGCTTCCTCAAATCTCCAGACAGAGCAGTATGTTTATTTCAGCTTGCTTTTTTTCTGATATTGGAGCTTTCTTTTGTTGTATCTTTCATGGCTTCAGAAACTAGACCCTTTCTGTGAGGCTCTGAGTGGCAGGACCAGCACCTTTCTTGCTTCAAAGTTGATGCTTAACAGCTGTCCAGTTAACGATGCTTTCCTTGCTTTGAGCAGGCTAGAATTCCTGAAATCATGACATCCCACAAGCATTGGTGGTCAAGATGACATTGACCAGTCACTTTGTACCTGCCTTTTCTGCTAGAAACCAAGATTTTTGAGCTGGTTAGGTTGGGCTGGGTTAGGAAAAGGTTGAGATATTTCCAAAAGAGCACTCAGGAAAAACTGATCTTGGGGCAGGGGATAGGCACAAAAGGTGAAAATACTTCCCATTTAATTTTTATGTAGTATTTTTTTAAATTTCTTTTTTAACTTTCCCCACACCTTCCTCCATCCCACTGAGGAAAACCCAAACAGGATTTTTTTTTTTCAGTTTTGTGGTGCTAGCTTTCTTATTTAAAAAAAAAAAAAATCAGGAAAATAGTAACATAAACAGAAGTATTCTTCTAGTGAGAATTTCTCCTGAATTGAGAAGGCTGAATTCTTCCAGGCTTGGCTTTGGGAAAAATCCTTTGGTGGCAGGAAGATGGGGATGCTGCATAAGAAGGTAACAGACTTGATCATGTCCCCTGTTTGTATCCACCCTTGCTTTTCCCTTCTCTCTGGGCTTGTGATAAAAACAGACCAGTGTTTGTGGTTCGGCTGGTCAGTTCTTGGTACAGAACTTTAGAGCAGCTGTTTCTGTGGGTTTTTCTTTTATAAGTCACTATGATGGGAAAGAAAATGAAAAGTAGAAGTGGCCAAGAAGAGGAGAGAGGCTGAGAGGGAAGAGTTAACGTATGACATTTCCACCAAAAGTCAAAATTGGGACAAACCACTACCTGACAATGCAGCAATGGGTTATTTCAGAACCTGTCTCTTTCTCACGGACTTGGACCCAGAACTCTTCAGAGTTGAAAAGCAGCTCTTCTAAATGGAGAAGGAAAGCAGAGCGGCCATGGAGCTGTAATTGCAGACTGAGGTGGCTGTGTACATGGAATGTGTTTGTGTCAGATTTGGAAAGGAACAGAGAGATATAAGGAAGCCATTCCAGGAGTGCAGAGGAAACAGTTCTTTTGTCCACTGTTGTCCATCTACGTAAAGGACCAGAGAGAAGGTTGCTGCTGAAAGATGGAGGCAAGGTAGATTTAGCCAAATTCACAAAATCTTTCTAAACAAACAAGGAGTCTGGTGGCTCTTTTGAAGACTAATACATTTATTTATTGCAGGAGCTTTTGTGAGAGAAAATCCCACTTTGTCAGATACTTGAAGCTGGGGAAACTCATCTTCAAAGCATCTGACAAAGTGGTATTTTCCCCCCATGAAAGCTCCTGTGATAGATAAATTTGTTGGTCTTTAAAAGAGCCACCAGACTCCTTGTTTGTTTTGCTGGACTAAAGTAACATGACTACCACTTTGGAACTTAAAATCTTCCTAAAAACCAAGGACCAACATTTCTGAACTGACTTCTGGAAACCTGTATTTGGACTCCCTGCAAACCAGCTTTGTGTGGGCATGGGACAAAGACGTGTTCTTTTTCCCCCATCTCATTCCTAAAGCTTTCCTGATTGCTCTGAGTACCTGCCAATGTGCCCTACTTCTCTCTCTCTTTCCCTTGCTGTCTTTTCACTTAGGGGTTAGGGTTAGCAGGTTGTAACATCCCTACTGCTCTCCATGGTTCTGCGGCTCAGCCCAATATCGGCTTGATAAAGAGTAAGCTTAGGTGAATGAAGCGGTTGCAGCAGGAAAGGGAGACAAGGAAGGATCGAGCCACAGAGATCTTCTAAAGAGGCTGCTGGACCTTCTGGACATGACTGATATGCTGGAAAGCCTTTCTCCATGCTAGACAGAAGCTCTGCTTTTTCTCCATCGCTGTACAGTCAAATGCTTTTTGTCTTCTGCCTGGGTGCAATGTGGCAGGAGTTGAAAGCAGATGGCATCAGCCAGGCGCTATCTCAAATCTCCATGACTTATGGCACTTGATTGGACAGCTGCTTTTATGCTTAGTAACCCTCCCACCATCCTCACTTAGTAACAGCTCTCCAGGAAGGAGCTGGTCGTTTAGTCACTTGTCTGTCTTCAGTTCATGTTTGAACTTGATTTTTCAACTCTTTTATGAAGCTTTTTCATGATACACGTTCTTTGGCCATGGGTGTTACAGCTGTGTGAGATGAATCACACAGGACTAGCCTGAACTAAGAAGAGAGTGATTGTATTTGTTTTCCTCTTTTTAGTAAATTCTTTTGCCACCGTACTACAGAATTTGCCTTGCCAAGGAATTCTGCTATCATTATTCAAGGCAGACTTTAGAAGCATTAGTTACTGTTCCCTGTATTATTATGTCAATTGCAAAGCTTAAACACCATGGGCCAAGCCCCTGCTAGAATAAATAAGCATAATTCTAGTGAATTCACTCAGTTAAGGATTGGACTTCATGTCCTGTTTTTTGTTTTGTTTTGTTTTGTTTTTTCTGTTACAGTGGAGCTGGCCAGAATTTGCCATTCAAAAATGTTTGGTGAAAAAGTGTCTTTTCTTTTTTCAAGATTTGCTCTTAGAAAAACCTCCATGAAAACATGGGTGTTTCACTTTTACTTAAAAAAAAAAAAAAAAAAAAAAAAAACAATTCTGGAGCATGTGGTTCGCAATTTCTAAACATTCTTCTGAAATTTTTCATGGATCGTTCTCGTACTTTGCACTCAGGTCCACACCACAGAGATGCCCATGGGTCTGAATTGAAATTGTGGAACTAAGGGGTGGAGTCTTTCAGTAGGTAAATAAGCTAGGAGGCAATTTTTGGCTGAGGTTTGCCTGCTGAAGCTGAGCGCTGTTTTTTATCTCTTCAATGTTACTTTCCACAACCTCCTGACTGTTGGATGGTTCCATAGCATAGATAGCAGGGTTCCCGTTTCTCTGTTAAAGTACCGCCAGACATCAGAGGTTAATTACCAAAAAAAGATATTGTGGCCTCTAATGTTGAATGTACTAAGTGTATCTTATGGCAGTGTGTAGCCTTTTGGCATGTGTATAAACAGCATGATGGCTGGCAAGGCACATCTTTCCACAAATAGGGAGAAGAGGCCTGAAGAGTGTGGGCATGTGAGTTCAGACCCTTCAGCCTCTGTTCTCCTGTCTACTCTGTATTTTCAGCTGTGCTGCTTCCCGCTGTCTGCCTGTTGCTGGAACCCTTTTCCTGCCACACAAAGGGGCAATTGCAGAAGAACAGCCACCTTTCCTGCTTAGGTGTGTTGCCATGACCCATCACATGGACTAGGATGACTGGATGTCCTGATTTTATAAGGACAGCCCTGTTATTCAGGGCTTTTTCTTGTCTAAGTTCCTATTACCCTCCTCTCCCTGTCCCCAGTTGCTATCTGGTCATCCTACTGTGGACACAGTTTGGTTTCACTGCTGCATGTATCTATGTGCATGTGACTCGCTGCCACCTGCCGTGTGCAGTGCAGTCCTAGCATGAGCCAGTTCTCACCTTGAAAAGCTTGCAGACACAATGCAGGAAAGTAAACAGAGGCAAAAAGAGGACAAGAGACTTGGGCCGGGTGACACAGCAGGTCAGCTGCTGGGCTGGGAGGGGAAACCCAGGATTCCTGAGTCCCCTGTGCAGGAAGGAAAACCATGGACATGTTGTTGGCATTTCCTGGGTGCCACTTGATGTCCAGAACTGTTAGTTCCACTATGGCCCTTTAAAATCTCACAGCATTGCTCCTTGCTCTCTACCTGTGGCATGCAATTATTTAGTCTCCCAAAGTCTGCAATGCTTTCATCTAATTTTGGTGGCTGGTGTTAGTGTGCAGAATGCTGGTGGCTGGTAACAGGTCAGGCTAGGTGGTCTGGCAGCCCTTTCTGGTTTGAACTCTGTTGTCTGTGTTGACAATTTAGAGACCAGCCTTGTTTTCAGATCTTTCAAGCCACAGTGCAACATGGCACAGAGAAACAGCTAAGTCTGATGGGTAGGACAGTAGAAGGGGGTTGGGGGACCTGGGTTCTGCCACTGACCAGCAGCGTGACCTTTACTGGGTGATTCCTCTGTCTGTGGTTCCAATGACTGTTTGCCTACTTAGATTGTCTCTTTCCACATGCATGTACAGGGCCTAACACGCTAGGTTCCTCACATCAGCTGGGGCCTACATGTGCTACTGTAACATTAGCAAACAATAACGGACATCTGCTATTAGTCTTGGATGACCTTTCTGTGGCCTGAGAAGCCTCCCTGTCAGGCTTTGTTCCTCATTGTCCTAAAATAATGTTTTACCTTTGTTCTCCTGTTAATGTCATTCTTTCCCTTTGCAGACAAGGAGTCCTGTGGCACTTTTAAAGACTAACAAATTTATTTCTCACTTGAGCTTTTGTGGGAGAAAATCCTAATCCGTCAGACACTTTGAAGATTTAGGAAATGGGATTTTCTTCCACAAAAGCTCATGCAATGAATAAACGCATTAATCTTTAAGTGCCACTGGACTTCTTGTTTGTTTTGCTGAGCTAGACTAACATGGCTTTCCCTTTGAATCTTTCCTTTTGGTAGATCAGGTGAAAATTCCATTCTCTCCTGGTGTTTATACTCATCAAATGATTGGAGATCGTTCACATACTCCCTGTCCTTAACCATGGCTTAAATAAAGTCAAGGACCCAGTCATTTTAATCTTTTACTCTTAAATTGGTTTTACCATCCTTTCCACCTTAAGTTCACAGGCATGGCCAACCAGGGCAAGAACTTTCAGAGTCTACTGCCTGCTTTTTCTATGCCTTCAAGGCTCCATTTGATGCATTTTCTACCCAGCCCCTCACTGACAGCTTCACATCTTGTGCTTCCAGAGTGGAATTGAAATTTGGGAACTGTCCAAATGAAACCCATTTTTCCCATCTTCCAAGTGCCAATTTAAGACCTGTAGGAGCACTGAAGGCTGGCAGTGTGTTTGTCAAGAGATATGCAGGGTAGAATTTTTCCTGTGATGTGCATAACTATACAGGGAAAAGATTCATTTATAAGAACCAAGTCCCACAGTGAAATATGCTGAATCAGATTTCTCACCTTGTGCAAAGCCACCTAGGGATCTGACAAAATCCACTGCCAATTCTAAGGGCAAGTAACAAGGTGGCATAATAGTTGTCCTTACTCAAGTTATGCCACCCAGCCAGAACAGCCCCTAATGAATTTGTGTTCTGAGCTGGGAATAATTTCCCTGTGGTAAGTTTTTTAAAATTATTCTTCCGAGTAGATCAGTTCTCACAGTTTAACAGGCCTGAGTGACAGTTTAGTTTAGAAAACAACAGTATCTGTGGGTTTTTTCCTGTTGGCAAAGATATAGATGTTCCTGTCTTAGTTGTCATGGGTGGCTGAGATTTCTTAAGTTTTGTGGCACTCTAAATAAGATGCTTGTTTCTACAAAGTAGCAAATCTTTATTAAGTGTTGTTTATTGAACAAATGGAGAGTTATTTACTGCTTTTGTTCTTCAGGCTTAATGAATTTGTTAGACTAGTTTAAGATAATTCCTGGCTAAGGGAATTTACCAATTTACAATCGTATTTCTGACCATTTTTTTTATTTGAACCACCTGCCGTATTCCAAAAACAGGATTGCCATTTAAACTATTAGCACTAATCACTCTTGAAATTAATTTGAAAACTCCTGTGTTGTTTCCAAACAAATCAAATCCTCAGGCAGTGTCTGCTCAAAATAGAGTGCACAGTTTGTTTGGGGGGTTTTGTGTGGTTGGTTTAAGTGGCTGTTAGTCTGCAATCAATCTGAAGCAGACGCAAAGTAGGTGTGGTCTAATGGGTAGAATCACTGACCAAGAAGTCTGGAGCAATGAGTTTATTTCCCCATGCATACCAGCCTTGCTGCGTAACCTTAAGCGGGTCTGTGTGTCTGCCTCTGTAAGAATAGGGCTGCTGATGCTTTCTCTCCTCCATGAAGCTCCTCAAGCTCTACAGATTAAATGTATCATGTGTGATGGAGAAATATTTTAGTTTTAACTGCGATCTATTGCAACGACTTGGTTTAAAGTCATCTGAAAGCAGCGTGGGAGTGTTGATTTACACATTAAACTATTTTGACTTGTAAAGTCCCCTGATAGAATTGCTCAGATGGCAAACAGAGAGTGTGTGTGTGTGTGTGTGTGTGTGAGAGAGAGAGAGAGAGAGAGAGACAGACAGACGGATATGGGTGCATGGATTAAAAGCATACAATTAATTGTTCGGATTGGTTTTCTCAGTCCAGACCTGTGTATCTAATCTGGTCTCTCTGCAGTCACAGCCAGCAATACTCACAGTATTTTTGTCTGTCCATTTTGGATGGCATCTGGCAATCCTTGCTTTTTTTTCACTCTCTCCTCTGATTTTTTGCAATTGTTTGGCTCATCATGGCTGCCAGCACACCTGTACCATGTCTCCACATTATATTCCATGACCTCACACCAACCCATGTATTGTGCTCCCAGCTTTGGGTTTGCACTGGGATTCTGGTCCCAAAATTCTTCCTGATATGCTGGGCTGCCTCCCCAAGTGGCTAGTATGTGGCTCATGTTGGTTTCCTATGGCTGGAATGCAGCTGCTTCTGCTCCAATGTGTTCCCACTAGGGTTCATTCCCTGGAGACAGTGGATTGAATAGTGTTCAGAGTTTCCCTCTGCCCTTTCTCCCAGAGTTTCTTCAAAGCTACTGAGAGAGTTCCTCAGCCTTCTTTGTGTAAGCCTTTAAAGCTGGTCTAAGTGTGCAGCTGAGGGTTGCCTGATGTGGGGAAATCTTCTAGTGATATAAGTCTGCACTCCACCACTCCTGGGACCTTGAGCAGAGGGGACTGGCTAGACAGGAGTACTGAATCTCAATTGTGAGTTGGTGAGGGCCTCTTGCCATGAGAATCTGGACTATGTAATAGCTGTGGTTAGGATCTGGGCTCAACTCCCAGAGGTGGCCCAAATTTTGCATCATCTGAGGCAAGTTACTTAGTTTCTGCACTCACCTGTAGAGGGGATAGTAGCATTTTCTCACAACACCCTGGTGAAGAAGGGAATACGTGCGTTAGAGCGGCATTCCCCAACCAGTATGCCACCAGGCCTGAGCAGGTCTGCCATGAAATTCTTTGAAAAAAACTACTTGAAGAGTTCTGGACCAGCTCATGAATATTCATAGGTTCATTTGGAGACTATGGTGGTGCACCTCAAAATAATTCTAGGTATCAAGGTGTGCCACAGCACAGAAAAGGTTGAGAATCTCTAGAGCCTGAGGTGCACAGACACCAATAGAGATGCCTTCTAGTCAATAGCATCACTACTTGTTCATAACCATAATTTTTAAACACATGTCCAGCTCCAGCAGACTTTATTTTCAATCCTTGAAAGAAAATCTTTTATGCTTTGCCTGATGAGCTTGTTGCATTTTTTGCCCTCCCTCTCCTAGCAAAACCATGCTCTGGTGGATTTTGCTAGATTGGAATGCATGCACTAATTTTCACCAGAGGTGTCAAGCTTTGGTTAATACTGAACCCACAGGTGACTGATTGCTCTTTCTTTCCCCCTGAGGCAGCACAGAGCAGAATTTGGGAGGGGTTTCATCCAACTGATTGATCTACTGGCCTTTCTCTCTCTCCTCCCGTCCTGTCACTGCTAGTTACCATGACAACACTGAAAAGTGGCTCCATCTTTTCCGTATCAGCCAGTTTTGATGGTGCATTTACTGTGATTCCCAGGTGACCACTACACCATGCCACCATCACATTGGGCCTGAATCAGGCCTTGTTGGTTGTGGGACCAGCAGAGAGGCCAGGCTAAGAATGAATAGGCCACAAACCTTGCTTGTGTCCTTTTAGAAGTGGCCACATTTTGATGCAGCTTGGTGTTTAGGGTTTTTAAAGCCCTCTGAGATCATTCTGGAGGGAATACTGATATCAAGGTGACAGGCCCTAGCAGAGAAGGAAAACAGCAAATTGCCACTGGGTGGTTTATTTCAGCATCAGCAATTGCTGCTTGTTGTACCAAAAAAGAGGGTCTTTTCAGAAAGGTTGTTTCATGACTGCATTTAGCAGGATGGCATATTAGAACACTGTCTTGAATCATGTTCCTGAACAGCTGCAGGGTGTCAACCTGTTTGGGTAGTTGTTTTTACTTAGTCTGTCTATTGCTATTTTATGGAGGCTTGCTTCTCTCTATCCAAATACCTCTGTAATCCACTGAAGGACCTCACATTTCACTGGTTTTAAACAATTAGCCCAGCTCAAGACCTCTGCAATACGTCAATTAATACAATCTGTGGCAGTAAATTAAAGGGAAACAGGAATGAACTCAATGGGATTAGGTCACTGAAACGATAAACTTTGGAACAAATCAGATTTCCTTGGGAAGTGAAATGGACAACAGCAATATGTCAAACAGTGAGATGATACAGACTGAGAAAAACTTTCCAGGGTCTCTTGAGGTGGACTAGATGAGTAAGAAAATCTTCCCCAGGGAAGTCTCATCCACCACACCCCTCCGCTGTTGATAGATCCTTGAATGCTAGAATGGCTCTAGGGTTGTTTGGTGAGATTTAGAGTCTGCATGGCCTTGCATCTGGAAACTGGCTGAAATCAAAATTTAAAAACAGGAGACCACTTATAAAGCTTGAAAAATCATTATGAGAGGGTCCGACCAGCATGATTACTGCAAAGAAAAATTGTGCGTCACTTACTGTTAGAATTCTTGTAGCCATGAAGTAGTTCTGGTTGCTATCACTTTTATTTAGCCTTTCAAAAGGCCTTTAACAAGACCTCCCAGTGGAGGCTACTAAAGATGCTAAGTAGTTGTGGGCTGAGTCAACATTTTGTTGTGGATCGAAAACGGGAAACAGAGAGTGGAATCAAATGGTCAACTTTCATGATGGCTAAAGTTTACAACAACCAGAGGCTGCGTCAGTTATGATGGTATGGAAAGGGGGCTATGCAGTGAGGAGGAATTTCAGAGACCTAATCAATTTGTGGGGCTAGGAGACTGTGATGGCAGAAGAAACTCAAAAGTTGTTTAATGAGGAGAAATAGACGAATGACTCTTATGCCTTCATAGGTTTATAAATTAGCTCAGGAAGAGAACTTGGACAGTGTTGTTAATCATTAAGTGCTCAGTTGCTTTGTAGACTCCTTTCCACCTGTGTCTTAAGTTGGCAATTTTAACCCTGGTCTGCAGAAATGAAAGGCCATTGACCTCTTGCCATCCAAGCTCCCACTCACACCTCTTTCGCCTCTTACATGTTAGCTATAGACTCCTAGAAGAGCAGGTGATCATGTTACCTTACTGGTGAGTCACCTGTGCTGCTGCAGCTCAGTGCATTGCTGATCCATGTAATAACTAATTATTGTCTAGCACTTTTTAAACATTCATACATATTAAAATGCTTTTATAAATGAGGTCAGGTCTGGGAGTGTATGATGGCATTGCTACTGGCGAGGAGAACAGGGCGATGGAACTCAGCAACCTCAAGAGGCCCTTCTGGTTGTCCAGTATTTCTAGAATCTCATGGAAGTGTTAAGCTGAAATTCTCCAAAAGAGAGGAATCTCCACCCCTAGTGTGTTACAGAATTGTGGAAGTGGGCCTGTCTCCGTCTGAAGTGTCAGGGATGGTCATGGCTGGAGAAGGGGAGATCGGACCCTTGATGGGGAGAGCCAAGGCTCTGAAGGGGCACTCCACTTTCCTGTTTTCTCTCTTTCTCTCTGGTAGTTGGCTGGCTGGTTCTTGATCAGTGTCATAGGTGGGGTCAGGAAGGAATCTTTCCCTGGGTCAAAGTGGCGGAGTTCTGCGGTGGGTGGTGATTTTGGGGTCGCAGATCACGTGCTGTGATCATCTGGGAACATCTTACTGAGCCACTTACCTGCTATCACAAGAGCGTCAGACATTGGGGCATCTCAGTCCCTCCTGGACCCTGCTTGTGGCTCATAATAGATTGATGCGCTGAGACCTGTAATACCAGAGTCTAAGTTAAGTTCAGCATGTGGCTGCTAGTGGCCTGTAATGTATAGCAAGTCAGACTGGATGATCTGGTGGTCCCATCTGCTCTTGTGTACATCATAGTTTTAGAATTTCTCATCATTGCCCATCTTGCTGGTGAATAAACTGAAAGCAGCACTACACTGGCATAGCTACAGCAGCACAAGTGTAGCTCATTTGGCGAAGACACTCTCTGCCAGCAAGAGAGTGCTCTCTCAGTAGCATAACTTCTCCACTTTTGCAATAAGCAGAAGCAATGCAAGTGGGAAACTGGCCCATGCCAACATAGCACCAGTGGACGGTGTTTGTCGCCATAACTTGAGCTGCTCAGGGGGCGTCTTTTCACACCCCTCAGTGAGATCATTTAGATCAGTTTAAGCAGGTGTGGAGACCTGCCCTGAGGTTGTTTTGATCTGAGATCACACAGTAGGAGTATAGCAGAGGCAGGATTAGAAACCAGCTCTTTATGGTCTAGGCTGGTGTCTTTTTTTTTTTAATCTGTTCAGCCACACTAGCTCTCAATATGGCATCACTGAAGCTCTCACTAGCTGCAGGGAGATTCATCCCTGGCACTGATAGCCACCATAGCTTCCTTTTGCTGGTATTTCATCTGTCCTGACCCTTGATTTCTCACCCCCAAGTTGCAGTCATAATTTAGTTATTGCTGTTGCCTGACAGTCAGTTCTGCAGCTGTGGAGAAGTGAGCTGTTCCAAAAGAACTGCTTCCAAGTCTTAGGAACATCAGTGGGGGTGTCAAGGCCACATGGTGCCCTAGATCTGTACAAGAAGTGATCTCAGTGGCAGATCTGCATGTCATCCAAGAACAGTTCGTGACCCATGAAGACAGTGACATGATGGATGAAAAGTAGCCTTTCTTGTCTAAGTAATAAGACTTGTCTCCCCTATGCTGCGTTGCATCTGAGGATATAAAAGTGCTTTACAAAGGTAGGGAAGTTGTCTCTTCCCCGTGCTACAAATGGAAAACTAAAAATCTTATCCAGATTCCTTTGCTGTTTATACCCAGAATAACTCCATTATTTTTGATGGGATTCAGAACTCATCACGATCAGCTGGGTCAGAATCTGGTCCCACATCTCCTCACTCTCTCACTGACCCACAGCTGCCCCTCCTGCACAAAGCCATTGCTGTGAAAATTAGCCTGCCTTTTAAGCACAGGCCTGTGCACCTTGCTGTGTTGCTGGCCTGTGATTCACCTGCACCCTGCTGAGACCTGGCTATGCAAAAGACCCTGGGAGCTGTAATGCATGGTGGGCCTGCAGCTAGGTGCTGCACAAGCAAGTGAAACCGGACAGGTTAAATCCTGGCTTACTATCTGAAGCCATGTTATCTTTCAGCCAGTGAACAAAACCTCCAAAGAGATGCAGCTAGATCACTTCATATTAACTTTATTCGTTCTTTATGCAGTCTTAGCTTGTAACCTCTGGTATGAATGACACACTAGGCAAATGGCAAATTCCTAGATGCTACCAAATCTGGCTCTGGAGTATCAGGACTGCCTGCTCCAACTGGCTGTGGTAGTTTTTCTTTAAGAACTACTAAATTAATGAGACAAATTTCCAGAGGAGTAGCCGTGTTAGTCTGTGTACAGCAAAAGCAGTAAGAGTTCTGTGGTACCTTTTATAATCTAACAGATTTCTTTGGGCATAAGCTTTCGTGGGCTCCAGTCTGCTTTTTTAGATGCAACATTTGCAGATAGTCTTGGTGCTGAAGTGTCACCAGAAACTCCTAGTCCATCCTTGTGAAATTACAGCATTAATGCTTCTTTGAGAGCTGTTCAGATCATTCAGTTACAGGTGCCTACGTGTTACAGTGCACGGTAAGCTGGTTTTGTCCACTCTATTGTTGCATTGCCTCTTATTTGGGGCTGGGAATGAAGAGGGGAGAGAGTGTTTGATTCCAACACTGGCTAAAATCAAACATGATGCAAGCAAGCAAATGCCCTAATCTGTCCCAAACGGGTCTGCCCTCCTCTCTTAATCTGCTACCACTCTCTTGATTTCCACCCCCACCCCCCAACTTGGACTCATAACAGACTGTGTAGCCTTGAAATAGGAAGCATGGTTCTCTGGGGATTAGACCAAGATCATCCAAACATTTTTTGGCTTGAAGCTTGTCTGATGAGGAACCCAGATTCATTTAACCAGCCCAGTAACTCCTGACCTTTTATGGACTTCTGTGCCAGTTGTAAGACCTCATTGCACTGGAAAGTACCTGCGTGCTGTCTTCAATTCAAATATATTCATTTTAACCAGTAAGGGGGGTTGAAGTGCTTCAGTTTCTGGTCTTGCTTGCATTTCTGACATCCAAATGGGAACCAGGCAAAGAGAATTATCAAGGGCCAGTTTTGCTTCTCTTGTGGCAAAAGGAGCCTGTAACCCAGCCTTAAGTGGGAGTAGGATTTGCACTCTAGACCAGGGAGACAGCCATGAACGCCAGTTGCTGGAGACTGCAATACCCATCCAGGAAAATGTACTCCAAGTCCTTGCATTAGACCCTCCGTATCTACTTTCGTCCCACTCAGCTGCACTTCAGAATTCTGTAATTGGTTCGCTTTTGAGTCTGGAGTGGGAAGTGGACACAACTGCAGTGAAATCATGAGGTTCAGATGTTGGCTAATAGCATTAGGAAGCCAGTGGTTATTGCAAGACTTCCAGTGGGACCTGGTAAATGAACCATAATTCCATAATGTGATTTCCTTTTCCCGGACAGACTAAATGTTCTTGGCCACTGGGAATTAACTCAGACACACTTGCACACAAAATCTGTCTCAAGCTCTGTCAAACTTGATCACATCAAAGACTTGAAGAGCTCTTGGATGTTTCTGCCCATCACAGTGCACTTATCCACTGTGGGTACGTGCACTGGTAAGCGACCTTTCTAATAGCTAGCTCCACATTCATCTCCAGAGTCCTTCTGGGACCCTGTGGACAAGGAAACATATCTGAAGTTGCAATCATTCCCCCCACCCCCACAACCCCAAAATGGTGGGAGTGAAATGCTTTCAGACAGCCAGAGGGGGCTGGATAAGACAGAGGATGGGGTCACTCTTTGCCAAAAAGCTGGCTGAGATTCTTTGAGTTGAGTAGGAAGTTGGTGTACCTCCACCCCCAGCTAAGAGTGTAAGCAAGGGTGGAATTTAACCTATTGATTTCTCTAATTGCAACTATTATATGGGGTCAAGAGAGAGCTGAATAACATTTTCTTCTGATGTCATCGCAAGCACTAAAATCACCAGTGTACCTTTCCCCAGTGAGATCAGCAGTGTTTCATAGGTGATATAAGTGAGGATAGTGTGTTCTGCCTACTTAAGAAAAAATGGAAACTTGTTATGGATCACTATATATTGCCCATCTGCTGCAATAATCTAATGTGATGAGTTAAGCTCCCCCTTCATATAACTCCCTTGACTTTAGTAGGGTTACACCAGAAATGAATTGTGCCCAGGCTGTTTCTAAAGCACTCGTGGTGTCATGAGAACCAAAGGTCTGTGGGTCTTTGTCTTCTGACTGATTTTTGCGAAGGATCATGAGGGCATGGAAACTCCACAGAGTGCTGTGCACCCACTGTGACACATTAGTGACCTGCTGCAGTGAGGCAGGACCAAGGACTTGCCTTTTAATTGAAAACTACCACCTACCTTGCATGGAAAAAGGAGGTCATAGCGGGGCAGTGCATGTGTGGCCATGTGCTATTGGACTGCCATGAGGTGCAATCAAGACATTGCTGTGTTGGAGTTGCTACAGGGCAAAGATGTTATCTATTTATTTGCTCTGGGGAAGTGATCAGTCTCCAGTGAAGTGGAAACCCAGTATGGGGACTGTCATTAGCTTAAACAGCTTCTACTGCTATCCTGGGACCATCTGTCCCCCATTCTGCTTAATGAGCCTTTCCACTCAGAGAGGGATAACAAACTCTGCTCCTGGGGGCACTGTGATTCCAGCACCTCTGACTTGGTGGAGGACAGGAACCTAACCCTGAGGCAGGAGAAGCCTTTTCAATATGTAATTACTCCACCTAGGAGACAGATTGAGTGGAGGCATTATGGCAACATGTTTCTGATTTGAAATCGTTCATCTAACTCCTCTGGAAGGTAGTCAATAGACCATCCTGCCTCTTGGCCTTTAACTAGCATGGCTTCCTGGCTGTGGAGCCTCGGTCTGGAGCAGATGGTGCCATTTCTGAGAGAGGATCTGAATTTCATTAAGGTGTAGAATTACCGCAGGAACTGTCTTGCAAAATGTGAAAAGTGCCTAGCCCGTTCTGTGTGCTGCTGCAATCTAAGTGAATAATAATATACATATGGGACAGATGCTGATCTCTCAATAAGACCAAAGTAGTTCCCTTAATGTTGGTTGAATTTCTCCAGAAACCCCTGTGTAATAGATTGGTGCTAATATATTTAATGCATCACCCTAGGAAAGCCAGGTTCAGGCGCAATGTCTGTGTCTTGTGGCTTTAGCTGAACGACAGGCTAAGACAAGTGAGGCACGGGGAATTTGAGGAAGGTCTGTGAATAACTTCTGGAGTAGCTGAAGGTCTGGACAGCTCTCCCAGTGGCCCTCTCTTTTTCAGGACCCCCCCACTTACCTTTCCTCAGCTGGTCCAGACCTGAGACCCCATCACACTGTTCTGGCACTGCACATCAATCCATTTTCTGCATCACCTTGAATTTCCCATGGGAGTAAGGTTAAATTTCCATGGCTTCACGGCAGACAGTCCATGATTTATTATATGCACACATGAGAGTAGAGGCTTGATGCCCTCTGTTTTCATGGATGTTGTGCACTGATATCCAAGTGGCACAGTGTAATGATTGATATTAAACTGTTCTGGGAGACAAATTACTCAACCTGGCATAGTGCTATGCTGTGACTCTTCCTCCCTATATAAACTCTGGAGTATAGATGCTGGCTCCTGACCATGTTCTAATACATCACATGTGAGTAAAAACTGCACCAATGACCACCTCTGCTAGGCAAAACCTGCCCCACCCCCACTTCTTTGGCGCATTCTTTAAAGTGTTCCCAAAATTTCCAGCAGAATTTTGTTTGACCTCTTGCTAAAACCACCCCCTCTCCTAAACAAGTGGTGTTGGTGGCAGATCGGCTTCTCTACATGTTGACATTCTGGATAAGAGTATTGTGGGTCTGGATCTGAGGGGTATGTGCATTTCAAGGAGGACCAAAGATCAGAGAGGGACTTATCTGTTGCAGATTTAAGCATAGGTTTAGGCTTCTCTTTTTTCTTTTTTTTTCCCATCTATTTTCCTTGAATGAGCCTGTTTTTACTCTTAATTTTACACTTTAAAGGTGAACAGAAAAGCTTTTGACCTGCAGATATCTAGGCAATGTGTTTCTTCTGCAGCTATTGATGCTTGGATGAGAGCATTTTCTAGCACTCCCTGTGCTCTGTAGAGATTAATGATTTAATTTAACTATTGAGTGAAAACAGTGTGTTCTGGTCTTGGCAGGTAAGCAAAACAAAAACTTCTTTTCAATCCTTTTTAAAAGTTAGTCTCTTTTTACACTTTCACCTATTCCATTGCAGGTAAATCCTGCAGCCTTCGCTTGGGTAAGAGTCTCTTAGAAGGTCATGGATGGCTATGGCCCTAGAACACTTAGGAGGTGAACCACCTCACAGAGCACCTGTGTGATATCCCCATTTCATAATGGGGAGCACTCTGGTGTGGAGAGGTGAAATGGCGTGGCCAAGGAGACTTAGTAAGCCAGGTGCAGAATATTTTATCTAGTCTGCTTGACTCTGCCACCAAAGACTTACAAGAAATGGTTGGAGAATTCTTTCGTGGCAAAGGAATGAATCTTATAACCTTCACCCTCAACATCAAAAATCAGAGACTAGGGATGTAGAACTAAGTTGAGATAGGCCCATGTCTAGGCAGGCACTGCTTCAATGTGTTAACAGCAGGAGTTAACGTAAGGGGGAATGCCATTCTGGGGCCCCTTATTTTTAGGGAGCCAGTGTTCTGGGCCCCCTAAAAATAGGGGAATGCCCCAGAATGCTGCATTCCAGCCCCCCCCCAATAGGGGGACGCACCAGAACGCTGCTTTCCGGGCCCCCTAAAAATAGAAGGGTGTACCGGAAACCAGTGTTCTGATGCATCCCCCCAGATGGGCAGAAAGGAGGGCCTGGGCCAACCCAGTCATCCTTCTCTCCCTTCCCTGGAGCCTGTGGCAGCTCTGCCCCTTCTGGCTGGGGCCTGGCGGTGCGCATGGCCAGACCTCAGCCTCCGGCCTGGGTTCCTGCTTGTTTGGTCCCAGTTTTTGCTGCCAAATGACTTGGATAATCACATCCCTCCTCTACACCCCAGTTTTCCCCAGTGCAAAGTGGGAATAGTGATCATCAGCTCCTTTGGCAAATGCTTTATGTGGGGCCTCTCAAGGGCTTAATATTAGTTGTTATAGTTGTATAAGGTCAGGACTTTACTAGGGGATGCCAACCTGCATTTCAATGAGGCGCTCTGACCACTTTCTTACTTGGCACTTTCTTTTCAGAGCTTTTCAGCCTAACCTGCCTGACTTCTCATCAGAAGGTGCATTTCTGCTTGCACTTAAAAAAGGTCAAACGAAGGGGAGAAAATAGTTCTACTGACTTACAAAAAAAAATCCCAGTGTCTTCTGAATGTCAGCTTTGTTGGCATTATCCAAGTGGCTTTTCTGCCACTCAGCTGGCACCATTCGATACTAATCTTATCAGGAGGCAGAGGAATATAGCAGGGGAGGAAAGGTGCTTTAATAAAACAGCACATCTGGCATCAGACCTGCTGGTGTTGCTGCTCCAGCTGCATGGCAAAGCACACTGGGCTCTTTCCATTGGACTTTTACCTCCTTTAAAAGGAGAGGAAAAGATAGTGTGTATTACATGCACCAG
Source organism: Podocnemis expansa (assembly GCA_007922195.1). Classification (NCBI taxonomy): domain Eukaryota; kingdom Metazoa; phylum Chordata; order Testudines; family Podocnemididae; genus Podocnemis; species Podocnemis expansa. Next base: position 22,461,057 of record ML682041.1, read on the forward strand.
ACTGACAGCCCTGGAAATTGTGGTTTTCTGCTTAGCTAGAGAATAATGTACAGCATGGACCACGGTAATGCTAATACTTGGGCCATGGCCAGTGGGTTTCAGACCTGACCTGGATGGGCCCCTTCTAGGGGCAAGAGGACAGTTCAGCTACATTCCCTTGCAGCCCCTCGCTTCTCTGCTAAGACTGCCAGGTAGGGGAACAGCGGGGCCACTTGTCCTGCTGCTCTTTACAATGGGACCTGCTGTTGACTAGGAACAGGACTGAGTCCCTGATCACCTGTTTCATGGGAAGCCAAGCTCTTCTTTGTGATGCAAAGGATGCAACTCGTTCAAGAATTGGGCTCCCACCTTGGGGCAGAAGGCAGCACGATGGGGAAGGAGGGTAAATGGTGTCTGCAAAGATGCTGGGGGAGACCCTTGCTCTTATGAAATGAGTCCTGGGGTAATGGAGGCTCTGGAGGCTTAAAGTGCCATGTAAGACATACATGTGCTCTAACCTTCACAGAGCTCTATGAGATGGATCTTGTCAGGAATTCACCATCAGTGCCTGAACATCAAGCCACTCCTGTGTGCTGGGGTAATGCAGCACCTCCAGTGATACTTGAAGGCTTGCATATCCCATTATGAGCACTGAGCCAGCCTCTCCTCTTGTGATTCCCTGTCCAGCACCAAGAGAAGCAGGGGAAATGAGCAGTAGCTGCCACAGCACAGCAGTGGCCATTTTTCCCAGTGTAGCGGAGGATCTGGCCCAGTCCACGGCTTTCCAAAGACATTTCCTCTTTGACTCTCGTGTCTGGTTTAAAGATGGAGATGGCCCCTGTGCTCCCCATGGTCCATGTTCTCGTGTTGGGTGGGAGCCAAAATGAGCCCCCATGAAAGTTTAGAACAGTGGAGGCTCCAGTCCAAAGCTCAGTCTCGTAGTCCTAACCTCTCTCTCATTTGAAACAAGAGCAAATGCTGAGCAGTGGCTGTGCAGCCTTCCAGGGGGGAATTTGAGTTTTGTCCTTTTCACTGCTCACAGAATGCCAGGAGAGCTTTGAAAGGTGAACAGAGAAAAGGGGAGAGTTTTTTTCTTGGGTTTTCCCCTCAGCAGCATTTTCCCTCCTCTTAAAGGTTCTGCCCTCATGAGTTGAACGTGAAGGGCTAAGCTGCACCAGGCAGTCAAGGATCATGGAAGCAGGAGCTGGGGTAGCTTTATCAAAGAGCTTGGTTCATGTAACTCGCTCTTCATTGGCAGCAATTCTTGCTGTTCTAATCTGGATGGCCTTCTGCCAGTAACACCCCACCACCAACTCTCTCTGCTAATCTGTAAGTGACCCCCAGTCAGTCCTTCGTCCCTCCTCCATGTCAAATGCTACAAGTCGAGTGTAGGGCCATGCTCTCAACTCTGTGTAACCAGTTCTCAGATGTGTTTCCACCAAGTGCCTTCAACAGACTTTGGTTTGTTTGTCAAGTGGTGCTGCCTCACCCCCAGCTATGATTATGGCCACTGTAAACTGTTACAAATCCACTCCTCACCTCTTCTGTCCAAGGACAGCTACCCTGGGGACAATAAGGGGATTTGCAGGTAAGGTTAAGGGGAGTTTTTTATGAGACCATTGGCAGCAGGGCAGTGATTAGGTGGTGATTTTGTAATATATATGCTCAGACTTTTGTCATTGCTGAGCTAAATCAGGATTGGACTCCAAACTTCCAAAAAAACCCAACAGCAATTGAGAAAGGGGCTCACTGACTTCAGTGGGGGTTTGGATCAGGCCACTAACCCCTCTTGTCTTTTACATTTCTGTTGCCAAATTAGATCCTGTCTGTGTTGACAAAGAAACCTGTGTCTGGCTAGGATTGTTTTTTCCATAGACTAGAACTGTAGTTTGTGCACCAAAATTTTACTTTGAAAGTCCTTAGGCTGTAAGATGAAGCCAGGAAAAGTGCTTTAGCTTCTGAAACAACCTGTTATACACAGTCAGCATTCTCAGCCATCAGTGACTGAGGCCAGGGCTATGCTATAAAGTCAGTATAACTGTTGCTCAGGTATGTGGTTTTTCCAAGCACGTAGAACATCCATGTCCTAAGTGATATAGTTCTAGTGACCAGAGCCCAGTATAGACAGTGCTCTGTTGACAGGATTAGCCAATACCTTTGCTGAAGTCCTGCAGCTGCCCCTCATTATTGTAGACCCTCTCAGAGTGTGAGCGAGAAAGTGTTAACTTTATGGGAATGCCAGTCAGCTAGCCCCTGAGGGAATTGGCATTATTTGTGTATGTGAATTTTTATACTAAGAGCTACTTTACAGGAGGAGGAATCTGGCCTGCAGCACTGGATGGTTCTGAAGGTTTTTTGCTTTGTTTTAAAGGTCCATCTAGACCTGCCCACCTGCTGTCTCATGTTTTATATTTAGGCTGTCTTTGGATCAGGGGCCACCTTTATGTTCTGCCTGGGAATAATCTAGCACAATGCATTCCTAATGCAAGACTGGGGCTCCTCAGTGCTATGGTAATACTATTAGTAATAATATCTGGGAGTGAGAGAGATTTTTGTGCATATGGAAGGCCAACTAGCTGTATTCCAAAATTACTCAGCTGTACTGTTCTAGGAAAACAGGGAACATTTGAGGGGCATTTTCATCCACATTCAGGGATCTGACCTCCCCCATTTTAGTCACATGAGAATGTCTCCCTGCCTTGGAGGATGAAAGACAAACAGAAGTACTTGTGCTTGTTAAATGGGGGGGGGGGAAGAAAAGAGAACCAAATAAGCACAAAAAATGTATTAATTAAATTTCCGTTTTTGTTGTTGTTGTTGCTACTTCTCTTTTTCACAGCACTTCTAACAAAGATTAGACCTTTCAGGAAAGGGTCAGTGTTGAATAGGGCATTCTTCTCTCAAGGAATTTAAATCTGAAGTTGATTTCCAAAATTAGTAGATGGATTCTGTTGAGTGTGTTATCGGTAACTGAGGCTGGCAGTTCTGAATTCAGTGGAGCTTTGGGTGTGTGTATGACTCTGCTCAGATGGCATTCCTTGCAGGACAGGAATCCAAAAGTTTGTAAACAGGTGAAGATAAATGAATTTTGCCTCTAAACAGTACGAAATTCAGTAACTGCAGGGAGGGTTTGTTCATGGCATAAAAGCCAATTGAGAAATGACTATTTGTGTACTTACATTGAGCCATGATTTTAGAATGTTTGCTGGGGCGAGCCTGTATTCACTTCAGATTGTAAGGTCTTTTGTAAACCCATCTTTAAAGAGTGATTTGGTGACAGACAAGTTAATGAAAATGAATCATCTTAAATGTAAATGAGCTGTCACTCTTTCACCAAAGTCAGCTTCCATCTTCTCCTGACTTAAAGGGAGAAACTGTTAATACCCCTTACATTACAACAGCATTTTAGTAGCCCATTAAAATCATTCCAGAAATAAATCTAATTCCTGGCAAAGCTTCTGTGAACTTCTCTCCAGTCAGTGCTAAGATTGAGTGAAGTTATTCTGTTGTACATGAGGAAGCACCACTAGGGCTAGAAAACTGCGGTGGCTTTTTTTGGTGCTGGTTTGTTTTGTGGGAGGGGGGTTGTTTAGCCGCTGGGCTGTTTGATTAATTTGTGGGTCAGGGATCACTGCAACTGTTTGTTTTTCAATAAAGTGATGCTGAGTGGTGCAGGCCATGTGTTTTGTTTTTAGCATCCTCCCCCCCCCCAAGACTTACTGCTGAGTTCAGATACTCCCATTGGTGGTTCACCTCACCTCGCTGGCTGATTTACTTAACTGGTGAATATGCATTCAGGTTCCTGTTAGCAAGCAAAATATTTGTGACTCTTTGGTTTTGGGGCTGGGCTCTTTTTATAACTGGTCTAAGTAAAAATTTCAAAGTGGGTTGGCCACAGGCTAGGGGTCTATTGCAGAAATAGGGGGGTGAGGCTCTGTGTCCTGCAATGTGCAGGAAGTGCTCCCCTTAAAGTCATAGTCTGTTTTATGTCATGGATGTGTGCACATTTACACACAAATATTTTCTTTTAGAGTATTTTGTTGTTTTAGTTTTTACAAACAGTTAACTGTACTGGATTTTATTTTTGTTTTTTACAAAAGTACATGCACATTTATAATCCTTCCTTTGTCTATTTAGCCTCTAAAATTTTGGGGGCAGGGACTCAGACTCAGTATGTAGAGCACCTAGCTCAGTGGGTCCCAGAGCATAACTGGGACCTCCAGACACTGACAGAATGCAATAATGTACAGTGTAAGGATTTTTTTCCCCTTGGCTTTTTGGTAATATTTTTAAACTTTAAAAAACTGGATTTAAATATAGTCTCATATTAAGTAGGGGATCTTTTTTTATTAATAATGCTTAGAGGAACTTTGTGTCTTGATGCGGGCAAGAAATGTATTGGGTAACTTTTCCAACTATTATAAATAACTTTTTCAATATTTGATAATAGTTGTTTTAAGGTCCTGTGAATGCTCACAATCATGCCTTTAAGGGGCAAGAGCTGACCTAGGCAGAGAAGGCCTTTAAAAGCCACTGCTAGAGCGACCAGAGGGAGCTTGCGAACAGAGGACTGCAAACAGGGGAGTTTGTGAGGGAGTTTGAGGAGGAGTTTGGTGAGGCCAAGATGGTGAAGAGGAGTGCACTGCTTGTGTCAGCGCCCCTGCTGTTTCCTTTGCCTCTGTTTGTAGCCAGACAGAGTGTCTGACGATGGATATCTCCACCCAGATCCTGGTGTGGATTTGCAGGGACTGTGGCCTTCATTTTCCTGCCACTGATGATCAGGCTAGGGAGATGAGCCTATGTGATAGGTGCCTTCTGGTGGCATCTCTCCGGAAACAGGTAGGAGAGTTACAGGAGGAGGTGTCACGACTCCGGGGTATATATGCCCTGGAAAAGTTCCTTGACAGTGTCCACGATGAGACCTGCAAGGAGGAGGTCCCTATGGTAAAGGATGGGATGCCTATGGCAGAGGGAGGAAAGTGGCAACTGATCACCTCTGGCCACAGACAATGCTCCATGCCTGCCCACATCCCACCATCCGTTGTGGTGAGGAACCGTTATGCGGTGCTGGAAACGATGAAGGAGGTAGAGGAGAGGCCATCCACCCCAAAGGCTGGGCAGATCACAGCCACCTCACATAAGAGGAAACGTAGGGTTGTGGTGATTGGGGACTTCCTCCTGAGAGGAACGGAGGCACCCATCTGTCGCCCTGACAAGGCCTCTAGGGAGGTATGCTGCCTGCCAGGTGCCCGTATCAGAGATGTTACGGAGGGACTGTCAAAAATCATCCACCCCTCAGACTACTACCCCATGCTTCTTATCCATGTGGGTACCAATGATACTGCGAGAGGTGATCTCAGCAGATCAAAGCTGACTTCAGGGCTCTGGGAGCGAAGGTGAAGGATTTTGGAGCACAGGTGGTGTTCTCATCAATCCTTCCAGTCAAGGCTAGAGGCCTGAGGAGAGAGAGATGCATCCTAGAGGTGAATGCCTGGCTGAGAAGATGATGTGGTCAGGGGGGATTTGGCTTCCTTGACCATGGAGTACTGTTTTAGGACAGAGGATTGATAGGCAGAGATGGCCTTCACCTGTCCAGGAAGGGGAAGAGCGTATTTGGGCACAGACTGGCTGACCTAGTGAGGAGGGCTTTAAACTAGGTTTGAGGGGGGAGGGGGACCAAAGCCCACAGGTAAGTGGCAATGTGGGAGATCTGGGGGAAGGGATGGAACTTGGGAGGTGCTGGGACTCTAGTACGAGAAATAAAGGAGAAGGTAGTTGGAACATGGTGGGGGGGGAATCAAATAATTGTCTTAAATGTTCCACTGAAGCCCCAACACGTGAGGAGAGTGAGGGAGGAGGACTCCAAGAAAAAATGCAAGGAGGTTCATGTAATAGAACTGAAAACCAAACTGACAAAGTAGGGCAACTGAGCAGGTATCTTAGGTGCCTATACACTAATGCGAGGAGCCTGGGAAATAAACAGGAAGAATTGGAAGTACTAGTGCAGGCAAGGAACTATGATATCATAGGAATAACGGAGATGTGGTGGGATAGTCTGCAGGACTGGAGCTCTGCCATGGATGGGTATAAACTGTTCAGGAAAGACAGGCAGGGAAGAAGAGGGGGAGGAGTAGCACTATATGTAAAAGAGCTCTATGACTGCTCAGAGCTCCATTATGGAAGTGGAAGCGTGCCAGTAGAAGTCTGTGGGTTACATTGAGAGGGGAAAGCAACAAGGGGGATGTTGTGGTGGGTGTCTGCTATAGACCACCAGACCAGAAGCAGGAGGTGGATGAGGTGTTCTATAGACAACCAGCGGAAGCTTCTAGATCACAGGCCCTGGTGCTGATGGGGGACTTCAATTACCCTGACATCTGCTGGGAGGCCAATACAGCAGTGCATGGGCAATTCAGGAGATTTTTAGAGAGTGTTGGGGACAACTTTCTAGTACAAATGCTGGAGGAACCAACTAGGGGCCTTGCACCTCTTGACCTGCTGCTCACAAACAGGGAAGAATTGATCAGGGAGGTAGAGGTAAATGGCAAGCTAGGAAGTAGTGACCCTGAACTCAACCATGTCATGATGCTGATTAAAGGAAGGAAGGAAGGAAAGAAGCAAAACACAAACCCTGGACTTCAAAAGAGCAGATTTTGGCTCCCTCAGGGAACTGATGGGCAGGATCCCTTGGGAAGCTAATCTGAAGGGAAAAGGAGTCCAAGAAAGCTGGTTATATTTTAAAGAAACCCTGCTAAGGGCACAGGAAATTGCCATTCCAGTTAGAAGAAAGAATAAATATGTGAGGCAGCCAGAATGGCTTAGCAGAGAACTCTGCTCTGAGCTTAAACATAAAAAGGAAGCTTACAGGAAGTGGAAGCTTGGTCAGATGACCAAGGAGGCATATAAAGACATTGCTAGGGACTGTAGGGATAAAATCAGAAAGGCCAAAGGACAAATGGAGCTGCGGCTAGCGAGGGATGTAAAGGATAACAGGAAGGGGTTCTACAAGTATGTTAATAACAAGAAGAGGATCAGGGATGGTGTAGGTCCCTTGCTGAATGGGGCAGGCATCCTCGTGACAGAGGATGAAGAGAGAGCTGAAGTGCTCAATGCTTTTTTTGCTTCAGTTTTCACAGGCAGGGTCAGCTCCCAGCCCACTACCATGGGTATGACAGATTGGAGAGAAGAAGAGAGGCCCTTGGTGACAGAAGGTCAGGTTAGGGACTGCTTAAAGAAGCTGGATGTGCACAAGTCCATGGGGCCGGACGAACTGCATCCAAGGGTGCTGAGGGAATTGGCCGATGAGATAGCAGCACCTCTGGCTGTTATCTTTCAAAACTCATGGAGAATGGGGGAGGTGCCAGAGGATTGGAAAAAAGCAAATGTAGTGCCTATTTTCAAGAAAGGGAAAAAGGAGGATCCAGGGAATTACAGACCAGTCAGCCTCACCTCAATCCCTGGCAAAATTATGGAGCAGATTCTCAAAGAATCCATCCTCAAACACTTAGAGGAAAATGAAGTGATCAGGAACAGTCAGCATGGATTTACCAAGGGTAAATCATGCCTGACCAATCTCATTTCCTTCTATGATCAGATGACTGGTTTTCTAGATGCAGGAAGAACCGTTGATGTGATATACCTTGATTTTAGCAAGGCTTTTGTTACAGTTTCCCACAGCATTCTCATTGGCAAATTAAGGAAGTATGGGTTGGATAGGTGGACTGTAAGGTGGATAGAAAACTGGCTAGATCAACGGTTTCAGCGTGTAGGAATCAATGGTTCCATGTCTAGCTGGCAACCAGTCACGAGTGGTGTGCCCCAGGGGTCAGTCCTAGGGCCGGTTCTGTTCAACATTTTCATCAATGATCTGGATGATGGAATAGACTGCCCTCTCAGTAAGTTTGCGGATGACACCAAGCTAGGGGGAACAGTAGACACGTTGGAGGGCAAGGACAGAATTCAGGGAGACCTAGATAAATTGGAACAGTGGGCCAATAGAAATCTTATGAAGTTCAATAAGGACAAGTGTAAAGTCCTGCATGTGGGATGGAAAAACCCCATGCACTGCTACAGGCTGGGGAACATTCAGCTAAGTAGCAGCAGTGTAGAAAAGGACCTGGGGGTCATGGTGGATGGGAAGCTAGATATGAGTCAGCAGTGTGCTCTTACTGCCAAAAAGGCCAATGGCATACTGGGCTGCATCAAAAGAAGTATTACCAGCAGATCAAGGGATGTGATCATTCCCCTCTATTCTGCACTGGTGAGGCCACATCTAGAATACTGTGTTCAGTTTTGGGCTCCCCACTACAAAAAGGACAGGGACCTACTGGAGAGAGTTCAGAGGAGGGCAACCAAAATGATTAAAGGGCTGGAGCACAAGCCCTGTGAGGAAAGACTGAAAGCATTAGGCTTATTTAGTCTGCAGAAGAGAAGATTGAGGGGGGATTTGATAGCAACCTTCAACTACTTGAAGGGGTGCTCCAAGGAAGATGGAGCTCGACTATTCTCGGTAGTAAAGGAGGACAGAACAAGGAGCAATGGTCTCGAGTTGCAGTTAGGGAGGTCGAGGCTGGATATTAGAAAAAACTTTTTTACTAGGCGAGTGGTGAAGCATTGGAATGAGCTGCCAAGGGAGGTGATGGAGTCACCATCTTTGGAGGTGTTTAAGGCCCGGCTGGATAAAACCATGACTGGGATGGTTTAGTGGGAGTGGTCCTGCCTCTGGCAGGGGGTTGGACTAGATGACCTATGAGGTCCCTTCCAACCCTAGGATTCTATGATTCTAAGGTGACTAGTACTAACTGAAGTCAATGGGACCTCAAGGCCCTTTGGAAAGGCTTCAAGTCAGCATTTACATTTTCAGCTACTGTGAATCTACCTAGCTCTGCCAACTTCAGTGGTGGTTACACCAGCTGAGGATCTGGGCCAAAGCATAGAGCTGTCTTTTGGTTGCTAAACAGGCCAGAGTGTAAGGAGAAATAATGCTCATACTTAAAACAAATACACAGCAAATGAGCAATTTGGGAGAGGCTTGGACCACTTCAAGATCACAAGGAACAAACAAGGTTTCTAGTGTTAAATAAGATCATGAATTAACAATACAACCTCAAACTCTTGTATGTTCCTGCATTCCAGATATTTTCCTTTGAGTCTAAAGGGGGGGGGACTTCCATTAAAAGTATATTAATAAAAAGAGACTCTCTAGATTATTTAGTGTGCTTTTAAAATGAGTGTGCTTTTAAAAATGAGCATTTAAAGTGAGAGAGAAATGAGGGCTGGGTAGACAGGTGCTATATCAATTAAGGAGTAATTGATCCCTCTGGAATTTCTTATGGGAATCAGATCAAAAACTTTTATCTCTTTGGTCTTTTTCAGAGACATGAGCTAGGTTTATGCTAAGAGTCTAGCACTTGCCATCCCCTGACATTTAATTGACTTTTTATTACAGTTTTTTGTGATCAGCATTTATAGCCACATTCAAAGGTTCTATGAAAGAATAATAAATGTATATGTTCATAAGCATGTTTAGAAATAAAGGCTTCAATTCAGCAAGCACTTATGCAAGTACTTTCCTTCAGTGAAACTTCAGTATGTGCTTAAAGTGTAAACGTGCTTGAATGCTTTTCTGGAAGGGAGCTGAATCCAGTGAAAAACTGCAATCCAGTGTGTAAGAGGCTAGATACTCCACCACCAAATACTTGTGACTTGTCTGCTAGCTAAAGGTTGGGTGCTAAGGAGAGGTTGCCTTTCCAGCTGTTAGAATGCAGGGTAGGAGAGGAGGAAATTCAAAAAATAATTCTTCCTTTGGATGGTTTGGTGATGATAATTTGTTCCATGCTGACTGAGTTAGTTTGATAAGATGGGTATTTCTTAAAGGGGAAGGTAAACTTGAGATGACCCAGCTAACTTTTAAAATCATATGTTGACCAGATCAGTTATGAATAACCAGCCACTTTTGCACCCATAGTAAAGTCTGACTTCAGCCTGCTAAAAACTTATCTTAATTTACAAAGGGAGGGGTATGTATGTGTGAGAGACAGGGAGAGAGAGAGAGAGAGGACTAACGGCGGGTAAGCATGGAAGAGATCGGCTTTCTTCAGTGTGAGGTTGGCCAGAGGTTAGGGGTCTATTACGGGAATAGGGGGGTGAGGTTCTGTGTCCTGCAACTTGCAAGAGGTCATGATCATCCCTTCTGACCTCCAAGTCAGCATCTGTTTTATGTCATGTGTGTGGATGTGCACGCACACACGACTGTGATGTAATGCAGGCGCCGCTGAACAGAGGGGAAACCCCATAACCTTCAGGAGACTTCTCAGTCCTCTCATCATGCAGTACAGTTTGCATATGGGTGCAACAGTGAATGTTCACTGCCACCTCTAGGCAAGGATGAGTATAGACTCTACAAACTGGAGCAGAGAGCAAACAATCGGGATTTGTCCCAGATCTCTCCAGTCTCTGTGCCAAGCCACCTAATCTCAGCAGATACATGTGTATATGTGACTGCAGAGGCTGTGTGGCCTTTGGTATAAATACTGTTTCTTTTTATTCCCAGTGCAGTAATCCCTCTAAAACACGTAGAGTGACACAGACGCATCCAAGTGACTCTAGAGCCACCTCTATATTGCTGCCTTGGTTACTGCATCCATGATCTGTGCTGAGGCTACATTTTATTTCCTAAGGATCTTTAAGAATTATGCATCGAGAGCAGCCTGTTCAGGACAGTCTGACTCACAGTTGGATCCTTTTGCAGTGGAGTTTCTCTGCAGCTGCCCCTCAAAGTGACCTACCTGGGGCTATGCTGTCACTCCTTTCATAAGAAGCTCTACTATACTTTTACCCCCACTTAGCCCCAATCACCAGTGTGCTCTCAGATGGGTGGGGGAGGGTGTGTTGGAGATGGAGAAGGGAACAGAGGACAGCAGCACAGGAGACAAAAAACTTATGTGCATTAGCTGGGAGTATCTTTTCTTGGCTCCTATAACCACACTGAGTGTGCAGATAGCATAGACCAGTGTTCAGCCTGTGCTGTTTGAAATGGGAGGGAGGCACTTGAAGACATGGAGGCAATTCTGATGGGGGAGGGAGTGAGAGAGTGGATTTCTGAGTCTTTTTTTTAAAAAGTCCTGCCCCACTTAGGTGCACCTCAGAGGCAGATAACTTGCACTTTCCCAATATGGTTCCATGCCCTGGGTTACAAGAAACCATAGGCACATTTATCTCAGCCATGTATAGAAATGGAGAGAGACCATCTATTCCCTGGGGTGGTGGCTCCTGAGCACCCCCTCTAGTCCATTTCTGTGCCATGGTGGGCATTTTTTTGCTCTAATTTTCTTGGGCCCATCTGGGTTGTTTGGCAGCCATTCAGATTTCTTCATGAATGATGCTGTGGGGTAGAGGGGTGCAAGTTTGAGGGTCTGAATTAGCATGCTGGTAACACCTTTCCTTTTCCCTCAGAGGAGGATGCAGAAAGTGAGAGCCCTTTATGGCAAATTCATTTTGCAGGTGCCTGTTGTTGGAAGAATAACTGCTTACAGTGGGATGCAAACATCTGCTGTCCTGTTGTTGCACCCTCTGCAGTATTGCAAGGGACTCACTGAACACTGATGGGACAAGCAGGGTCTTTACCTCTTCTGTTTACATGAATCTTCTTTTTGATTCTCGTTTGCCTTCTGTGTCAGTCGCAATGAATTTATTAACCCCCAACATCTTTTTCCAGGATGGCTCACAGATGCATGGAGCCAGGGAGAACTGATAGAGACCCTTCCATGGCTTCTTAAGTTTAACAGGGTGCACAGAGGCTAGAGGTCTGGAATGCTTTTTGAATACACCAGGCCAGCTTCTGTTCTCAGTTACCCTGGATTTACACACTGAGCCAGATCCTCAGCTGGTATAAATCAACTCTGCTCCACTGTCCTCAATGCAGCTGAAGTTGTCCGAGCTGTGTTGATCCACACCAGATGAGGTTCACTTTGGTGTGGACATGTTAGATGGACACTGGTGGGACTGGGAACAGAACCTGACTTGCAGCGAATTGCAAACAGCCACTCAGAGCCACAGATGTGTTGCCTAGAGCTTGGCCCTGCAATGCTGGTGTCAGAAATGATGCTACTTAATGAACTGAAAGCAGAACCAATCACCTGAGAAGAAGGAGGGGAGAGATTAAATAGGGTTGGGGGTGGGAGCAGAGTCTTAAACATGGGCCACGGGGGGGGGGGGTGCTGGAGCCCCTCAAGGCACCAGCCATGTTCATATGCATCCCACTGCACTGTCCCTCTGTACATACTCAGTCTGTGCAGCATGGAAGCCAGGCTCCTATCCTGGAGGGTCACTCTCATGGACCCAGTGAGCCCTGTGGCCTAGCACAGTCCTGCTGTCCACTAGGTCCTACTAAGCCAAACTCAGTGTGGGTATCACTCACAGGGGATGTGCTGGTCCAATTGAACATTTAAATATTAATGTTGATCTGCTAGTCCTCCCACCACCCCAACCCTTGTCCTTAAATTGTGTATTACAGGCAGGGTTCCCTGCCGAATGTAGTGGAGCAGATGCCTTTGGATAGCCCACTATTAAATTAGTCCTCCCTGCATCCAAATGGAGATAATTATGTTTTCATTAGCCTGGGCTGATGTATTACATCGAGATGTAACAGGCATGCCAGGAAAAAAAAAAAAAAAAAAAAAGTGGAACTGGACTTAATTTCTTTTGAACTGACTGACGCAGCTAGCTAGACTCTTCAGCTTTCCCATGCTTGGTGTGTTTAATTAGAGCCTTAGTTTTTTCTCCCCCTTTTTTGTCTGCTAAACACTCTGACATCTCAGTGTATGTGGTGGTTGGTTTTTCTGTAAACCAACTGTGGAAAGTTTTCTAATTGAATTACCTGAGCTTCTGATTTGCATAACTGAGGGCAGCTAGACAATCTGCCCGTGCTCCAAAGGGGCAGCCATTTTAGTCTAGTTCAGCAAAACAAGGAGTCCTGTGGCACTTTTAAAAACTAACAACTTTATTTATTGCATGAGATTTGTGCTGTTCTCCAGTGTTTGTAAACTACTGCATTGACTTGCTGTAACCGTCTGAGCTTGTTCGATGACTTACATTTTCCTCCCATTCTGTACGTTCCCTATCTTCAAAGCATCTGAGGAATTGGGATTTTCTCCCACAAAAGCTCACATGATAGATAAATGTTAGTCTTTAAAAGTGCCCCTGGACTCCTTGTTAATCTGTCAGTGAATGCTCAGGCTACTTCCTCCTTCCCTGACCATTTTGGCTCCCCTTTTTACACGCAGGAAACGTAGGGCTCGGCTTTCTTGGGGGGGAGGGGGGTTGCATATGCAGCTCACCACAGCAGGCCCCTAGCTCTAGGTTTCTTTTTAATCAGGTGAATAGTGAACTCCTAAACAGATTTTATATATATTTTGTGTGGTGTTGTGTTGCCATAGAAATAGGGAGCAGTGGCAAAGACTGAAAGGAAATGTGCTTTCTAAGGAGCAGGTCAGGCTCCATAAGGCAAAGAGACAGAAGACAGCCCAAGTCTCGCCTGGCAGAAGCGCTACGTCTTGATTATGAAGAGCAGCCACAGGTTTCATTGCGGAGAAGAGTGCACACCTTCCCCCAGCAATCCTGGGCTTTCTTGATGTCTCTACTCTGCTCACAGTGCAAAGAGTTTTTGCCCTGTTTTCCAGGGAGGGCTCCTTTCCCCCCTACATTAGATGGGGGGACAGTGCCAGAATGAGACATACCTTCCAAAGCATGTCATTCAAACCACCTGCTGCATCTCCCACCTTCCTTTTGGAAGCAAATGGCTAAAGCAGGGTGTTAGAGGGAGCTTGCAGGGTGTACTGTCTGTGTGCCCAAGGCCAGCTCCCCCCCATGCCTGTGTCAAATGCTTTTGCTTACTAACCACTTCCCCCTAGGCTGCATGCCAAAGAGCCAGCTGTGGGGTCCATCCTACACAAATCTACGGAAAGGCAAAGGCTGTTGCAGGCATTGAGGAGGGATGGGCTGGAGCAAGGTGGTTTTCGACCTGGCCTTGATCTCCCGAAGTGACTGGGGGGGAGCTCCCTCGAACTGGCTGAGCCAGGGGCAATTTCTGGCTGGCAGTTCCTGGGCTGGGCCCCCTGGGGCGGGGAAGAGCCGCGTGTTTCACGAAGCGCTGGAAAGCGCCTGTCAACAAGTGCGGGGCGGCTCGGTGGGTGGGTAGGTGGGGGGCGTTTTTCATCGGGCTCTAATTGGAAAAGGAGTTTCCGCCAGCTTGTTGTTGTTTAGTCCCCTGCCGGAGTGGAAAAACCCCCAAACAAACCTGGCAAGGAGGTTATATAAAAGATGTGCGTTGGTGCCAGCCCAGCCACTCTGGAAGCACGGCTGCGGCGCCTAGCTCCACACCCCGAGCCGCGCCGGAGTGACTTCGTTTCCGCCAGGCTGGGGTGAAGGGGGCCGCCGGGTCTCGTCCCCACATATTTGCCCTGCCTTTTCCTCGGCCAGCCCGGAGCCCGGCGCGGGAGAGCGGGGCCGGGGAAAGCGGCGCACAGGTGAGCGGCTGGGCGGGCCGGGATCGCTCCGGGGCCGGTGAGCAAAGCTGGAGCCCGGCCCCCGCAAACTTTCGCCCGACTTTCCCCCGGGCTCTGGCCCACGGCGCGCGCGTCTGGCTGTCCGTCGGGGCGGGAGTGAGGACGCGGGGCTGGCCGCACGCCGGCGGCCCGGAGAGCAAACGCCATCCCCCCTGGTCTGCGTGCGGGGGCGCCGCTCCGCTTTCCGTTCACACGGGGCAGCCTGGGCCCCCGGAGCGGATCAAGAGGAAGGCCACGGGGCCGCTCCCTGCGGAAGTTGGGCTTTGCTCCCCGCTCTCCCTCGCCGGTGCCAAGGAGGGCGGCGCGGGGCCCCGGGGGGCTCTAGGGAGCCCGAGGGTCTTTCCGAGCTTCCCCCGGCTGCCGGGGCCCTTCGGGCTCAGTCCTCGGGAGCCTGGGATGTGTCTGGAGTGCGGGGGGCGGCTCCTGGGCTAGTTTTACCTTGTTTTGAAGATCAGACGGGGGGGTCCCCTGACTAGCCGCCTCCCATTCAGCTCCTCGACGCCGCTCTCGGGGCGCTGCGGGTGCAGGGCCCGGGCTGCTCAGCTCCCCAGCGGTAGCCGCGGGCTCGGAGGGGAGCCCGGCAGCGCAGGTCCTGGTGTGAGGCGCCCAAGCAGCCCGGGGCCGGTGCTGATAACCGGGGGAGTCTCCCTGGCTCTGGCTTTTCCGTGTGAACGCTGGCTGGGGGAGCCCCTTGACGGCTGCAGCCGAGTGCAGAAAAGCCTCGGGGTTTAGCGCCGTCCGCTGAGTTCCCGGCGGGCCAGCTCCGGCCCTTCCTGCGGGAGCAGGTGAAGCAGGGGCTTTGGGTGCCCTCGGCAATGGCTGGGAATGGCGGGGTACCTGGGCAGCGCCCCGGGAGAGAGCAGGGAGCCCTTGTGCCACACACCCGCCACCTTTCCACACGCGGCTCTTCAGAAGTTTTAAAACTTTTTATTTTTTAGGGGCCAGCCCCGCATTTCAGGGCCTGGAGAGCATCAAGGCCAGCCAATAAAGCCGGCTTTGGGGTCCTCTGCCCACGCAGTCATGGCACCCCCCGCTCGTCCTGTCCGCCGGGCAGGAGACCGGCTCTGCGGAGGCCAGCAGCCGGATCTGCCCGCGCAAACTGCGGGCTTGTGCGCCTGGTGTGCTGCGGTTGGACGCGCAGGGGTTTACACTGAAGAGCTAAAGCCGCTGCTCCCCACCCGCCCCGGGGCTGTCTGAGGCCCCTTTCTGGCCAGTGCAGAGACGGGACAGGCTGCTCACACTTCAGCCAGACAGACGCTTGGGCCCCGCCCCCCTTTTCCCTGCCCCACTCCCTGGGGCCAGCGCGCCCCATAGCATCCGCGCTTCCTTAGCGGGCTAGTGGCTCCGGAGCGAGTCTGCGGCAGGTTCTCACGGGCCGGGAAAGCGGAGCTCCGGTTTGCGAGTGAAGGGGCCTGGCGGCCCCGGAGCTGTCCGTGGTGCTGAACCGTGCGGCGCTCCCGCAGCCTGTCTACATGGCGGGCCTTAATCGGATCTGAGCGCCTCAGCCTGCGCCTCTCCCCCCGTCTGCGCGCTCTGTGGGGTTAGGCCCGGGAGTATTTCTCGCCTTCCTCTATTGCACAGTTAACTTTTAGGAGCCCGGGAGTATCTGGGCTCTTCGCTTTACGCGGCTTCACTCCGCTTCGGCTTCGTGTTCTGACTTTCCCCGTGGACTCACGTTTGCTTAGTTGGGGTAATAGGCTCCAAAGTGGGTGGCGATTTCTCAGACTCTATGCCCCCTCCCATACAATTGCATTCCCCTTTTTCCCTCCTTAATAATGATTGAAAAAATCCTTTCACTTTCTACCCACTTTCCACCCCCGTCTGAACTGACCGCACCTTAGCAACAAAATCCGGAGTCAGGCTTGGAACACCCCACAACTAAGGAGAGGAGCCAATAATATGCGCTTTGGGCGGTGCACCTCAGGGAGCCAAACTTCAGATCCGGCTCTAGATTCAGGTTTTGAAATTCCCCTCCCTGCTCAGAATCTGGGGGTGCCTAGAGCCACATATGACATTCTTGGCGATTTGGCCTCAAATCCAATGCATGCTCCTTTCTACTTCAGTTTAAGGGCTGGAAAAGGAGGAGTAGAGAATGTGCCTTGTCAGGGAAACTGGGAATTGCATTTTTTTTTATTTGGTTCAAGGAAATTGAAAGGCAATTTTTAGCTTTAAAAATTGTAATGTGTTCCCACAGGAATAAAATCAGATTTGCACAGCTTGGTGTGTGTGTGTGTGTGTGTGTGTGTGTGTGTGTGTGTGTGTGTGTG
>ML682041.1:22477873-22525875 GCA_007922195.1 Podocnemis expansa
GTGTGTGTGTGTGTGTGTGTGTGTGTGTGTGTGTGTGTGTGTGTGTGTGTGTGTGTGTGTGTGTGTGGTGTGACTCAGAGCAGGTTTGTATGTAGTGCCTAAACGTCAGCTGCCTCGAACTAAAACGGGGGCTGCTGTGATTTCATATTTTGCTAACAAATAATATAGAAAGATGTTTTACACAGTAATTGATAACTAAGGGACCAGATCCGTGTTGGTGTAAATCATTCAAGTCAGTGGAGCTACGTGGATTTACACCATCTGAAGAGCTTTGCATACTGGCTGCCTTGATAATATAGGTAGGTGCATTCATTTTCTTAGGATTTTCAGGAGGAAAATCTGTTAGGCCACTTGATAATTATGTATGAAATCCCTAGATGCTTGATCCATCACCCATTGAATTCAACAGACAAAAGAGGTGCTCATTGATTTAAATGGGAGCAGAATCCATGTTTTGTGTGAATGGAGCTGTACAGATGTGTGGGAGATTAAGGGGCAGACCTCAAAAAGCAAAAAAGGCATTTAACTGTCAAAATCCCATGGGCTTTCAATGATAATGGATGCCTAAATGCCATTTGTGCCTTGGAAATCCTACCCCCTTCCTCCTTAAAAAAAACAACTTTACAATCTAGGTTTAGATTTAACATCCTAGTGGTAACCTAACTAAGGTTCTTCCTTTCTGCTAATGTAGTCTGTATTTGCAGGGTAGTAGTGAATCTGTAGAAGGCTCAGGAAAGCTGCCCAAATGTTTAAATCGGCAACTGACAACTATGTATAGTAACTGATAAGTCATGTGCGCTCCACTTGCATACATTAACATTTATCATTCCTAAGGAGGATACTGTTCAATACTCCTACAATAAGGCCATGCTGGGTGCCAGATATGTACAGAAACCATGAGAGGGTTATTCTACTCATGTCACAGTTATTGCATCCATGCACCAAATCAGATTGGTATAGTTTATCTGGTCACTCATCTATGTCCATAAATAAACATGTTCTGGACCAAAAATAGAGAGAGCCATAAGCCAATGTCTTTGCTGAAATGAAGGGATTGTGTGTTTACTCACATCAACCTGCTACAAGTGAATGCCACAGAACAGTGTGTGCAGCACCTGAACCAAAGTATTCTTGTGTTACTGTTGCTTAGTTAAATGTCACCATACTCTGCAGCTGTAAGCAAGCAGCTCTGAGTACCCGTGTGATAATGCACAAATATTCAGAGTTTGTGTGTGGTGAGCTATGGCAAGGATGTAGATTTGGATGCACTTCTTAAACTACATGCAAATAGTTTATCGATGCTGTAGTGGGGTGTCTGAGTGTTGCATATATAAGAAATCTGTACATACTTAGTTTAATATCTTGCCTTTCTGTAACACCTTTTACCTGGGGATCTCAAAGCACTCTATAAACAATTAATTGGGTCTCACAACTCTATTTACTATCCTTCACTGCAGGCCCACCTTTTCAGAGGTTCTGAGATCCTGCAGCTCATATTGATTTTTGATGGGAGGCTGTGAACGTGCAGCGCATTTTAAAATTAGATCCTCTCTCCAGTTGGACTTCCCTCTGTCCCCAGTACTGAGGCATTCAAAAATTAGTGCCCCCTACCCCCCCAAAATTTGGACTTGGACAGTTGTATGAAAAAAAGGCAAGACTGGCACTCTGGGCTTATCAGTCCTTCTGCTTCTCTCAATGTTTGTATCAAAATGTCTCCATGAGTCTGTCCTTGGGGCACAGTCTGGCCCAGATTTAAGAGATCATCTGTTCCTGATCTTAATTTACCTCCCACCCCCCCACCACCACATGTACAATAACCTTCAGTTTGTGATATGCTTATTTCCACATTGGCCAAAAATGATGAGACACATGCTGGGTGAGGAAGTAAGCCTCCAGAAGAGGTACGCTGTGAGGGCCTGTGTCTGTCCCTCTTGCTCAGATGAGTAGTGATTATCTTGGGCTTCAGTTCTGTACCTTGTCCCCAGCACCCAGTATGGATATTTTCATGGACTTCAGTGGATGCAGGGTCAGGACTTTACAGATTAGTCTGATTGAAACCGCTGAAACTATCCATTAGATATGTAGATTTCAGACCTCATAGTCCTAGGGGGATATCCTGGTTAGAGTCCAGTCCCCAGCTTCTGCAGCCAGGCAACACTCTCATTTGGTCTTGTTTGTAAACTCATCAAACTCCATCTTAAAAGTACTGACAACCCCATTTACTTTTAAACTTCCACTAACAAGAAGAAAAGGGATGCCCCCCCCAAAGTCCTCCTACCACGCACCCAAAAATCCAACAAATAAGACCCCTTCCTCAAGCAGAAGTTTGACCCTGTAAAGGGGATTGCCAGAGACTAAATGAAGTTCATGAGGGATTTTGCTATTGCTATTGATTTTTCACTTGGAAAACACTCAGATTCTACAGAAATGGGCAGTGCATAAACCTGTAAGATAAAAAAAACTGTGATTCTGGACCCAAATCATCATTGCGCTACACCAGGCACAATCACTTGCGCCAGTGAAAAGTGAAAGTGTAAGACTACTCGCTGGATCCAAATGCCAGCACTGCATACTCATTCTCCAGTGGTGTAAATGATCAAAAGAGAAAGACAGTTGTGAAACACTCCCACTCCCCTGCTTTTATACAAACGACCCTAGAGGTAGAAGTAGTGATGTGAAAATTTGAAAGATTTGCCTCTAAATGGAATGCTTCCATAAGGAACTGGCAGAAGATCTTGGGTGCCACACTGTCTTGATAAATGACTGTGCTTCAAACCAAGAAGCCATAACTCAAGCCATGAGAAGCTTGACTTTTCATGAGGATTTTAAATAGTGATATGAGTCACTCTTTCTGAAAGTCTGTGACAATGAAGTTTGTCATCATTTTGTGGCTTAATTGGGCTGCTTTTCTCTCAGGCTTGTTATATTAGGAATGTTTAACGGTGAGCTAGGAAGATTTCTGCGAGTCAGCAGTAGAACAAATGAAAGAGAATCTGGGCTTCTGTGAAATTAGTGCAACACTTTACCCCTGGAATATCTTAAACAGATTTCTGCCATTGACTTTATTGCTTCTGGCTGGCTGATTGAATAGAAGCTATTAAAGTTTGAGCCAACCTGCTGAAACTTTAAACGTCTTTTAAAATGGAAACATTTTCTTTCTTGTGCCATGATTGGATTTTAAAGCCATATATCAAGTTACAATTTTCTCATGTATTTCCCATCCATCTCTTGTACTTTTGGTGAGCATTTTGGACAAACAGTTGTCATATAAGCATAGATCCATTTGTCAAATTGGAGCTACCAATAAAACTCCATTCCACTCAGCAAATTGATATCAATGAAATTTCTGTTCTACAGATGGGTCCATACCTAATAAGAACATTAATTTTGCTTGTGGATGGGGGTAGAATGGACTATTTTATCCAATTGCTTCAATACCATACTTCAGATACAAAACAAAAAAAATAAACATTGTACAAAACCATGAAATGGAAGGGACAATAATCAATATCACATTAAGATGGGGAGGGGAGTCCACTTGTAGGGGAATGGGCCAAGGCTGTGTTACAGGATATATCATGGGGCTGCATCGGGCAAGCAGTATGTGTTTTTAACCTTAAGCTTCTAGTAAGTTTTGCTTAGGCCAGGAGTTTTTCCTTGTCTCTTAGCATTAGGCAGTATGTATTCTTAACATTGTCTACCCTATCATAGGATTGCTTAGTATAAGATTTCTCTTTGTTTCCCAGCCATTTGGGCAATGTCTGCAATAAAGATACTTTTTCTTCCCTTGTTGCCCTTATAAACTATCCTCTGTTCCTGATTTGTCCTGACTTATAACTTTTGTTCTTACTTATCAATTTCTGTTCCTTGTTCCTACCCCCACTGTGATATCATGTGCCCCTATGAATCATTAACTCAGCAGTTTAGTTAGAAGTAGAAGATAGAGTGCCTGTGCAGAGGTAGATAAATTCAATAAACAGGAAACAGAGGCATGGATAATAATATGCATTATATGCTTATTAATATTCATTGTTTAAGTACTAATATAACCAAATAAGGGTCTTTGGGACAGTGTCAATCATGTACATATTACCATACTGTTCTGGATAAATAGAGTTGGAAAACAACCTTTCTTAGCTCACTTGAGATGTCGAAGGAACAACCGGGTAACAAAAGGTGCAATTTGACCCAGTCCTCCTCTGGGACAGCCTGTTTGCTGCTTCTTCCAACACCACTTACAAAATGGAAGAGGCAATCATGTTGTTGAAATGTGTTTAGCCTGGAACTCTAAAAAAAATTGTTTCCATCGTCAACATGGTTGTCTTGGCAACATTAAAATTTATTTCCCTCAATCTGCTTAAACAGCTGCAGGTTACTTCCTGATATTTCAAACAAATTCCAATGGCACTTTATACATCAGCTCCAGTCTTGCTCCCATTGAGGATCAGATCCTAATGTGATGGCCTGTACCGTTGACTTCACTGGAAATGGAGAGGAATTCTGTCCAGATAAAATGCAATTGGCTGGTATTACAGGACATGTAGGTTTACCAGACTTGGCTTTACTTGGTCATGAAGTGCACTGAGCAGTTATGATTCAGATACATAGGAAACCTAGTAATTACAAAAATGTACCTTGGTTCACACTGAAGAAGTACAGTATCATTTGGTATGTTGGATCCAATTCAACTATATTGGGATGAGTAAACATGTACTGTTTTCATTTCATGAAAACAAAGTGCTGATTAGACGCTAACATATTCTGTTAGGAAACGAATACAGATTTATTTATATCTGGAAGTAAGCAACAGTTTTATTAACTGCTTTCCTGCTGGTGCCCATTCTGTATCCATCCACAACAGCTGCATCACTAAATAGAGTGAGGATGTGTCAGGCTATGTGTCTGGGCTGAGCATTTATCTTCCTCTTTGGGGCAAAGAGGAGACAAATCCTTCCCACATCACTAACAGGCTGTTAGTACTTGGCGTGGGCTCCGTGGCCCTTGCCCTGCCTCCATTCCATGGGGTGAAGCATCAAATGCTATATACAGGAATAGGCACTCTTTATCCTCCCCTACAGGAGGCTGCCCAGGCAGACCCCTCTGATATAGGTGCTGAGCTCCATAGGGTGCATGTTGCAGCCTCTTTACCCTGTGCAGCAGAACCCCATCAGCTACATTACCAAAGAGGTGCACACACACACACAAGGGGGAATAAGCGAGCCATCTTCTAGGGTAAAACCCTGTCATTCTTTCTAAGGTACAACTTCCACTGAAATCTATGGGAGCTTTAACCAAGTAAGAACTGAAGAATTTGGCTATAATAATCCAGTGATTTCAGTGGGATGTTAAATGGTGACTGCAGCATATTGGGTGTGGTGGAGGCATAATACGGAAAAAGTTAAAATGCACTGCTGTGGCCTGCGTGGCCCAGCAAGGTCCAGTCTAGTGGCCCCACTAAATGCTGGAGTGGTCGCTGGCACAAAAGTGAGAGCCTGCTACCAACAGGCACAGATCCTTGACCATGACAAGAAGACTTATTTTATCTGCCTGTAGGTGCAAGTCAGCCTGACACAAATCTGGCCAGGCACAAAATCTACTTAGCTACCCATTACTATCTCGTAGCTAACAAGATGGGTATGTTCTGCTTGCCTGTCAAAGAACCTTTATCCTGTCCAAAGTGGGTTTGAGATTGTCACAAAGATACAGTCACGGAAGCAAAAGTCACTGGTAGAGTGATGCGAGTTTGTTGGACGCAGAATGATATTCCTTGCAAAGCACTTGGCAAGAATATCACACCCTGTCAGTGAATCATTGCAAAGCTTCATTTTGCAGGTCCACGAACAGAGGTTTACAGTAGCTCTGCATATGTTGCAGCCCATTGCTCTTCATCAGATTCATGGAAGCTCCATCGCTTGTAAAATTAAATTGGCATAAATCTGTCAGCTCCAGAGCCCTTTGTCCAATGATATAAATCCCATGAAAACTGATTTAAACAAGACAATAGCGTGCATTTAAAGCTGGCACACAAAAATGTGTGCCATTAGCATAGTCAAGATATATGAGGGAGAGGACTCAATTGATTTTTTGGAGGCCTGGGTAAAGTGAGTGCCATTCCTAGGGGCAGGTGTGTAATGCGTGCATACTTACAGCTGCCTGAAACTGATGGCTGGGGTAATTAGGGGACTGTATATTTCCAAGTAAGATTTATTTGCCTGCTCTCCTGCTTTTAAATAAAATCAGCCAATTAACATATGCGCTGGATTTTATTACTTGAAATTGTATTTGGGGACTCTAAAAGCTTTTCTTATCAGTTTTTGTGGGGTTTGCTGTTCCTTAAGCCAAGGCCCAGCAAGCTGTTTGATTTTCATGCCTTATCAACTGTTAGATCATACAGGGCCCAATTCTGCCACCTTCACCCATGCTGATGAGGCCCTTCTTCTCTGAATAGCCCCCCTGAAATGGAGGGACTGCTCAAGTCCAGCCCAGAGTCACTACCTGAAAGCATAACCACAAACCATTAAGCCTTGCCAAAACCTTTGTGATGTGGATCAATATTGTTCTCCCCTTTTTGCACCTGGGAGAGATTTTAACTGATTTGTGCATGGTCATGAAGCCAGTTGGTGAGAGAATGCAAGACTGGGTTCACAGTCCTTCCTTGCTCTGTCCCTCAGCCCACACAAACGCCCTGCATGGCAACCAGCATGGTGTCAGTGTATTGCTGCTGGCTCTCATTAGACCACAGTAACCTGCATGTGTGTGTTGCCAATTCTGCATCCTAGAGTATAGCACAGACTTTACTATCCACAACAGCATGTGTTTTCTGTTGCTATTAAGTGGCTATTTAGGTTGCATGGGTACTTCCATGTCCCCTTTATGTAACGGTGTTCATT
The DNA here is from genome assembly GCA_007922195.1 of Podocnemis expansa. Lineage (NCBI taxonomy): Eukaryota > Metazoa > Chordata > Testudines > Podocnemididae > Podocnemis > Podocnemis expansa. Next base: position 22,484,764 of record ML682041.1, read on the forward strand.
CTCTTCAGCATTTTTATCACCCTCCCACCACCCCTGTGAGGCAAAGCATAGCTGTTATCCCTATTTTACAGATAGGAAACTGAGGCCTGTAAGTGACTGGTTTAGCCACAATTCCATAGGCAGCCTGTAGCAAAGCAAGAAGTATAACTTGGGCCTCCCGTCATAGGCTAGTGTAAGGTTTAAACCACTTCCTTTTTATATGGAAATGAGAAGATGATGCCAAGTACATTTATTGCATTTAAAGGCAAATCTTGCTCACTGCATTCACATGGGTAGTGTCAATGGTAGTAAGTGAGATCTGGCTCCTAATAACTAATGCAAAATGATTTGATTATCCGAATCAATGCTCTTGGACTGATTGATCGCAGGTGATGTAGTTTCCCTTGTACTAACAATTCTCTCATGTGATCAAGAAATTTGTTAGTCTTTAAATGTGCCACAGAATTCCTTGTTAGTTCTCCTAAAGGTAACTAAAGTGGTCTCACACTGCTTTGCGATCCCTTAAGAACTGTGCATCTCTCCATTACTTTTCCATTAGAGCAGCACTGCAGCTTTGGTCTAAAATTTGTCAGCCTGAGTTTGTGAAAGGAGCTCTAGAGGGATGGTGAATGATCACAGAACCCATGTCTGCAGGGAGTCAATGTATACAGAAAGGAAACTCACTCTAGTGAGAATGGCCTTCCAATAGACTACTGATGCTTCGTGTTCCCCTTTTTCCCCTCCCTTCTGTTCCAGTCCCTCATGCTTTGCTCTAAAAGTTTATAAACAACCCTTTGCACTTAGCACCTTTTTTATCTTCCAGCACTTTACAAACCTTTGTGAAACCTTGCTATGACTGGGTAGGTCAACTTATCTTCATTGTAGGGAGAGGGAAACCAAGGCCCAGAGTGGTCACGAGTCCAAGGTTACACACAGTTAATGTCTGGTCCGATCAACACTGAAAAACACTTGTTCCCTTTTCTTTGTCCAGAAAGATTAGCCCTCTTTATTGCTTATTTTCACTTAATTCCTTCTTTTTCCAAAAGGGATTTGCACCAACAGACTTCCCTGAAATTCTGGAGGCATGGAAGGAAAATCTTTAAATGTTAATTTTTTAAAAATCAGGTTTAGGGGCAAATGTGTAGAGCTGGGTGTGTAGAATAACACTGGCCTAAATTCTGCTGTAATGGTACCTGTGCAACTTCATTTCCTCTTTTCCCTAACCAAAAGCCCTTGCCATCTGATGCACAGTCATGAGCCAACATGAAGTAAATTAGTGGCCACAGATCAGCTCCTGGTGGAAAAGTATTTGTATCACACAAGACATCCTTGTAGTTGAAGCTATGAGCCATCTTGGCTGAAACTGCAAAGTGCAGGGGCAAGGACTGAGTGTACCATGGACACTGAACTGTCATCTAACCCTCCCCAGTGCCCTATGTGTGGAGGACTGGGGTATTACTGGGATTACTGGGACAATGTTAAGCAGGAGCTGTGCTGACTCCCTGCTGTCCTGGCTCCATGTGTAAGTCCCCAGGCCTGACAATCTGGCACCTTCCACAAACAAATTTCTCTAACGACATTGACCTCCTTTGTAAAGTGCTCTAAAATCTATGGACAAAAAGCTATATAGAAGAGCTACACATTATTATTGTTTGTAATAAATGAAGGATTAGATTACAGTGAATTACGATGGAGGAAATTACCCGAGTTATACAACATTTAGAATCTGAAGGATATTATGAGTTGTGTGCAGAAAAGTAACTACTGTATGAAAGAGTCTGTGCTGCCTGGAGCCTCAGGACCTGTTCCTCAGGCTTTCCTCTTGGGGTGTTTGCCTGGAGACCAGAGTTTTATTACTATCCTTGACTTTTTCCTGAACAAATGTCTCAGCTAATTGACATGTGATGGCCTCTAATGGGCTCTTGTGTGTCTGGGAGAAGATTTATAATGGCCACGTGTTGACAAGCAGATTGCTAGATTTGGAGCTTGACTCCTCATTCCCCTAACAATGCGTAGATGGCGCAGTCTGCTTTCTGTAGCCTCCCCATAATGACACCTGCTGGGCCTTTAGGGAGGACACTGACTAGGCTGCAGAAGATTCAGAGGGACATAAAGGACTTGATTCTGATATCAGCTACGATCAGGAGTCACTGCACTGAAGCCCACAGAGGGTAAAACCAGAATGAGTGAGATCAGAATCCAGCCTAAGGAGTCTGGACAAAGAGCAGGGAAATTGCATAAAAGTAAAACCAAGGACACGTGCATCTGCACAGGTGATGCTTTCAACCTGTTTGAGGGCCAATGGGTTTGGCCCCTGGATCCTGGGGCCTGTCTAGGCTTTGCACACGGGAGTTTCTAGCAGGGGAAGGAAAGTGCTGTTTGGTTTCTCACTACACTTTTTATAATTCTTTAGGAAACAACTGAAAACTAATAGTTTGGGGAAGGTGAGAAGCTCGAGTTTTATTTATTTATTTATTTTGCATGGCTGAAAGATGTTTTGAGACCACGGGAAATGGGTTTCTTAAACTGCTTCAGTGGTGGGTGCAGAAGAGAATGGACAGCAACATTAGGTCCAAAGCATAATTTTCTGGTCATACTATACAGATTCCAGGCATTACGGACTACAGGTCTGATTCTTGCTAGAACTCAGTACCCAATGGCTCAGTGCAGGCCTGAATGCAGCAGGCTAAATTTCCAGAAGGTCTCTGCATCTAGCTGCTGTCATTGCTGAGTGCAAGTGTGACTGAGCTGTCAGCTGGCTCCCTGTCTCTGAGGAATTTATAATTTCGTCCTGACGTTTATAACTTCACATATGACACTGGCAAGAGCATTTTGCCCTGAAGTTACTGATCAGCAAATGAATTTTTTAAATGATGTTGCACAAGGCATACCTTGTACAAACATTGTTATAAAAGCATGCAGGGTGGAAACAAGGAGTGTATTCAGTCACAGCAGGACTCAGAAAACTGATTCCTACCAGAGTGCTTGCCAGTTTTGGAGGAGCAGTGATCTCTGGGAAGCCTTTTGGCACAAGTTTAGATTCTTTTATTGGTTGTGACATTCTCCCTGCAGTACTTTCACCTTAAGAATAAATGTGCTTGCTTAGAAAGGGCTATGTAGCAGCTCATAACTGTGAGTAGTTAGGCTGTTCATAGCCTTTGAAGAGAAAGCAAAATGCAGACACTGGTCTGGTTAGGCAATCTGGCTTGCTGTGGATATCACAATGTAGGCAGGAAACTATGTGGCCTGGAAAAAAATGCTAGACTGGAGAGAGAGAGAAACATGGGTCTGTGCACACGAGGTGACTCCTGGGAGCCAGATGTCTAAGAGTGGAGTTGGTACATGAACTGTGACAATGACCACTGCATTTAGAAAAGTACCACAGCCTAGAAAAGTGCTACAATCTTTTGAGAATTTGGTCTTGTCTGGTCTCAAAAGATCTGTGGAGCTGGATCTCAAGTCTCAATGGTGCAGTCTGGTGGCTTGAGCAGAGGCCTTGAAAGCTGGGGGCTCTCATGTCCTTCCTTGGCTTTTTCTTCACCTGGGCCAAGTTGCTTTGACTGCTTCAAATTGTGAATGCCCAGTGTAAACCTGCTTGCGCCTGGTTTTCAGATGTATTGAGTCTCTCTGGTCCCTAACCACTTAAGTTAGTGCTGATTTACATCAGTGTGAGATCAGGATCCAGCCTCTCTGGATCTGTTGTCCCCACCAGCCAAATGTAGATGATAATCTTGCTGCCTGCCTCATGCACAAGGATTAAATTAGTAAATATCTGGGAGTTGCTCTCCAAGTATGGAATCGTTTTTATTCCCATAGTGCCCAGGGACTCCAGTTTTAGATCAGGATCTGGTTGTGCTAGGCATTCTATGATCACAGAATGAAAAGTGTCCCCATTCCAAGGAGCTGACACGCTAAGTGCTACTGCTGTGTAAACTAGGTCTAATAAGAGGATTACCCACTTTGACAATTGCACTGTTCCCATGGCATGTATGCTGACTGGAAAGTCTTGTTTATACTCCTAGATTATTACACGAACCTGTCTTATGCTCTGTCTCATCTCCCTGTGAGTGCGGTGCCAGGGGTGAGGACTGAAGGCAGCCCCAAGGGTGAGCCTAGGCTGCGGTAACCTGAGGTACAGCCTTTGGAAAGATTGGACAGAGAGGCGACTGGAGAGCAGAGCTGTGTGTGCTATTCCAAAGTAGCCAGATAATGGCAGCATCACTATCTCAGAAGAGATGCTCAGCCCAGAGGCTTAAAAAGGTCTAAACTTGAGAAAGGGTCTGTGAGAAATTCCCCCATTGCCACCTGTCAGATCCTACTGGGCTTTGGTGTCCCTGTGATACTGGTGGACATGATCCCCTTCCACCATCTCAGTTCACACCAGGTGGGGCAGATGAAGCACTGGAAGTGTCCAGCTTTAGCTGTCCCAGGAGGAGGGTCTCCCCCATCTTCCACTCTCTCAGACAAGCACCCTGTGGCAGCAAGTCCCTTTAGTCAGCCGCTGTCCTCCTCTTTTCTAACAATGTCAAGCGGCATCCCTCCTATGGCAGAATGAGAGTGAGAGGTAATAAAATGCCCTGAATCTGAAAGGTTAAGAGAGAGACAGAGCTTAATGACCTGTGATCAGTGAGGACCCTTCTCTTCTTTCCATTCTTGGCTCATGCTTTTGTTGAGCTCTGGGCACAGCCAGGGGATAGAAGGCTAGAATGCAAAAGGCTTTCTCTCTCTCCACCTTTGCTTTCATTGTTGTTGAGCAGAGGAGCTGGGAGACTGAGCCTGGACTCATTCCCCTCCTGCTCCTCACCAGTTTTGTCTCCTGCAAGCCTTGATGCATGTTTAATTAACTAAGCACTTGTTCACAGTGAAGGACGGGGATGGAAAAGATCAAGAGAAAGGAAGGGAAGCCATTCAGTGTCAGGTGCACTGTCCTTGTAGCTGGGGGCACTCCACTGTTCTGATATCTAATGTTCGTAAATAAGGACTTAAAACAGTGGACATAAACTCACATTCTGGGCCAGGTGAGAGAGACAAGTGGACCGACAGGGCAGGAGAAGGTGAGTAATGGCCTTAACCGATGTCGGTACATATTACAGTGGTAAGTGTGGCATGGAGAATCTGGGAGATGGCTGGATTTAGCCTGAAGGGGGTGAGCTGGTGTCTCTTGTGCGTGTCCGCAAAAGATTGAGAACTAGCTGTGTCCTTTGGACAGCTACAGTGGTAACTTTTTCTGCCTGAGTTGTGTGTAATAGGCACTGTGGAGGGAGACGACAGGTGGTGGCAGTCAGCCTGTTGTCTCATCCTGCCGACACAGATGGGAGCTGCAGAAAGAACTAAGACAACAAAGGGGGGCATTAGAGGATGAAAATCTATGCCCCAAATTCAGCAGTTGATCTGACAGCTCTCCACAGCCAGCCCTAAAGTGCAGGACAAGTGCCAGGCAATGACACCAAAATGATGTTGGCATCAATGAAATAGTTAGAATAAACTGGGAATCTAATGTGTCTTAAGCACTCAGTGAGAGGAGAGTGTCCCAGAGGCAGGGTTTCGACCAGAGCCAGATGTCTGCACGACAGTTTTACAGCTCTGCAGCCTAGACAGCTGACATGGGCTCGCAGCCAGTGTTCAATTGCCATGCAGACGTTCCCCCCAGTGACTTGAAGAATGCCCTTACCCCACGATAGGTGGGTTCTGATGAGTTTAAAGGGCTTGTTGCTGTTAACCAGTGTTCTATCAGCCCAAAGCTCTTAACATCCTTACTAAATCAAATAAAGACATGGCTGCCCAGCCAATAGAGAGATTAGTAGAAACCATGTAACATGAGTACTCTCTCTTCAAAGACTTAGTCTCAACACTTTTATGCTCATCCACAACAGGTTATTAAAACACCCCCCTCCAAAGGGGGAGCCGTGACAGCTTAGTTCAGCAAAACAAACAAGGAGTCTTGTGGCACTTTTAAAGACTAACAAATTTATTTATTGTATGAGTAAAAGCTCATATGATAAATAACTTCGTTAATCTTTAAAAGTGCCACAGGACTCCTTGTTTGGTTTTTCCAACCATTCATAGTTACTGAAGATTGGGGTGGCTCTCTAGCAGTACATTGTTGGCTTGCCGATAGTTCCGTTCCTCTAGCTACCTGTGTCCAAGATGAGATTCCTGAAGAGTCCTTATCTCTCCCCCACCCCATTTATTCTTGCTAGCAGACAATAACATGTCACAGAAAAAGCTTGTTGGGCCAGCAGTTTCAAGAACTAATCAAGAAGTTTCCTCAGATCACTCATGAGTCATATGTCTTTGTGCAGAGTCCACATGTTTTGAGGCCTTACAAACGTCTCCAGAAAACAGGCAGAGATATGCTTCTTGCTTTTCTCCTAAAACATGGATCCCAGCACGTCCACTAGAGACTTCATGGGGGGGGGGCAGAGTCAGATGAGGTTGAGGAAAAGGCTCCCCTTCCCTCCTTGCTTAGTCATGTGATGCCACATCTGTATAGGCCTGCCGAAAGTCCTGCCAATTTAGCTGTTGTTGGCAACCAGGATGATGATATTACACTAAAGTTCCTGGGCCTTTACTGGTCTATGAGAATCTCTTCATACATCCCCAGTTGCTATCCCCCCACCAAAGATAGGAGTCTATCAAAGATTTTGTGTTTGAGATCTACCCTCCCTCCCCAAACTCATTGCACCTGTGGCCTGATTTGGGCGGGCAAGTGGGGGAAGCTGTCCTCACACAACACCTTCAGGTGGCTCAGCTCAGGGGCTGGTCTTTGGGTGTTCAAGAGGATGAAGGGCCGAACCTCACCCCAGCTCAGAACCCGCGCAGCGCCAGCCACTCTCCCACAGTTCAGGGAGATGGGGGAAGTGAAGCAATGTGGAGTTCAGCCCAGAGCACCTGGCGAACAGAGTGCCGTAAACTGGTTTTATTTCTTTCAAACTCAAAGAAACAGCAGTGGGGTCTCCAGGGGGATGAAAATCATTTTGCCCTTAACTACCCACAATCCAGCCACTTGGCAGCATATCCAGGTCGTGTCATAGAGCTGTTCTGGTTATTCTTCCTCGTGACTTTACAGTTCTTTGCTGCCTGCATAGAGATGGAGTTCAGGGAGCAAGACAGAAAGCAGGGAGCCAAGCCCCTATTCACACTGCAGAAGCAGGGAAGAGCTGATATGAGAGCAGGGGACTCCCTCTGAAATATTTCCCTGCTTAAGTTGGGCCCTCGGGTGTGCACCTGTTGTCACAGTGTATGTGCAGAGGCCTGAGGTGCAGGTGTTGCAGAAAGGAGCAGGGAACCTCTTGATTAATTCTTTTCCTTCCAAAACCAAGGAGGGAGGCAGCACAACTGGGCAAATGGACTTCTACTACGTATATTAGCATCCCTGAAATGTACCCTTTAAGGAATAAAAACACCCAGAATGTGCAGTCTGAGGGGGTCTGCAACCATTTGCTTTGGCAGGTCCGTTTTTGCACTACCAGTGATACACAAACGTTCAGCCGTTGATCCTTCCTTAACAAAGGAATAATTTAATATTCAGATTTCAGTTGCAATTATAAGATACAGTGTGGCAGGAATGCTTCTGATTTGTAGTGCAGTGAAAGGAGGTGATGAACTGGGACCTGAAGATGACTCTCTTTCTCCAGCCAAATAATACCTTACTCCACAGGTAGTTTCATGCTTGCAGTGGGACTAGTCGAGGATTAAGGTGCTGTTCAAGGTAAATAATGAGCTGGGGCTCCGTTGCTTGATTCTCTTCCCCTGTTAGGGTTGTGTTATGATTTTTGTTTGTGATTTTCACTTCTCCTGGACTCAGTGTGCAGGCTCAGGGTTCGGGTGAGAGGGAGGCATGGACCTCTGTGGATACTGTTGAGGCCAGCCTATGCCAGTGTTCCCCAACCAGCATGCTGCAGCACACAGGTGTGCTGTCAGGCCTGAGCAGGTGTGCCACAGACTTTTTTTTTTTTTTTAAAAACTACTCAGAGTTCTGGATTGGTGCATGAATATCCATTAATTCATTTGGAGACTATATGGTAGTGTGCCTCAAAATAATTAAAGGTGTGCCATGGCAGAGTAAAGTTTGGGAACCACTGGTCTACATTACACGCTGACATCAGTATAATTACGTTGCTTGGGAGTGTGAAAAATCCACATGCCTGAGCAACACAGTTATACTGACCTATCGCCCCATGTAGACAGCATCATGTTGGTAACGTAGCTGCAGCATGTTACATGTAGATCTTCTCTGAGTCATTTCTGCCAGGAGGGCTTGGCTCATGAAGTACTTTTGAAGAACAGGGGCCAGAGCTTTTGCTGGTGTAAAATGATGTTGCTCCACTGAGTTCAGTGGAATCCTGCAGATTTACACCAGCCCAAGAATATTTTTTAACCAGGCCTTTGTTCCCTATCTCTACCACTCAAGCCGCACATACTGGCCAGCATGAGAGATTGCAGAGGGGCAGGGGAAATAGAGTGTGGAATGGTTCCAGGTCACAGCCAGCCTCTGAAATACAGCTCTGGAGGAGATACCGGTGTTGAATGTTTCATATCTGGGTGTCTGTAGGATTCAGGTCCCTCTATGGGGCCCATTCATAGCTCTGTCCAAGCTTATATCTTTCCTTCTCTCTCTCTTTCTTAATTCCCTTTTACAGATAGAAAAGCTCCAGATCCAACCAGAGCCTAAGAACTAGTCCCTGGAGACATCCGTGAAGTGAGCCAGTTCTCAAGCACCAGGCCAAAGGATGGTTGAAGTCTGTCATATCTCTTTTCCAACAGTTTGTCCCTTCAGCTGAGAAATGCCTCATTCTGCATGTGCTCCCTCCATTACGGCCTTCTGTTGGTGACACACTCTTGCTATACCAGTGAAGATTACCCGGGCTGTTAGTATTGCTACATTATGAAAGAGAGGAGGGAGGAATGAGTAAATGAAAAATTATGTTGGCGAAGACAGAGCTGGAACTGATGTGCAACGACTGAGGCGCTGCAAGATCTGCAGTGAGGCTGGTCCTTCCAAAGCCAACAAGTTCCTCCTCATGAGCAGAGCTCCACTGTGCTCTCTTCTCAGTTGTTAATCTCTCTGCTTGGCAGTGGGCCGGTCTGTGCTCAGTGGGTCTAGTGGTCTTGGGCTGCAGGTTAGAAAACCAGAGGCTACCATGGAAGAGAATGTGTTCAGTGTCCAGCAAATCCAGCCCAATGTCATCTCAGTGAGACTCTTCAAGCGGAAGGTTGGGGGTCTTGGGTTCCTAGTGAAGGAACGTGTCAATAAACCCCCGGTAATCATCTCTGACCTCATTCGGGGAGGGGCAGCTGAGCAAAGTGGCCTCATCCAGGCAGGGGACATTATCCTGGCAGTCAATGGCAGGCCCCTGGTAGACATGAGCTATGAGAGTGCCCTGGAGATTCTGAGGAGCATTGCCTCTGAGACCTATGTGGTTCTGATCCTGAGAGGCCCTGAGGGCTTCACCACTCACCTAGAAACCACCTTTGCTGGTGACGGGATTCCAAAGACTGTTAGAGTAACGAAACCTTTGTGCCCATCTGCAAAAGTGTTTGACTTGTCCAATCCAAGTATCCACAGCAGAGATGGGCAGTACGGTGCAGACCCGACTTGCTCCACATGGGTCAGAGAGAATGGGAAGGAAGTAGAGTCCATTGTGCATGTTAATGGTGTTGTCACCAACACCAAAGGTGAGGATGCTTTGAAGGGAAGTGCCGCTCCTTGCCTGAATGGTGGTGTCGAAAACAATGAACTGCTAAAAGAAATAGAGCCCGTCCTGAAACTCCTGAAGAGTGGAAGTAAGGAGCTCAATGGAGATGCACCAGCTCAAGTGGAGACAAGAGATGTAGAAATCCAGGTGGACTGGTAGGTAGTTGCTTGCATTTTTTACATTTGGTGCAATGTACAGGTTATGGTGACACAAGTCAAATGGATTTGGTGGGATCTGACTAGAGCCTGCTCCAGGTCTCAGACCCATTGCCCAGTAAGGCAAGATGGTTGGAAGAAAGAGGTTGAGAGCTAAAAAGGGAGGAGAAAGAAAAGGTGGGAGCAGAGCATGGAAGTGGAGATAAGAGGAGAACAGACAAGTGGGCAGGGAAACAATAAGCAGATAGGCAACGTGGGAGAACGGAAGGAAAAGGAGATTGAAAGAGAACAGAGGGAGGGGAAAATAAAATTCCATGGACATTGGCATTAGCAGGGTGGTATTCCAGACTGTATGGGTACATAGAAGACCTGGCTTCCATTTCTGTTCTGCCACTAACTTGCCGCATGACCTTAGGCAGAGTTTGGTGCCTTGGTTTCCCCGTCTGTAAGAAGAAGCCAGTGCTATTGGTCCTCCTATTACAATCCTTCAAACTCTCTAGATGAAAGGTGCCATACAAGAACTAAATACATTATTATTTTAAATCATCCCTTTCCTGGGGGGAAGCTCAGCTTGCAGTAAAGAATGCTTCTAATGGGCAGTGTATTTCCAACTACTCTATGCCTGCCATGCCAGCCAGACCCAGCTGTTGGAAGTAGGTCCAGCCCTGCTCCTATGCAGAGAAGGTCATTCATACATGTCCAGTCTGGATGCTCTATGTGCATCTCAGCCTCTCTATTTTTATACATGCAGGAGAAATGTTGTAAGCCAAGAGTCTGTAAAGCGTCCCCAAGAGCTTGAAAAACTATGTTTCGCTAGCATGTAATTGATGAGCTGCGTAATTTACCCCCAGTGTTTTTAATTGTTGTTAATTGTTCTGGTGTCTATATGCTTGTAGACACAGGCTCCTTCCTCCTTAGCACTCTCCTCCTTTTCTAGGCTCTTTCCCCAAAGAACCTCAAAGCATGTTACCAATATTTTCAGGCACATCTACATAGCAAAAACAGCCCCACGGCAATGAGTCTTGGAGCCTCAGTTGACCGACTCTGGCTCCAAGGGCTTGCACTCAATGGCTAAAAATAGCAGTGTTGACATTCCCAGAGTCTGGACTGCAGTGAGTAGAAAGGGTGGCTGGACTCAAGCTCCAGCCACAGCCCAAATTTCTACACAGCTGTTTTTAGCTGAGTAACACAAACCCAGGTCAATTGACCCAGACCCACTGCCACAGGGTGGGGGCTTTTTTGGGCAATGTAGACCTGCCCTGACCCAGACAGCCCCCTTATAAGATGGCAATTCTTATTTTACAGCTGGGGAAGCTGATGCATGGGTAGGTGACAGCCAACATTTTCAGACGTGGGCAACGATTTTGGTAATCTCAGTTTTTGAGTGCATGGTTTGAAATGCCTGTGGGCCTGATTTTCAGCAGTCCTGCATATTCTAAACTCCTGCTGTAGTTAGTTGAATCTGCAGGGGCTCCATACCTCTGACAATCAAGTCTCTAGGTGCCTCAGGTGAGGCACTGCAAAAACAGAAGGATGTGAATCTAGTGATCGTCACCAGCATCACACAGTGAGTCAGTGGCAGAACCAAGCGTGGAACCCAGAAATTCTGATCCCTACAAACTAGACATCAGTCTCTCTCCACTCCCCTCCTTTCTTTGCTACAGTGATGTCCTTGTACAGCATGCTGGCATCACAGCAATATCTGAGGACTTTACTCCGATGTCACAAAGACTCACTGTGATATTGCTGAAGAGGAGGAGAAGACCAATTGCAGAGGAGAAGGCACATAAGGATATGTTAAATGAATGGTTTGCCGTGCTAGGAAGACAATAAGCCAGAGTGAATCCAGTGCTTATTTAGGAGTTTGCTGGTGAACTAGTCAAAGTTTGAAAGTCACTGTTTGAAAGTCACTACACTGATATTTCTGAATGGAGATTTTTGGTGTTCAGGTGAAAGGTTTTAGCTAATGGGCGGGATGGGCTTGACAGGCAGGGAGATTGGATTTTATTATTATTTTTTGGCAAAAACTTGAAATATTTTGCTTGGACTTTTTCCCTAGAGTTCTTGCATGATTCTTTTTAAATACTGAGAAAGTAGGCCTCAAACGGAATCCCTGCGAGGGAAGGGGAATGACTTCAGTTCTCTGGCTTATGAAGAGAGGCCAAAAAGCAGAGAGAGCTGCCTCATCTGTGATTACCTAGGAGTCCTGAGCACCAACCAACACAAATGTACTAAGAACCCTCCACTCCCACTGAAGTCAGTGGATACAAAGGGCACTCTAGTCTTAGCAGCATCAGACCCCCAATGAAATCTGTCTTCCTTTAAGCAGCAACCCCAAACACTAGCAAGACTAGGTGGCCCTGAAGAGGTTAATGTTTAACTACCCCTCAGATAAAACAAACAAGGAGTCGTGTGACATTTTAAAGACTAACAAATTTATTTACCACATGAGCTTTTGCAGGTCTGAAAGCTCATGCAATGCATAAATTTGTTAGTCTTTAAAAGTGGAACCTCTCTGGAACTTGACACCCTCAAACAAAGGAAAGGTTAGGATCCTTGGGGAAGCTTTAAAGTGGATTCTGGAGAGATGTTCAGGCCCAGCCTTCACTAAGAGGCTCTTCTAAGGCTGAGGGGACACGTGAAGCCCTGTAAGGATAGAAAGGCTGATGGAATTTCAGTGCATTGTGGGTGAAATCCTGACCTGAGTGAAGGTGAGGTCAAAAGCAAAGCAGCCTGTGACTTCAGTGGAGCCAGAATTTCACCGTCTTTAAATTACATCAGATTTTCACACACACACACCCCACCACCATGTTTCACTCAGGTGGGTTTCAGTCACTGGCATCTCACCCTGGCCTGGAAGGAATTTATCATGTGTTGCAGTAAAGGTTTAAAACTTTCTCACTTGTTCAAATGCTCTTAGCTTAGCTGCCCAGCTTGTGTGGTAGGGCCTGATGCTGGTAGTCTTCAAAAAACATAGATGAGAAGAAACCCTGCAGAGAAGCAGCTCTGTGGGTCAAAGAGTGCTTCCACCCTCCAGAAACTTGGGGTAATCACCACATCCCTGCCTACTGGACTGGACTGAAGATGATCAGCTCATTTCCTTGCCATCTGGTCAGGCTAAAAGAGAGCTGGGGCATGGGTGAGGACTGCTGTTTCAACAGATGGTGCTCTTTCCCCCAAGGTCTGTACTGCCTCAAGGTAGTGTGAGGGGGCGCTGAGCTGCTTCTCTTGGGCAAGACCTAAAGAGGAGGTGCCAACCACTCATGGTCACTAACGAGCCTGGGACACACAATCTCAGAGCAAAGGTGTTAATCTCAGCTACAGTCTGTTGCAGTGGTTTCCAACTTTTTTGGCTCGAGTGCCACAGAGATATAAATTTTACAGCCCTGAAGGGCCACCAGTCTCCACCAGCAGGCCCCCCACTGCCGCCAGACAGAGGCTTCCTTCTCACTGATCTATCATCTCCCTGGCTGCAGCAGGGAAAGTGAACATGTCCTGCAGCCCTGTGTGCTCCACCTGGGTCTCTAGCAGCTAGGGGGTGGGAGATCAGTGCACCCCTCCCTCTGGCTCCAGCAGGAAGCTCAGCACGTAAGGACCAGACAGAGCTCTTTTTGCTCTATGCTGGAGCCAGGAGAGAATGCTGATCTTGGATCCCTTTGGCTGCAGCAAGATGCCTGCATCTTCTAGCCCCATGGAAACGTACTTGCTTAGGTCCTTAGGTAGCAGCTCCCTTTCGCAGTCAGCAGGAGGGGAGCTGAGAGTCACTTTGAAAATTCCTGAGGACCACTTTTGGACCCTAGTCCCCTGGGTTGGGAACCACTGACCTATTGTGCATATTCCCCCTGCATTGTTCTTGGTCCTTTGCATAAGGTGGCATCTGCTGTAAAACAGCTCCTCCATGCTCCAAGGATGGTGGCATCCAGGAGGAGACCACATACTTTTTGCATAGCTTTGAGGATTCTCTAGAATTAAAGGATTGATGCAAATGTGGAGCTTATTAATAATGGGTAATGAGGGTCTTACTTTGGATCAACTCCCTCTGAAATGAATGAACATTTTGCCCAAGTAAAACATAGTCAGGACCTCAGGGTGTGTGTAGGGTCACTGCTATAATGTTGTGTGTAAGATGGCAGGACGTGGCTAAATTGTGTCCTAAGTTTCACTGGTCTCGGTTCATCTGGGAAGATGACTCAGATGTCAATACTGTCCCTCCACTGCTGTTCACTGGGTAATGTTCTTCCTGCATATTTGCTGTATGTCCTCGGGTGGGCTATGACCACCTGAATGTGCACTACAGGACAAACCATCTGTAACAGAGTTAATATAAAAATAAATCTTGGAAGTGGGGAGAAATGTACGATGAGAAGCAACCTCTCATCGTACTAAGTCTCGCCAGGCTACAGGGTAGAACTGGAGCATAATTCATTCATTGCCAGCTAACCTTGTTCTATTTTTGACCATCAGATGGAAAAGAATTGTCATGTCCCATTTCCTTTTCATGTTGCCAGAATTTATTTTATGTAACCTATTTTCTTTTCCTTTTCCCTCTAAATTTGTTCCTTAGCTACACAGAAACATGGCAGTTTTAGACAGTAAAGGCCTAAAGAACCTTAACACCAAAGTAAGTGTCCAAGCTGTGTGAAGGATGGAATTTGTTTTGTAAAGGATCGAATGATCTTGCTTCATTTTGTACCAGAATGAAACCCCAAAATTTTACAATTCTCCATGAAGGAAACTTCTGAAGAATGTTTTATTTTGGGGTAATCAAAACATTTTGATTTTGACTTTCTGATTTTGTATTATAAACATTTTTTAAAAAATCATACAGAATTGACACATTTCTTTCAGAAAACACTGAAACTGGATGTTTTGTCATTGGCAGAATGTCTTCATTTTTCCTCTAAAACAAAGCTTCATTAAAAACAATCCACTTTCATAAAACATTTTGATTCTGATGGCACCACACAATTTGACAAAGCATGATCCTGTTTAAGTTTCACCTACCACCATCCCTAAAAAGGCAGGCTGCTGGGATCTTTTCCTAAGGGAATTTTTCCCTAAGGGGAAAATTGCATTTATTCTTGTGCCTTGAATTCCATCGATGCAAGTGATCAAACTGATTCATAGTTAAGAAGCTCCCTGAGCAGAGGTAGCCAAAATCCTGGCCATGGGTCCATTTGGCCTGCTATGTTCTACAGTGTGGATTGTCCACTTCAGCACGGATCTTTTGCCAGCCGCGCAGGCAGCATTCTAGCAGGGCTGCTGCAATCAAGAAGGAAGTATTGCATGTTGCGATCTAGCCAGATGCAGGCTCCAGCTTGGTGTCAAAGATGGGGTGACCTCAGTGAGCTTTGGGATGCTTTGAAGGGACCCAGTGCAGTCTCCTGTGAGCGGGGAGGTCATGTGGTCTAGTGATATGGGTGAGCCCGAAGGAGTTAGGGGAGCTGGGTTCTAATCCAGACTCTGCTACTGACTCACCAAATAACTCTGGAGAAATCACTTGACTGATTGGTGCCTCAGTTTCCCCAATAATTAAGCCCCGTTTGTTGCATTCTTTCAAAGGATGAAACTCTCTATAAAATACTTCATAGCAGCATCATTAACTTGCCAGGCAGGGAAAAACTGGAGTGGATCCTTACTGAGTATGAATGAGCTAGGGGCTTGATTTACATCCCTGGGACATACTGAGGTCTGTGGCAAAGCTCTCATTTACATTAGTGAGACCAGACTTTTGCTCTGGGAGTGGTACAGCTCCTGATCATTCACTGACCAAAAATGAAGGCTCACTTGACAACTGTACAAGGACACTGTTCCCTAGGAAACAGCATAGGCATACATCACCTGAGCATACAGAGCACCTAGGCCAGCACTTAACTGGGGCTGGACTGAGCCCTGGCACCAGTCAGCTTGGGAGTTCGTAGTCCTGGCATTTCTGGGTTTGCCACATCAGCTGTGAAAGTTAAAAAAAAAAATTGCTTGAGCCCTGGCCTGCAATGGCTTGAGTCCCAGTACTGCTTTCATTACCAATTAAGCACTATGCTTGGGGTCTGGAGAGGTGTCACCAAAGGCAGAAACTGTCCTGGGTATGTTGAGTCCCTCTTTTCCCTCTAAAGAAAGGAGCAGATGTGGGCAGCCAGGGGCTGCTGTTCATGACAGTCAGCGTTTGTCACTCGCAGGCTCCTGACAGGGAAAACAGGTAGTCAGTCAGTCAGCAGACACCAATGCTATGGAATGTACCGATCCCATGAACTGAACAGAGTAACCTTAACCGAAGTTTAAAGGAGATGGGGGTGTTGAAACCAGCATGGCCCAGAGATCACAGCACTCTGCAATTGACGTCACCAGGGCAGAGCCAATGTTTATTGGGTGTCGCCACAGGAAAACAGCTTGACTGATGTCCAGTGAGAATTTATCTACTGCTGCAGCATATAGAGTGGTGGGATTGTTTTCTCTCTTATTCTGTTGGTTTTGCCTCTTTAAGGACTCTTCTCCTTGCTGAGGGGACACTCTATCTCTGTCTCTCTCTCAGTCTCAGCTGTTTCACAGAGACTTTACTTGTGTCCTTTCTTGTTTACTAACTTGCTGAGTCCAAAATAAGACTTTCATGCTGAATGTATCTGCTGGCTGCTCTTGTGTATTTGAAACCCAGCTGGGGGGAACTTCACATTATGCAATTCCTGAATCTGACCAAACCCTGGCTGATGACAGTGGGAGTTGTGTGTCAGTAAAGGCTTTTGAGTCCTGTGTCTGTTCCTCTAACTCCTGAAGTAGTGAAGGGGCTTGTCAGAACCTACTCAGCACCTTTAGAAAAAAAACTTATTGAATAAAGAAACACCACTAAGCCTAGCGAAGTCCCTTCTGTTACTTCATCTCCTCCTTAGTCATGGGGGCCACACAATGATCTTGTTTGAGACACTTTTGTTCAGCATGCACGAATGCAAAGAACATCCCTTTCCTGCTGAGGGAGCTGTTCCAACTTTGCTCACTTGGGATCCCCTGGTTCCATCTGTGAGTTAGCCTTGCCATGCAGGCCTCGTTCCATCTTGGGTGACTGTGTCCCACTTCTTTCCAGGCCCTGTTCGGTTCTACTCAACTGTGTTGTTCTCTGCCTCTTCCCCAAATCAACTGCAAAATGCTGCTGTGTGCTGCCCCCTGCCCATCCCAGGGGGTTGCTTTTGCTGCTGTGTGGAACATGGGGTTTCCTCTTCGTCCTGGCCTGTGAAATACTTTGGGACCCTTTGGCCTGAGTACACAGGAAAGCACAGGTAACCCTCCAATGTCTGATATTGATTGGACTCTAGCTAATGGAGAACAAAAGACTGGACAGCAGCTTCTTCAGTGTTACAGGCTTTAAAAACAGGGCTGGCCCAAAGTTTTTTGCCACCCTAGGCCAACAGTGATTTTGGTGCCCCCCTCCGGCCGCCGGTGGAGCACTGTCACCTCCAGGATCCAGCCCCAGCAGGGGAGCAGCACCTCTAGCGGGGTCTGGCTGTGGGTAGGGGTCTAGCCACAGGTGTGGAGCAGTGCTGTGGCTGGCGTTCCACCCATGGGCAGGGAGCGAAGCAGGATCGGATAGGCTTGCTGGCCCCAGTCCAGCTCAGCCCTCAGCACCCCCTAATTTTAGGTCACCTCTATGGAAGGCCTAGCCTTTCTGTAAACTACTCCCAGGCGTCACTAGCTGTGGCTGTAGCAGTCTCCTTCTGAGTCACAAATGTTCCCCAGAGCACAAATTGCCACCTGAGGCCATACAAACTCCTCTTCTGCCCATCGTAGTTGATGGTGGCAGGTGACCCTGCTAGAGGAAAGTTTAGGGCAAAGTGAGATGGCAAAAGAAACGCATTACTCTTGCAGAGCCCAGAAAAAGGCACACCTTCTCTTTCTCACACACAGAGCTCCACTCCCTAGCTCATCCTGGCACAGACTCCAGTAGCCAACGTATGCTTTTCGCCCCCAAGAGACATGCACACACAGAGGACTGGCTGGATTCTGCCCATTCCCAGCAGCATCCAAGCCTTCTGGTTACTGCACTAGGCATTCCTCATGGCATCAGCAGTAAACATTAGCCTCCCAAGCTCTTATTGTCTCATCCAAATGATCCCAGAAATCAGAGCATCCAGTTCCCACTCCTGTCTCTGCATGGGAAATCTGATAACACCTACCCCCCAAGCAAACCCAGTGGAATATTCCATTAATTTGTTTGTTTGTTTGTTTTTTCTGAAAGTCTTTGAGGAAAACTCTCAGAGGAACATGGCTGCCCCGTCCTCTACTTCATCACTGTAAACTCAGCAAGATCATCGCACTGGTTGAAAGAGAACCATGAGCTCTTTCATTGCTTCTGAGCAAGCCAGAAACTCTTCTAAGGATGCGGCAGATGTTCAGACACTTCCAATGTGAGAGGGGATCTTTTAAAAAGGATTTGGGTTTGGAAGCAGATGTAGGTCTGTGTTAGAGGCCAGCTGTAAAGAGTTGCTGTTGATATGCAAGGCCTTGTTAATGCTGAAACATAGAGATGACACAGGAATGACACACGGCACAAGGTCTCTTACCACCCAGTAGCTCAAGGAACAATTCTATTGATATTGAACATTAACTAATATCTAAGTAAGGACATGAATTTGGAATAAAGTTTTCATAAGCATCTACCTCCCATTTGAAAAGATGACTTCTGCTCCTGAGTCACCTAGATGTTGGAAAAATTTGTCATTGGAGGCTGGGTGCGGGTAATACTTTGATTATCCACAACAATTCTTAGCTGAGAATTTCCAAGCATTTCACAAGGTGAATACATAGTTTTCCCTCCCTGCTCCCAATGGCAACCGAGGGGTGCAGTGAATTCCTGAAGGTCTCACAGTTTTTAAGTGGATGCTTTCATTTGTCATGCTAATACAAGTGTCCTGACTTTCACTGGGAAAATTCTGAAGCTTTTCAGAGCCATCTCTAGACTTTTAAGTCTCTAAAACTGACCTGGGGTATGTCCACAACAGAGGTTGTTTCGAAATAAGAAGTGGCATGTCCACACAACGCACTGTTATTTCAAAACAATGGGACCCGTTGTTTCGAAATAACGGCTGTTATTTCAAAACCGTTAAACCTCGCATCTAATCGAAATACCTGTTGTTTTTAAATTGTTGTTTTGAAACAACGGCATTCGGACACATTGTTTCGAAACAACACCATTGTTTCAAAACAACTGTTTCGGAACAACATGTCCGAACGGCCTTGTTTCGAAATAACTGTTTCGAAACAATGGCTGTTTCGAAAGCAGGCTTTCCCTTAATTCGAATTAATAAACTGTTAATTCGAATTAACTTATTTCGAAATAAGGACTTTATTTTGAAATAACTCATTTTGAAATGGGTTATTTCAAAATAATTATGTATGTGTGGACATAGCCCTGGAGATCTTGCAGTATCACATCGCCTCCTCTTCCCATCCCATCCTGATGGCAAATGAAGAGATGTGAAGTCAAAAGTAACTTTTGAAAAATTACCCAAATGGTCTGGAAGCTCAGCTCAGGTTCAGGTTTGTTCTTGCTTTACCAAACTGGTTCTTGCCTCCTGCCATCTTCTTGAACAGCTGAGCTGATCCTTTAGCCCTGCATGAGGTAGCCACAACTTCGAACAATTGTCAAGGACAGTGAGGCCAGAAATGAGCATAACTGCCTCCTAGCACAGTTCCTGCTAACAATCAGACACCACAATAATGGGGTGAGTGCAAGAACCAAAAATAGATCAGAGTGGACCAATTTCTCTGTCCAGTGTGGATTTCCCAGGCACCCAGATAGCTGAACCCACCCTATGGATGTAGGAGACACGTGGAGCCTCTGGACTTTTGCAAAGACGCTGGTCTCTGGGGAAGGGCCTTTGGTTTTCTCTTGATCCAGGAAACATTATGTATAGCTATAGCTCTGTACAAATAGTAATAATCAACCAATTCCAGCCATGAATCCAAGCGCCATGGGAAGAGTCTTCATGAGCTTGCTCCTTTGCATCTGGCCTTGCAGCAGCTTGGTTAATACAGGGACACTAGCCCTGTTAGCATGGCACAGTTTGTTTCATCAGTAGATGGGTCTGGCTGGGTTCTGCGTGCAGAATGAAGAGGAGGGGCTGTAGCCAGGGTGTTTTCATCTGGCTTGCAGTACATACGACATCTGCAGAGGAGCATTCATTCAAACATCTGGCCTTTTTCTGTTGGCACAGGCCCCTGTGTTTTTGGCTTTTCTAGTGCATAGACCATGAAATTATAGGTAGGGTGTTTTAGGCAAATCCTCTGGGTGATGGAGCAGTTTTGTCCTCTGAGATTCCAGCAAGCTTGCAGACATTCCCTTGGACAGACTTGTGTGTGCCTTCCTGTAAACAGCAGGGTCATGGGGGCTCATGTCAACAAATGCTCAGTATGGTCTCTTGAGTCTTGTTTGGAATACCTGGCATGTTTGGTCACCCCTGGCTCCTGAATGAGCCACTCTCAAGGGAGGTCATAGGTCTTCCCCAGAGAGGGGAGGCTGGAGTGAAGGGGGCAGAGGACACTTTGTAAACTTCAAGGTCAGACTATGGAAAAAGCTCAAGGAAAGCCCTGATCTTGAGAGAGTTTGGAGGCCAGAACCAGAAGGTACTTTCAGTTCTCCAGCCTTTCTGCACATTCGTCTTACGTCATGTTCCCACAGATGTTTTTCTGGCCTGTGCTGCTGTTTCACTGCCCACAACCCCTTCATTCACTCTTGCTGTGGAAGGAAGGAGGTAAGTATACAGTAGGAATGAGGATGAGGGAAGAGAGAGGCCCTTGGAGATGCTGAATACCAGCCAAAGCCTGCTGCTAGAGAAGCCTGGAGGAGTGCAGGCCAGATCAGGCCAAGGGCTGCTGGGGAACTTGAAGTAAGCCCTAGCAAGCAGCACAGCACCAGCCCTTGGGGCCTCAGAGGAAGGGGAGGTGGGAACTGGTGCCATGTGAGCAGCTTCCCTAGGTCAATGGTTTCAGCCTTGTTGCCCCTACTCCTTCTCTTTGCCCCTATGCAGCCTGGGAGATCTGACTTTAATGGAGGAGCAGGACTCTCATTTAAATGAAAATCATCCCATGTATTGCCTGTGGTTTTGATCAGCAAGGCCAGGCTGGGAGGAGAGGCTGTATGTTGACCTAGGGAATCAAACAAACAGGACTTCACTCCGGTGCACGTGTGGCTGAATGTTTGGTGGCAGGAGACATCCAGCTCTTTTTCAGAGCTGCAGCTGCAAATGGAGACAGCCACACCTTGCTGCTGTTCTCTGCATTTCTAAAGCCTCTGCACGTATGGGGATGCTCCTGACTCACTAGCTACAACTAATGGGCATTTTTTTTTTACTGGGGGGGAGAGTTCAGGAGCATAACATCTTGTGGCTGATACTTGTCAGTAGCAGCATCGCAAGACAGGTTTAATTATTTGAACTAAACTGAGAATATTATGGGCCTTCCAAGGCAGAGCTTGTGCACTGCAGTAACCCTAATAAATGAATGGACGGGGACTCAGACAATCTGGGATGGAATCCTGGTGCCAGTAAAGTTAGTGGCTAAATTCCACTTGACTTCAGTGAGGCAGGTTTTCAGCCCTGTGTGCTAGCTATGCCTCTGCCACTGACCTTCTGTGTGCCCTTAGGCAAGTTTCTTGACTCTCTTGTGATTCTGTTTCCTCTCCTGTTCTTTGCTGATCTCATCTATTTAAACTGGAAGCTCTTTGGGGCAGGGATGGTCTATACCACACTTTGGAGCTGTGCTAATGCAGTGTCTCTGGTGAAGATGCTTTAAGGCAGTGGTTTTCAAACTTCTTCAAACATTTTTCCATGGGACCCAGTTGAAAAAAATCATTTATGCCCATGGCCCAACAATTATATCGTTGAGCAACACATTCCAGTCTTTTAATGGTGGCAGCAGGAGGCTCCATGACCCAGTACCTAAGAATCAGTGACCCGATACTGGTTCCCAATCCATAGTTTGAAAACCATTGGTTTAAGGCTATGGGGGAGAGTTCTCCCATCCACTTAAGAACTCCATCTCCATGAGAGGCCATAGCTATGTTGGCAGAAGAAATTCTGCGCTGTCTACATTGGAGGTTATGGTTGGTATAAGCGCGGTGGATTTGTCACACTGCTGAGTGATATTGCTCTGCCGAAATATGTATGTAGTGTCAGATTTGGCCTAGGTGTCAGTATGGTGCTGGGACAACGACATCCCAGTTTTCATTGGTGCAAGCTCTGGTTGGCTGGAAGGCAAGGAGAGACAAAAGACCCCCCCAGCAGCCAATTCAAAGGGTCCCCAAACCAAAGTTGAGAGAAGGGCAGCCTAGCCAAACCTGAGTCGTCCTGTGATCCCCCACCCCAAACTGTAATGTCTATCGCTGCAAAGACAGGAGTTGCCACTGCAGGGTGAGTACAAGTGAGCTCATTCTCCAGTGCCGCCTTGTCCCATTCCCCCAGACCCTCTTTCTGAATGGCTCTGCACCCTCAGCTTCCTGATTTCACTGGTTAATGATATTCTTAGACTCCTTCATCTGCATGGGAAAGTTTTTGTAAGGGAAAGAATCCTCAGCTTTGGATTTTGTCCTGGCAAACTTCTGTGTGGCCCTGGTGTAGCATGCATACGAATAAATACCAGCAGCCTTTGAGACATCAGTAAGAATGCCAGGGCTTGATCGTGTTCACAAGCACAAAGTAAAAGGAATGTTAGTCCCATGGTTGGGGTACTCAGCTGGAATGCAAAAAATGATCTCTGGGTTCAGTTGTTGGCTCAGCACTTCATATCTTGGGCTTAACCTCTCTGTGCCTCAGTTCTCCTTCTGTACACTGGGGAATAACAGCTCTGCCTTGCCTTACAGGAGTGTCATGAGGGTAAATACACCAATGCCTGTAAGGGTCAGATAATGCAGTAACAGGGGCCATATAACTACCAAAGCACTGGAAAATTGCTTTGTTCTTTTCCTGTGATATTCCTGTGGTTTTTGTTCTCTCCTAAAGCCCTGATGGTGTTGGTGGTATGGCACAATGGGTAAACTGTGCCCCAGAGGCTGGGCAGGCAGGAGCAGGGACAGCACAACATTCACAGTGGGTCCGATGCACGCATTATTCTGCGTGTAGCATATAGACCAGTTCCCTTGGACTTTGAACAGAACGAATTAACTTTGGGTGAGGTTCCATCTTTTATCTGATCAAAATCCTTTCACATGCCCAAAAGAGCCAAGTTCAGAAAAGACCAGTTTCCTCCTCCTTGAGATGACAGATGGGGACGTCAATGAAAAATACAACCCTTGTGGGGTTTGAACTCTTTTGGAAACGTGAAGTGGAGGCTTTCCCCAAAGGCTACCCTGCTGTGTAGAAACTATTCAGGGGATCTGGGGTAAGAGTTTGGGCTGCTAAAGGGCTCTCATTTCATTCCACAAATGAAGTAGAAACTTCTGTAGCGACGGGAATAAAAAGAAACAAGCCGAAAGCTGTCAACCTCATTTACACCAAAGCCTCGTGAAAGTCAATTTACTATGTGCAGTTTCCTACTTAAGTTACAAATGGCTTTATGATGAGGGCACCTATGTATCATATGTCAAGCGCCACGTTCCTGAACAGGACCTGGTTCAAAACCCAGTAAAGCCAGTAGAAAGGGTCTCACAGACTGCAGCAGACTTTGGATGAGGCCCTAGATACACAGCAGGACCAGCTTTTCAGTGCCTGATGTTGTCAGGGGAACAGGCATCAGACCTACATAGCAATGAAGGAATTGCCAGAGCAGATTAAAACAATAGCCCTGTGATTTATAAAACCCTAACAGTGGGCAATTTAAGAATAGCATTCTTATGGAAAAAGTTTCTTCCCAACCTGGACAGCAAACAGCTAGCTTGTGTCCTAAATCATTTACACATTTTTTATCCTAGCTAGTTTGACTGGATTATATTCTGATAATGCAAATATCTAATTCCTTTTTATCTTTGTTTTAGTATTCATATTGCAATAGCCCTTAAATACCTCATTGGAGGCTACTAAATAATTATTCTTTATGGGTGTGTCTACACGGTAACTGTTATTTTGAAATTACCCATTTTAAAATAACTCATTTTGAAATAAAATCCTTATTTTGAAATAAATTAATTCAAATTAACAGTTTGTTCATTCAAATTAAGGGAAAGCCTGCTTTCAAAACGGCTGTTATTTCGAAATGGTTATTTCGAAATATGGCCGTTCAGACATGTTGTTTCAAAACAATGGTGTTGTTTCAAAACAACGTGTCCAAACGCCGTTGTTCTGAAACAACTGTTTCGAAACAACAGCTATTTCGATTTCCTGCTAGGTTTAATGGTTTCAAAACAACAGCCGTTATTTCAAAACAATGGATCCCGTTGTTTCGAAATAACAGTACGTCGTGTGGACATCAGAAATTTTATTTTGAAACAACAGCTGTTGTTTCAAAATAAAACTCACGTCTGAACACAGCCTATAATATCTTGTGGTAGTAAGTTTTGCAGGTCGATTCTACATTGTGTTTTTGTTTTTGCTTTTTTTTTTTTTTTTAAGCAAAACCAGTATTTCTCTGTGTTGCTCTTAAATTAAATCTGATCCAGAACACGTAATAATAGCAATGTTCTTTTTCTCCCAGTGCTTGTCTGTTAGCACATTAAACCCTTCAGTCCTGGAAATACGAGTGATTTTTACACTTGTGGGTTGTCTCACTTCAGTGGAATTCACTGTGTAAAGTTACTTCTGTGCGCAACTGTTTGCAGGATCAAGCTCTGAAAGCATCAGCGTCTCCTACTGGGACAGCCGTGTTTTGTTTCTTCCCGTGCATAAAAAGCAATGAGTGCCCACCTCCCCTGGCTGTTTTAGACTAACCACCATCCGCTCTGTATTTTATCCCCTGTATTTCCAACCCTATTTGTAAATTTAGGCCCATAATTTGTGTTGCAGGTGTGTATTGAGAACACTTTGATTGTTCTCTTTGGCTATGTCTACACTAGAAAAAGTTAGGTCAAATTTGTTAATTTGAACTAATAAATTCGACCTTAAGTCAAACTAAACTAGACCTTATCAAGTTGAATTAACAAAGTGGACTAAGTCAACTTAAAGTTAAATCAACTTAGTCCCCTTTGTTAATTTGACCTAATTGCCCTTAATTTGACCTTAATACAGTTGAATTAAGGGTTAATCCAGGTCTATACCTTCCTTAGTATGACCTAAGGAGTCAAATTAAGGTTTTAGGTCAACCTAATAGATGGTTCTTATTAATTTGAATTAAACTTTCATTAAGTCAAGTTAAGGAATTTCTTATTTTGACTAAATGGAAGTCCAGCGTGGACAGGGACTAATTTAGGTCAAATTAAGCCTCCTTAATTAAGCCAGTGTAAACGTAGCCTTTGTTCTTATTCTGTTGGACAACAGTGTGCTTTCATGGTGCAGAGGGCCTTGTGTGTCACTAAAAGGAGGTATGGCTAATGTTTCTCTACTCATTAGTGGCTCCACGGTGGCTGCCGTCAGGATTGCTGTCATTCTGCATATTGAATGCTGGGGTTAGGAACAAGGCCAGCCAACCATATAACTAGGCAATTGCGTAGTGCACCAGGCTTTAAGAGGCACCAAATTAGACAAAAGTGAATTTTTTTCCCTCTATTTAAAAAAAAATATGTTCATATGTTATCTCTTATAAACAACAGTATCGCCCTCTGACGGGGGGGGCAAGTCAGTTTGCCTGGGGTGCCAAAAACCCTTGGGCCAGCTCTGGTTAGGAATAGGCCTTCCTCACAACTGGACCCTTATCATTTCACTCCAGCATAGTGAGTCCCTCAGTTCCCTGCTGGGGTTAGGAACTGTGTTTTTTATGTCTCAAAATAATGCCTCTTGTTTGCTGCTCAGCTAATACAGGGTGATCCAGCCTCTTTGCCAATGTGATGAGTTTCCTCCCCTCAACCTGTCCCCGCCCCCACTCTTGAAAGTTTGTGATCCTGAGGGAAGCTGCCCAGAGCAAGTTCTGCATCTAAGTGACTGGCAAAGGGCTCATCAGTAGGCAGGGAGATTTTTGTGGCCAGTGCAAGCAGTCTGAGCTTTCTGGCTGGGAACAATCAGTATGTGCCTCTGTGAACGAAATGACTGATATTTGTCACCTACAGTTTCAGGGATGTGGACAGCAAGTCACAGAAACCGGGGCCAGCAGGGATGGAAAATGACAGAGTTTTCAGTGACCTATGGGGAAAGAGCAACATGCCTGCTGTCCTTAACAACCCCTACTCAGAAAAGGAGCAGGTAGGTGCTTGTGTCTCAGCTGCTCTTGTGTGGGAAGGGAAGGGATGCGGAAGCACAAGACTGAGTGCAATCTGTCTGTAGTGGCTTCTCCATGTGGGAAGGGAGTTGTGTTGTGCTCAAGATCTGGCTTGTGAGTGGGATTTTTCTTTAAAGCCCCGAGGAGGGCTTTGGCAGCAGAGGGCACATGCAGGGATTGATCCTGCTCCCATAAAGACCATTGATTTCAATGGGAGATGAGCTCAGCACTTTGCAGACAGAGGCCTCAGATGTGTCTTAGGACCGAGGCTGTTGCTGCTGCATTGAGAGCAATGGGCTTTCCTAGCTTAGCTAATGGTCAACGTAACGCTCCTTTCTCTTAAAGCCATGGTCATGCGTGGTTGGCTCCTGGCTCTCAGGTGGCATGGAAGGAGATCACTGAAGCCTTGAATTGCTCCATTGGGATAGATCTCAACAGGGGCAGCATTTTCTGTGCCCCAGGGTGCAATGTTCAAGTCCTTCTTTGAGCACATGGCCACAATTATCTTTCCATCCAGATGTGGCCCAGTTACTCCAGAGCAACCCCATCTGTTGTGGTGGGATCGCTCCAGTGCAACTGCAAATGAATATGATCCATGCAGACCAGAAAGTGGGTAGAAGGTGGGATGCTGATGCATGGCTGTAGCTTGCACTGTGTGTGTGTCACTGCTGCTCCTTGCCCCCTCTGAGCACAGTGCAAGTGTCAGGTTCCAGTGCTTTCATCCTGTAAGGACTGTTTGTTAGCTCAGAGCTGATGATTCCCCATTGTTCCAGTCCATGGCCAGAGTGGGACATACACAGCAGAATGGGCTGTCATGTTCTGAACAAGGAATCTCTTGTGAGCAAAGCCTTTAGCAATATTAAGCATGTATCTGTTGGCATTAATGTGATTCGATGCTAGTAATTACATGGTACTCTTCATCTCCTAGCACTTTGCAAACTTACCATACTTCTTGCTCCATCTTGCTAAGTAGGCAGCCACCTCGTGTTTGCAGAACAGACAGAGAGATAAAGAATATCATCCTCAAGTCAGTGGGATCACATCAGGGACAAGGCAGTGTAGAATTTGGCTTCTGGACTTATTGGCCAAAAGTTATTTCTCAGATGAGACAGGTATTGGAAGGAGGGCTAGAATGTGGGAGTTCCTGGCACCTAGACCTCTGCTTAGGCCATCACATTGCCGTGGCTCCACCAGCTGTAACTGTTGTTACGCCACATGGTGAAGAACACTGTCCAAAGGAAAAACAGCCAACCATTCAAGAAAAACCACATTGCCTTTGCTCAGCTTATTAGCTTCCCAAAAAAGGGAGTTCCACAGTGCAGGCCTGACTTTCTGCCCTCATCCTGGCCAGGAACAATCTTCCAGGCCAGCACTTTTTGATGGAGTGTATGTAAGACTATTTTTCTTTCATATTTGTAGTGGCCAGCTCCTGCCGTCTGGGCTGGGATTAGACCACTCTTGCCAGTCCAAGCCTTATTAACATCTTATGTCCATTATTTATATTACAGTAGGGCCGACCAGGATTGGGGCCCTGCTGTGCAGGTTGGGAGTGGAGCACCCCCCCATGCTAGGTGCTGCACAGACAAGTAAGGAGACATCATTTCTCATCCAGAATGTTTACAGTCCAAGAGAAGATATAAAATAGCTGCAAGTGTCACTGCTCTTCCACCTAGCCACCATCGGCATAGGGAGGTGAAGTGACTTGCTATGATCACAGAGGGAATCAGCAGGCAAGCTGGGCACATAAGTTAGTTGTCTGGACTCCTAGTCCTGCGCTCTAACTACTAGATAATTCTTTCTGAAATAAGCTTGTTCTGCTCTGTCCGTAACACAGAGTCTCCATCACTTGGCAGGCTCTCTGCTCCTTGAAAACCTGACTCTGAAAGAGGCTGAACATCTTCCACAAGGTTACAAGGGCCCTTACTTCCCACTGAAGTGACTAGAGCTATGTCTACATGACAGCCTATGTCGACATAAACCATCTCACCCCAAGCAACATAAGTTACACTGACATACACGCTCATGTACACAGTGCTGTTTCGGTGGGAGAGCTTCTCCCATTGACATAACTGCTGCTGCTTGCAGAGGTGGTTTTATTATGCCAACAGAAGAGTCTCTCCCAGCAGCATAGAACATCTTCACCAGACGCACCACAGCAACAGTGCGGTTGTAGCTGTGCGTATAGCCGTGGCCTAGGATTCAGGAGTCCTTGATGTGGAGAACTTACCTCGTCTTCACTGAACCCACTGTGTTCCTAGTGAAGTGACAAAATGCAGGCATCATTGTGAACAACAATTTACAAGGGTAGTATTTCCTTGTGCCTCAGGATGTAGGGGGTCCAGGAGACCTTTCTAACTCTAACAGCTCAGCATCTTCCTGGAGTTTGAACCTCTCTAGCTTGGGTTACAGCTCCCAAAATTGCATGATAATTGGTGTTTTGCTATGATCTTTGTAAGGGAAAGATCCACTGTTGAGTCCCTGACTAAATATTTAAAAAAATAGACAGTAGGGGCTTTAAAATATATATTTAAATTAAAAACACCCCAACATGCTACTTATGAGGATGTGCACTAAGGAAATAGAGCTCCTTGCCAAGGTTCGGTGGTGTATTTAGACTGAGGCAAATGAAACAGTTCAAAGTCTGAAAATCTGTCCTTATCTCATCCAAATGCAGCCCCTATTGCTGCTGATCTGGTTCTCGTAACAGCGTAGATAGTCTTCCCATATGTGCTGCAATGTTGACAAAACACCTCACTCCGCCACCAGTGTTAATTCCCTGTTTAAACCTGACTCCTTCCACTTAGTTAATGTACAGGGGTCAGGAGAGTAGTGGATCCTCTCCAGCCACGCTCAGGTTACTCCTGCTTTGGCCTTTTCCCCTGTGAGTGCAGTCTTTCTATTTTCTTCCCTAAGCTCTTTTCATGGGTCTGTGAACATAAGCACTTTATAACCCTCAGTGTTCGGAGCTTAATTTCTTTCCATGTTAGTGATGCTAAAATCCCCAGTCTTAAGCTGCCATTAAACTCATTTTTTCCCAGGCTTCCCTTTTATCCTTCTTATCCATATCATTATGTGTACTCCCCCAATAGCCCTGTAAGTCTCTCTGCACACTTACTGCTTCCACGTCAGCTGTCCCCTCATCCTTCACCCCACAGCTACAGCCAGCCTTACAACTTTGGCTAGGCCAGAGGTCTGCAACCTCCAGCTCTGGAGCCACGTGCAGCTTTCTAGCTATCCCTTTGTGGCCCTGGGCTCCAGGCATCCCCCTCTCTGTTTCTGGGCTCCTGCCTCTCCACTCCCACCCACTAGGGAACCCTGTGGCAGGCACCTTGGTCGAACTACATCAACCCCCACCAGGGGACTACACCCATTGTGGCTCCCAAAACACTTTGGCTATTGCAGAAATTTTGGGTTGCTGACTCCTGGGCTATGCTGACCAAGGCTGCTCTGCATGAGTTCAGGGCTAGAAGGGATTGCATCTGAGTGTGTCCCTTGCACTTTACAGCCTATGACAGGAGCTGTCTCAGTACTTGGCCACTCAGATGCCCACCAATATGGGTTAATCTGGGACTTAGTGGGTCAGTTAACAAGCAGAGCCACAGCTGAAGAGCTAATGAGAGGAAGACACAGCCTCAGCAACCAGAAGCAGATGAGTGGAGAGGAAGGAAACTCTGGGAGGCCTGAAGGAGAGCAGAGGTGGCAGCTGGTGGTACTGTCCCATTTTTCTCCCAGATAAGAAGGGGAGCTGACTGGGATTTGCATAGCTGACCCTGCTGCTAAACCTGACTGCAGTCTGAGCTCAAAACCTTCCTCACAGCCATAGCTGTTTCCTCCCAGACGCTGAAGCTTCTCTAGGGCTCCCAAAGGGCCAGGCTTTCCTTTTTCTCCCACAAAAGCTCATGCGAAAAATAAATATTAGTCTTTAAGTGCCACACGACTCCTTGGTTTTTTTGCTGGACTAGACTAACACTGCTAGCCCTTTGGAAATTTTCTTTGGATGGTCAGTGTTATGTGGCACCAAGCCAAGAAATGGTGCAGGGGCTGAGCAGGGTCTTAGAGCCCAGTGCTGTGGGCATGGCCAGGCAGAAAATTCGCCGCTGTGAGCAATACCATTGAACTTGTGAAATGATACCACAGCCACTGGCGCTGGCAACATTGAGTCCCTTCCTCAGCCCAGAGAAATGGTGGCATTTTGTACAAATCTGTTTTTAAAGCTTGATTTTTCTTGATGGCTCCTCAAGCCAGAGATTGCTCATTAAAATACCCATCTGGGATAAAGACAAGGCTGACTGGCTGAGGCACTCCTTCTGAACTTTGTGCAAAGTCATTCAATTCCTTCTACCCAGGAGTCCCAGATCAAAGGCTGCAGAGCCTGCTCCAGCTCCTGGTATGTCAATGGACAGACATCCATTGACATCACTGGGCTAGTCTTCAGTGCACTTCTCGTCATCAATACTAACACTTGTGATGAGTTTCTGCAAGAATTACCTGATTGTGAACCTGGTTGTACGTGGAGGCAATATTCATCTTGGGCCAACCTATTAGAGAGACAAAATATTGTCACTGCTTCACCTCCATCGTGCCCAGTTTTACACTCTTACGAGGTTAGTGCAAAGTGGGTGTAAGATGCAACCAAGTCTCAGTTCTCTACTCACCAATGCCAGGGGTCTTTGCAGAGACAAACTGGATACGACCTATATGTCTTTGATTCCAAACTTGCACAGGACAGTTGAGGCCTTGACTGAGCACTTAGATCTGTCTGAGCTTATGCCACAGACACAGTGATCCCTAGAAACCCCTGTTGCCAGGGAATAACAACAATCCAGCCAGACTCTCTCCCTCCTCAGGCCGACTGCTGCCCCAGACCCACCACCCCTGTGCCCTCTGTAAAACAC
Organism: Podocnemis expansa; assembly: GCA_007922195.1. Lineage (NCBI taxonomy): Eukaryota > Metazoa > Chordata > Testudines > Podocnemididae > Podocnemis > Podocnemis expansa. The sequence continues at coordinate 22,515,751 of ML682041.1, forward strand.
CTTCTGTACTGGGACCATCTGTATACTGGAGAGGGGAAGACTGTAGCTGTGGAGAGAGGACCTCTTGTGCCAGGGGTATTCCCTGGCCGTGGAGTGCCTGTAACTTCACTGTGGCCTTTTTGTGCCCACACAAAGGGATAAACTCCCCCTGTTTTTTCCACACACCCAAACCAACCAAATACTTAGGGGGCTGGATTGCACTCCCACAAATGCATGTAACAGCTGATAAAGAGTCAATAATCCATGCACTTACCAAAAATACGAGCATGCTTTGTTGTAAAAAGTCTTCATAATTCATGTGCCCCCCGACTGCTACATTAATCTCTCCATTAGTCCCACTCCTGAGTCACTAATATAGCTGCTACCTAATTCAAATACAACCAGTTCTAATATAACTTCCCTGACAGAGCCCTGTGTGATGTTTGGTTTCAAGTGGAGCGACAAGATTCACTTTGTCTTTTTCTGCTGGTCATCAGTTTCTATCCTGTCACGCTGCACACAATTGCTGATCCAAATGGTATGTCCTCTCCTGGGTGCTATCTCCCAAGCCATTATGGGACACAACCTTCCCTGTTTAGCATAGCATAATCTCAGCCTCTGTCTTTTAATGTATGCTTCCCCCACCATCACCCCACATACTCCCTCTCTCCTTCAACAATTTAACAAACCTCACCCAATTCCCCCCCCAAAAAACCACCACACTCAGTGGATTATGTGGGGTGGGCTCAAGCTTGATTTGGATCCAACTTTCAAACAATCCAAAGTTTGCTCGTATTTGGCAGCAGGTTTTTGAGTTTGGCCACTTCTTAAGGCAGGTTCCAGAGGGGTAGCCATGTTAGACTGTGACAGAAAATCAAAGCAGTTGTCACAGTCTGACCTGATCCTACGACTTACATGTCCCTGCATTTATTTTCCTTCCATTCTGTAAGCTCCCCATCTTCAAAGTGTCTGACGAAGTGGGATTGTCTCCCACAAAAAGCTCATGCAATAAATAAATTTATTAGTCTTTAAGTGCCAGAAGACTCCTTGTTTGTTTCATTTAATTACGTGACTCCGGGAGCTGGGGAGACCACATGCAACCTGGTAGAGCAGGAGGAGAAATAGTAACGGACTCCAGAGACCATGAGAACTAAAGATTATGCTACAGTAATATCAGACTGTGTTCCCTCCCTCCCTGTGACACAGAAGTGTGCAGTAAGTTATCTCATACTGCATCCAATCCTGCTGTCATTGAAGTGAGGGGCAAATTTTTATTTTCCAGGGGAAAAGCTTTTTTTTTTTTTTTTTTTTTTTTTAAGTAACTTGTCAAGATTTTTGTGAAAGCATTGCAGCCAGGAGCTGCAGCTGCTATCTACTTTGATGAAAGAACCCATGTCATATAAGGCTACTCTTGGGTATGCCAAAGTGTGATTTCGGAGCATTCCTAAACAGGTGAAGAAAGAAATTTGGCTTTGCAATTCTTTAGTCTATGAAATACTCATTTCTGTAAAGGAGAGTCATTTTCACAAGGAGCAAAGTAACACCACAGGCCAGCCAGGGCCAAATGCTCCTGTAGTTGTACCAGTGTGAAGCTGGAGTTTTTCCACCAAGATGAGTGATTTTTTCACCAATGCTTTCAATTTTCACCAGATGACTGAGAGTAGAATGCTGCATATTGCAACAAAACACAAAGAACGCTGAAGCCCTAGTGGACGGCTCTAGGTCTCATTCTAATTCCTACTGCAGCTTTAAAAGTGGATGCTGCTGGAATGTCTGATCACTTGCATTCCCTGGCGAGTTTTAGAACATATGCTCTTTTCTTGTGGTGATCACAATGTGACTGAGGGTCTTTCACCAGTTATCTCCACAGCTATCAGACCTGTCAACTGCATCAAGTGAGTGTGACTGCTTCTGAAGAATGAAGGCAGCTTTCTTGTCTGTATTTAAATATGAACAGAAGAAAAAAAGTTAGATCTAGGAGAAGCAAATGAATCTTAAGTGACTAATTCCTTTGAAGGATTTTCTAATAATATTGGATTAAAATATTTAATCTGCATATTCTTTGTATGGGTTCCATCATTCTTCTTCCAGTATGTGCTCATTAGCAAAGCTAGCTGTCTTGAGGCAGTGGCTTCCTTCATCACGGCACATCTCTTCCACCCCATCCAACCTTCAGTGAGGTGACAATGCCAAATTTGTGCCAGCTCAGCCATTTCTTGATGTGTGCCAATGTCATGAGCAGAGGATTACAACTTCCTACAAGATCATGGAGAAGGAGCGTGTATATCTGCATCGATAGGGAAAAGAATATAGAAGAATGCAGGACAGTTGTTTGGTATTTTTTGCTTTGGGGTTTTCTTTTCATACATTAGAGATGGACCTGACTCATGAAGTTCAGATCCAGTGTCTGGATCCAGAGCCACATTTCCCCCAAAGCTGAGGCAATTCAGGCCTCTTTTACAGGGGTGGACTTCAGATGCCAGGCTCTCATCTGGCTCCACACTTCCCCAAAAAGTGATCAGATTTGGAAGGAATGCCCCAGTTTGGGACCAGATTTCTTCTTCATGAAACGTGCAACAAGGCCTCAAGAATATCAAGTGATGACTGTGTGCTCTGCTGAAAGATCTAATCCCAAGGTAGACTAACTCCCCCTTCTAGGATGGAGCAATCTTCATGCCCCTGCCAGGGGAGGAGTTTATCAGAGGCAGGGGGGAGGCATTGCCTCCATGCTGAGGTAGCAACAGCCCCGCCCTGGACTCAGGGCCACCCTGGTGGCAGCTCTGAGTCCCAGCTAGGACCCACTCCTGCCTCAGTAGGAAGGCAGAGAGCAGGCACTGCTGATGGCAGAATCTGGCCTTGGCCATTACTATTGTAGGCAGAATCCAGCCCCAGCCAGGACCAAGGGCTGCCACAAGTATCTGGCCCCAGCTGGGACCAAAAGCCACTGCCATCACTGGTATCCATCCCCAGTGAGGACCAGTGGCTGGTGGCAGTGGTGGAATCTGGCCGTGGCCAGGAACCTGGAGCTGCTGCTGCTGCCAGGATGAGGCCCTGGCTGGGAGCCAGAGCTGACACTAGCAGCGGTATCCAATTCTGGCTGGGATTCTGGAGAATCTGGCCCTGGCCCAGCAGCAGGAGCCAGATAGGGCGGGGAGTGGGCTGGATTTTGGAGTTGCCTTCCCTGGGACAAACTCCAAAATCTGTCCATGGCCCCTGCAGAAGAGGGCTTCCTCTGATGTTCACTAAAACTTGTTCCCTGCCCCCTCCCCCAGAGTCACTACAGGATCTCTTCAGGCCATGTGTACCCATTTGTTTGCCAGTGCTTGCACAATGAGCTTCTGTCTAAGATCTTGGCTTGACACACATCTACAGAGGTAATCAAAGAGGGATGGGAACTGGGGTGAGATGGGAATGGTCAAAGTGAACTTAATTTGGGTTGAACTCGATGATCTCACGAGGTCCCTTCCAGCCCTATGATTTGATTGATTGATTGATTGATTGATTGATAATTCAGAAGTCCTTTCACTTCATCCACACACTTATCCTTAGTCCTACATTTCTCAAGCAAAACAGGGGATGGGAGAGGCCTTCTTTCTGTTGATTCCCTTAGAGTAATTATCAGATATTAACACACTCTTCATTGGAATAACCAAATCTTGGTACTGGCTTTGGTGCATTTAAATCTACAGCAGATAATATGTTAGTGAATGTAATATAGGAGAAAATTCTACATTGACAGAGAATGGACTAAATGACCTAAGAAGTCATTTCCAGCTCTATTTTTTATGATTCTTTGCTCCTTCAGGGTTGGGCTTCTTCTAAACAGAGTTAACTTTGCAGGTCCCAAGAGTAATTTGTTGATGTTGGCAAATATTCACCAGGATCTAGGTCATGACTGCACAGTTCTCACTTACATTATCCAGGTCTCTGTATCTGGAGAAAGTCTATCAATCCAATGTTCACCTGTTATTGTGTCCTACAATTTTCCTGTAATGGATCAGTGAGCAATAGTCTTTCACATCATCTTTTTTCCTCTCCTTCAGCCGGCACCACCTGGTAGACAGTCCCCCACAAAGAGCTTGGTGAATGGAAGCCCTTCTAAGTGCCCACGGTTTGCCAAAGTCAAGAACTGGGAGACTGGTTCAGTGCTTCATGATACCTTACATCTCAAGACAGCCATGGTAAGTGGACTAAATGTTTCATCCAGATGTTTTCCAAGTCCTGTTGACCAGATCAGTGATCTAACTCGAAGAAATAGTTATTCAGTCCATCTAGTATTCTACCATGGGCATCAGTGAGCTGCTCTGTTTTGGGGTTCAAGCTCTTTTGAACCTTTCCATGCTGGTGGAATATGGGGTTGGGTGTGATTTAGATTGCATGCCATCTGCATTATCTTGCTCTCAATCCCAATCTTCTCTTCCCTTGGCAGCAGATGGCTTGTTGGATAGACTTCTAGGTTGTAGATTCTGCAGGGAAGTCTTGAGAAGTGCTTATCCCTAGTGTAGAGGGTGGAATGGTGTGAGGGAAGGTCAACTATATCTGTGGTTTTCAAACTTCTTTACCTCAGGACCCCATTGAAAAATATCATTTATGCCCATGATCCGACAATTAAATTTTTGAGCAATGCATTCCAGTCTTGCGACGGCAGCAACAGGCGGGCTCTGCGACCCGGTACTTGAGAGTCTGCCACCAGTACCAGGTCCTGACCCTTGGTTTGAAAACCACTGAACTATGCAGTGTGGAGAAGGGACAGTGCTGTTTGGAGTAGAGTAGCATAGTTCCCTCCAGCTGCTCTCAGCATTAAAAAGAAGGCATTTGCCTGCTGCTGGCAAGAAGGAGGGTTCAAAGTGGATGATGTATGATTGTTTCTCCAAGGAGGATAGGAATATTAGCTTGGGAGAGAGGAAGAACATAGACTTATAACTGAGTTTTAGGTTGGACTCCTATGAATCGTGCTTGTCCAAGCCACAAGTAGAGGTCAGGCAGGATGACCCCTCAGCCATTTGCCTGAGGTCAGAGCCCTTCTTCCCCCAAAAAACACATGTGTGAAAGCAAACACAATGGGACTATCACCCCTTGTCCTGGCTACAAACCTGGCATTTCACCAGCATGAGGGCACACCACCCATGTCTGTGTGAGCAGTGGTCCCTTCAGTAATCTAAGGCTCATGTATGGCCATTCTGTCCCTGCAGGCCACAGCGTGTACAGAGCAGATCTGCATGGGCTCAATAATGACGCCCACCCAGCACATCCAGAAACCAGAAGACACCAGGACAAAAGAACAGCTGCTCCCCTTGGCCAAGGACTTCATTGATCAATACTACTCCTCTATAAAGAGGCAAGTCTGGCACTCCTGGGGGGTGCTGCCAGTGAGTTTTTAATGTGAGCTATGCTGCATGCAAAAACACCTCTGGCTTTTTACCCTCCAAGCTGGATGCATGCTCAAACTTAATGGTGTGATCAAATTCCAGTGCACAGGGCTAACCAACAGCCCTATTGCTAAATCTGTGTGCACTAGATGAGCACACACCCACAGGCCAGGACTTTTGAAATCTGTGCTAGCTTCAAAAAAAACCAGGGCATTTATAGGTCCTGGAAGGTGGGGCCCAATGTCAGCTAGCCATGTGCTTCCAGCAGTCCTCACCTGTGCTCTGCATGCAGGACTGGCTCAGGGGGTTGTGGTACCAAACTTCGATTTGGTGCCCCCCCCATCTCATTCATGGAGGTTGAAAATGGTTTTCCAAAGTGCATAAATCTCCAGCGTCCCCCTGCAGAGGGATTTAACTAACGGTGCCTGAGCTGCTAAGAAAGAGTTGAAGAGGTGGGAGCCAGCCTGATCTTCAGGAGGCGGCTAGGTGCCCCTAAGAACTGTCACCTGAAGCTATGTCTGTCTCTTGCCTCACAGTAGAGCTGGCCCTGTCTGTGTGCATGTCTGGCTGGACATGCAAGCGAGTGTTCACACACTCTAGAGCAGTGATTCCCAACCTTTTTCAGGCCGGGGACCCCTTTTTAACAAAAAAATAAAATCTTTGCAGCCCCCCTGGCTGTTTATGTAATCTGGCCCACACCACTGGGACAGCTGGCAAGCAGTACTGCCATTACCATTGCCCGCACCACTGGAGAGCCAAGCCGCAGCAGCTATGGCCCGCTGCCCGGGGAGCTGCCACGGCCCCATCCTGCCAGGATCTGGCCATGGGTGGGGAGAGGCAGCCCTGGTGTGGAGCATCATGGCTGTAGCTAGATTCTGGCCCCAGTAGGGAGAGGCTCTGCAGACCCCCTGCAACATGGCCACAGACCCTTGGGGCTCCCTGGACCACAGGCTGGAAACCACTGCTCTAGAGCAGGTGGGATACTGAGCTGTCAGGAGACGGTAATGTATCGTTGCAGCCATGAAGATTCCCTTCCACAGAATTCCATCCTACAATGTAACTGTCACAGAGAACCCAGAAAAGCCTCTTGGATCCCCTCTGTTCACAGCCCACCAGGACTCTACTATGGTGGAGCCTTCTCCCATCCCAACATGCGGGTCTCCACGCTACCTGTAGCCAGCTTCCCAAATCCAGGCCCAGAGAGTCCGATCCTTGCTCTGTCTGGTCTCCCTTGGGGGGGGTTCCTCCCCCTATGAGGGTCCCAGCTGTCCCAATCAGCAGTGACACTCAGCCAGTGTAGCAGTCAGAGGGTTTATTAGCAATCTACTTTGCACAGCAGCTAGGACAGTTGGCTCTCAGATCACCTAGGAGGGCAGATAGTAAACCCCCAGGACGAGCCCCGGAGGTCCTGCCCCTCCGACCTCCATCTTCCTTCCTCCCTCTCTCCCCTTTGTTCTCCTCTCTATCCAGCTGCCCTGCCCCTGGTCTAAACCGGCCACAACCTGTCACCCCCAGGGGGTCCAGGTACGGTCACACTAAAGCCTCTCCCCCCCAGTGGTACCTATAGTTATCACACCCCTGTGTCCCATCACCAGAATACCATCACCAAAGAACAGGGACAGAAAAGAAGAACCACAGTAACCCAAGAGGTTTTCTTACTTCATCACAGTAACATTTGGCCTGTGACCCAGAGGGGAGCGCTAACTCCACAATTATCATGACTGGTCCAGAGTTTCCTGCAGCTTGAATGGGTGTTCACATGTGTGTGCCAGAACCACAAGTGTGTGAAGAACGTCCAGTGCTATCCATGGCATTGCACATTCAGAATTGGCCACTTCTCCTTCCTTCTCCATGCTCACAGATTTGGCTCCAAGGCCCACATGGAGCGGCTGGAAGAGGTGACCAAGGAGATTGAAACCACAGATACCTATCAACTGCGGGACACAGAGCTTATCTACGGTGCAAAGCATGCCTGGCGAAATGCATCCCGCTGTGTTGGCAGGATTCAGTGGTCCAAGCTGCAGGTAGGTGGCAGACTGTGCTGGCTCCAGTTACCTGGTTGTTCTGAAAGGGAGCTGGTGAGCACAGAAGGTAAAATTATGTCTTGGGATGCTAAGGATATGATCACTCACGCAGGTGACTCTGTAAGGAACGTTCTCACCTCTCACCTGGGTATTTGTGGGTGATGGGGCTTGGCTGGAGGCTTTGGAGAGGGCAGAGCATTGAAAGAGAAGATGCTTTGGGGGGCGGGTTATGTGGATGTTGAAGGATGTTTCAACCAACAGTGGGAGGTGGCTACCACAACAAAAGGACTGGCCATAGCCAGGCATGATGCAGGAGGATGCTTACCAGGGTCCCTGTGTGGCCATGCACAGGAATGTCAGTCCTTCCTAGCTTACCTTGGCCATCACCCCCCCACCTTTCTCCCTGGCCATTGCCCATCAATCCTGGCTTTGCTTTCTGCTGTTTCCACCCTGGGTTTCAGTTAGGCAGACTGCCCGAGCCAAACAGTATGCTGGCTTGCGTGGCTGAATAAGTTTGCTGCTATTTATGGCCCTGGGGACTGAAGGAGGCTGCGAGCTGTGAACAAATTTCAGTCCTGGCTTAACCAGTGTTTATTTTGGCTCCCCAAAGTGGAAAGAGCTTAGGCAATAGTTTCTGAGACATACAGAAACAGGGAGCATGAAAGGGCTTAGCAGCAGCTGGCTGGACCCTTGTCTATAAAATCACATCAGCTCCAAAGGCGTGGCCTGCACAGGAGGATCTGCATCTCTGTTGCTAAATGAGAGACCAACCCTTTCCACTGTTTCAGGTGTTCGATGCCCGAGACTGCACCACTGCTCATGGGATGTTCAATTACATCTGCAACCACATCAAATATGCCACCAACAAAGGGAACCTCCGGTGAGTGCCCCGGGGCCAAAGCTAGGAGCCCTGCTCTCAGTCAGATGGAGCTGTTAACTTTTTCAGTCTATTTAATATTTGCATTGGTGGTTTGGTGTGGGCATGATGCTCTTACCAATCACTAGGCCCTGACCTTAGTCAGATACCCAGGGAACCTCTGACTTGCCATTTGATGGGGATTCAGGATTATACACTCACTGATGCTGGCTGAATTCTAATCACACCTTCCATATGCCCCATCTCTCCTTGCTGCTGCACTAGGGCATGTTCCCTGTTCAGCCCTGAGATCATGGACTCACTACTCAGCTGTGGGGTGGAATTGGGCTGAGCTGCCAGCTCAGACATGTCCACCCTGCCCTTGCTGGCTGTGGGTGCTGCTGTACCAGGTTCTGCAATAGCTCAGACCAGAGAGAGACACCTTCCTGTCACTTGTTTCAAATGAAGCATGGAGGCTCATCCTTCACCTCGTTCTGGTAGAACGTCACCATGTGTCCGTAACTGACACATTGGGGAGAACTGGGTCCTGAACTGGAACATTCAGATGGCAGGGGTGGAAGCTGTGCCCGGGAAAGAAGAAGTTCCTGTCTCGCTCACTCACCCTTGGGCCAATATCTCCTCCAACTGTAGAGGAACAATAAATTAAACCTCTCTGTTGCCCCTCTACCTACAGACAGGAAGCAAAAGAGCCCCAGGCTGTCTGGGTGCAAGTACTGCTTTCTGCATCAAAGCTGTACATGTGTTTAAGGATGCATTGGACACACAGTCCAAGCAATCAGTAGCACAGCAGTCATGATACTTAGTGCTTGGGATTTACAATGGTGGGCAAATGCCAGTACCCCTGCTTCCCAGATGAGAAAAGCCAGGCCCAGAGAGACTAGGTCACTCTGCCCAAGGTTATGGTGTAAATCAGTACTAGAGAAGGGAAGAGCACCCAGGTTGCCTGGTCCTGTGTTGAACCCACTGATCTGCTCTGTCTCTAGCTGCTGGCCTGTAGAGAAACACACAGTATGTTTCATAGAATCATGGAGTTGGAGGGGACCTCATGAGGTCATCTAGTCAAACCCCTTGTTAAAAGCAGGACCACTCCCACTAAATCATCCCAGCCAGGGTTTTGTCTGACTGGGTCTTAAATGTTTCCAAAAATGGAGATTCCACCACCTCCCCCGGTAACCCATTCCAATGCTTCACCACCCTTTTAGTGAGAAAGTTTTTCCTAATGTCCAACCTGAACCACCCCAGCTGCTGCTTGAAACCATTGTTCCTTGTTCCATCCTCTGTTACTACTGAGAACAGCTGAGCTCTCTCCTCTTTGGAGCACCCCTTCAAGTAGTTGAAGCTTGCTGTCAAATTCCCCCTTAATTTTCTCTTCTGCAGACTAAATAAACCTATTCCTTCCATCTCTCCTTGTCAGTCATGTGCCTCAACTCCCTAATCATTTTTGTTGCCCTCCGCTGGACTCTTTCTAATTTGTCAACATCCTTTCTGTAGTGGGGAGCCCAAAACTGGATGCAGTATTACACATGTGGCCTCATCAGCACTGGATAGAAGGGATTAATCACATCCCGCCATCTGCTGGCAACACTTCTACTGATGCAGCCCAATGCACCATTGGCCTTTTTGGCTACAAGAGCACATTGTTGACTCATATCCAGATTCCTGTTATACCAAAAAGGGCACCCAGGAGAGCACCTCTCCCCCCATAAATGTTGTACTTAAAAAGAAAAAAGAGAAAGACTAGCAGGATCTTATTCAGGGGGACAAGGCAATATGCCAAATTTATTGTAAATAAGTAAGGATAGCAAAAAGCAGTCTCTCTCTCTCTCTCTCACACACACACACACACACACACACACACACACACACACACACACAC
>ML682041.1:22525885-22609638 GCA_007922195.1 Podocnemis expansa
ACACACACACACACACACACACACACACACACACACACACACACACAGAGAGTTCTGCAGCCTGGTATGATGTAATTACCGGTCCTTTTGTGTGTTGCTTTGAGTCAGCCTACTGGCCAAATAGGCTGGGAACAAGAAGGGAGCCAGGCCTCTGTTGGTCACGATCCCATGCTCCAAGATCACAGTTGCAGAATGAGATCCCAAAGTTTTCATCTTCTTACCCATCTTTTATACTTGCTGGCCCTCATGTAAGTCTATGGAATTTGCTGTGTCATGTTGCATTAGGCTTCCTGTGATATCACTGGTCACCAGTCACTTCCAAACTTGATTGTATTTTGTTCTTTCCTTTAGGGATGGCTCTTGTTTGCTTTAATCAGAGATGTCTTCATTGTTCAGCCAGTTAGATGGTGCTTGTGGTTCATCAGGACAGGCTGATTGTTGAGACTGGCCTCTTCACTCACACACACCCTTCATTCACACACTTTGTTCACACATTTAAATGAACATACACAGCATACACCTAAACCAGGTTTCATCAAATATACAAAATGGAGTACAATATAGAGTCTTGTTGGACATTGGTTATAGTGTCTATTTGTCAGGGTTACAGAATTATTTTTCTTATGACACTAAAGGACATATACACAACATTAACTAACATATACTTAAAAGTAAATGTAATTAATTTTCTATCTGTGCCCCTATATTCCCATCCACCATAACTCCCAGGTCCTTTCCTGCAGTGGTGCTACTTAGCTGATCAGTATATGCGATTTTTCCATCCCAAGTGCAGGACTTTGCACTTGTCCTCGTTGAACATCATGAGATTTCATTTGGCCCAAAGCTCCAATTTGTCTAGGTCTCCCTGAATCCTATACCTGCCCTCCAGCATGTTCAACCCAGCTTGGTGTTGCCTGCGAATTTACTGAACGTGCAATCTCAGTAAATCATCACCCAGATCATTAATGAGGCTGAAGAGAACCAACTGCTGGGGCACTCCCCTAGTTACTGGTTGACAACTAGACATTGAGCCGTTGATCCCTACTCGCTGAACCCAATGATCTAGACAGCCTTCTAGCCACCTTATGGTCCATTCATCCAAACCATACTTCCTTAACTTGCTGACAAGAATACTGTGGGACACCAATATCAACAGCTTTGCTACAATCAAGGTATATAACATCAACAGCTATTCACACATCCACATATCTAGTCATCTCATTGTAGAAGGCAATCAAGCTGGTAAAAGCATGATTTGCCCTTGGTGAATCCATGCTGACTGATCCTGATCACTCTTTTTTCCTCCAAGTGTTTCAGAATGGATTCTTAGAGGACCTGCTCCATGATTTTTCCAAAGATTGAAGTAAGGCTGATTGGTCTGTAGTTCCCCAGGTTCTCCTTTTTCCCTTTCTTGAATATAGGCACTATATTTGCCTTTTTCCAATCATCCGGGACCTCCCCTGTTCACCACGAGTTTTTGAAGATAATGGCTAACAGCTCTGCAATCACATCAGCCGGCTCATTCAACACCCTCAGATGCAGTTCATCCAGCCCAATGGACATGAGCACATCAGGGGCGTCGCTGCCCCAGGGAGGGAGCCGGGGCACGGGCCCAGGCCGCGCCCCCCAGGCTGCAGGACCTGTCCCCTGGCCAGGGACAGGGCCGGAAGCCACTGTGCCGCCACGGGCAGCTAGGCCCCGCATCCCTGGCCGGGGATGGGGACGGGGACGGAAGCAGCCACGGGCAGCCAGGCCTCACATCCCCAGCTAGGGGTGGGGATGGAAGTGGCTGCAGGCAGCTGGGGATGGGGCCACCGCTGTCACAGGTGGCCGGGCCCCGGATTCCCTGCCGCAGCCACGGGTGGCCGGGCCCTGGATCCCCAGCCAAGGAAGGGGCCGCCACAGCCACCAGCGGCTGGGCCCTGGATCTCTGGCCCAATTGGACTGGAGACCGGGAGAGGGGTAGCCCTGCCAGATCCGGGGCACCAGCGCTGGGATTCGGGGCACATGCCCCGGGTGCCCAGCGCCAGTGATGCCCCTGAAGCACATCCAACTTTTTAAGTAATTCCTAACCTGACCTCAAATCACGAGGGCTGCTCTCCTTCTCCCCATTTTGTGTTACCCAGTGTAGTAGCCTGGGAGCTGACCCTCCCTGTGAAGATTAAGGTAAAAAAAGCATTGAGCACTTCAGCCTTTTCCACATCCTCCAACACAAGGCTACCTGCCCCATTCAGTAAGAGACTTACAGCATCCCTGATCCTCTTCTTGTTACTGACATACTTGAAGAACCCCTTTCTATTATCCTTCACATCCTTGTTAGCTGCAACTCCAATTGCCCTTTGGCCCTTCTAATTTTACCCCTGCAGGCCCAAGCAATATCTTTATATACCTCCCCAGTCATCTGTCCAAACTTTTACTTATTGTAAGCTTCCCTTTTGTGTTTCAGTGCACTGCAGAGTTCTCTGCTAAGCCACGCTGGATACCTTCCATGTTTGCTGTTCTTTCTGCACATCAGAATGGTATCTTCCTGTGTCCTTACAGACAGCTCTCTTGGGTGCCTTTTCCCTTCAAATTAGCCTCCCAAGGGATCCTGCCCATCAGTTCCCTGACAGAGTCAAAATCTGTTTTTCTGAAGTCCAGGGTTTGTGTTCTGCTTCTTTCTTTTCTTCCTTTGATCAGGATTCTCAGCTTTACCATCTCATGGTCATTGCTGCCCAGGTTACTGTTCATTTCTACTTTCCTGATCAATTCTTCTCTGTTTGTGAGCAGCAGGTTAAGCAGTGCAAGGCCCCTAGTTGGTTCCTCCAGCATACCAGGAAGCTGTCCTCAGTGCTCTCCGAAAACTTCCTGGATTGTCTGTGCACTGCTGCATTGCCCTCCCAGCAGATGTCAGGATAATTGAAACTTCCAATGAGAACCAGGGCCTGTGATCTGGAAGCTTCTACTACTTGTCCATAGAATGCCTCATCCACCTCCTCCTTCTGGTCTGGCAGTCTATAGCATCACCCTTGTTGCCCTCTCCTCTGAACTTAACCCAGAGACTTTCAACAGGCTTGTCTTCACTTTCAAAGTGGAGCTCCGAGCAGTCATAAAGTTCTTTTACAAATAGTGCTACTCCTCCCCCTTGTCTTCCCTGCCTGTCCTTCCCGAACAGTTTATACCCATCCATGGCAGTGCTCCAGTCATGCAAGCTATCCCACCATGACTCTGTTATTCCAATTACATCATAGTTCCTTTCTTGTGCCAGTACTACCAATTGTTCCTGCTTGTTTCCCAGGTTCCTCACATTTGTGAAAGGCACCTAAGATACCAGGCTGATTGTCCTACTTTCTCCTCCTTTCTCTTGCTGCTGTCTTTTCTCAACCACTGGACAGACCTCCCTTCCCCTCATTTACTGGCCTGCTTGATCTATAGATTAATAGGCCAGTGGAACCAAGGGCAACCACCAAGAGTGAGTTGAATTTGCCAGTGACACAGAATTTTTCCTCCCCCTGCGCTGCCTCTATGCCAGACCTGAGTGCTGGTCTGCTGAGTGCACGGTTCATCTCCATGGGAACACCCACTCCAAAAGGCAGCCAGGTAGTGGCTGGAAAATCAGCAGAAAGAGGCACTTCTCTTTTCTCACAGAGGGAGGGAGTTAATCTTTTCCTGGGCATGTTCACAAGCACAGACCCCGTGGCAGAAGGCAGAGCAGCTGAGATGCCATAAATACTGGCAAGGGCAACCCCACTCAGTCTCAGCAACAAGCACACGCCCTCCCGGCTGTCACCTTTCCCATCACTAAAGCCCTCACCATCCTGTCCACTCCTTTCAGGTCTGCAATCACCATATTCCCCCAGCGGACAGATGGCAAGCATGACTTCCGAGTCTGGAATGCTCAGCTCATCCGCTATGCTGGGTACAAGCAGCCAGACGGCACCATTCTGGGAGACCCAGCCAACGTGGAGCTCACAGAGGTAAGCAATGCAAAGAAAAACCACCTTTCCCAATTATTGTAGGTGAGCCTGGCTGACCACCTCAGTGGTTTGGATATCATGGGGACATCAGCTTGTTGTATTAGAGGGTTTCAGTCCTCTGGGAGACCCATCCTGATTGCTTTGCTTTTCCCAAGAAGGTCATGAGTCCAACAGAGGGACTCTTTGTATTGCCACATAAACTGACATTTGTACTTGTGTGTTCCTGCAGCACTGTCCTGTGCAAGGTGAAATCATCACTTCTTACATGTGTTTTACAGCCCCCATAGTGCTTCAGATGAACAACACCGTACCTTTAACCTAGACACTGTCTTGGAGCAGGAGCTCCAGGTTCTACGCTCCCTGTCATCCGTTGGCACCACATGACTCCTGGCAGAAGCTCAGGGATGAGTGTGAAGTCCTAGCTGGCTGTGGATTTGTCCCAATAGCCAGGCTCTGTGCATCATGCTGAAAATTTGCTTATCCCTACCCTGTGATTTCAGAACCCTCCTCTTCAGTGATTCAGTTTGAACTATCAGCTTGCATGTGGCTTGGACTGAGTGGGGATGAGTCTTAGTTTTAAAAAAAATAGTACAAAGGTATTGTGTAGTAATAGCCTAGAACTTTGCAGCCACCCCACTTCCTGCCTGCAGTGCCTGAGACAGATGGTAACATCCCTGGACAACCAGGCTGGCGAGAATTTTAATGTGAGTTCTATTTGGCTGCAGATCTGCATCCAGCAAGGATGGAAGGCACCCAAAGGCCGATTTGACATCCTGCCGCTCCTCCTCCAGGCCAATGGCAATGATCCTGAGCTCTTTGAGATCCCCCCAGAGCTGGTGCTGGAAGTACCAATCAGGCATCCCAAGTAAGCTAGCTAGAGTATGTCTGGGTGCTGCAGCAGGGTAGTTGTGCACAGTTCACCCATGCCTTCTCACCAAGCACTACTTGGCCTTTCCCACTACCTTGCCCACAGGCCAAATGGGGACCACATTCAGAACTAGAGTCCCACCAACATGGAAGTTGCATCCCTCTCTGCCAGGTGGTGCAACCTTTAGACTTCCTTCCGCTCTCCATGGAAAACTAGAAAACCCAAGACCTTCCTCCCTTTGTCATGGGTCTATGGCATGGCTGGCTTCACATCACTTCAGTTTCTCCAGTCCCTCTGCCCCCTGAGTCACCTGTCATTTGCCTCCTGCCCCATCAGCCCTCCCCACAAAAACTCTCCCATTGCACTTTGTTCCTCTGTGTGAATAAAGGAGAAGGCACTGTTATGAAAATTCTGTCTCAGACCCTGGGGAAAGGGACCCTACCCTTTTCACATTTTCCCAGGGGCGGTTCTGATGGTTTCTGAGGAGTCTGGCATGTGGTAGTAAACAAAAGCTGCCTTCAGGCTTCCCATGAAATAAGCATTAGGGGCAACCCCCCATTTATTCCCCTCCCCATGGCTGCAAGGATCCAGGTACTTCAATGACCCATTGTGTGCTCGGCTGGCAGGTTTGCCTGGCTTAAGGACCTGGGGCTGAAGTGGTACGGTTTGCCAGCAGTGTCCAACATGCTGCTGGAGATCGGAGGCCTGGAGTTTACAGCCTGCCCCTTCAGTGGCTGGTACATGGGCACCGAGATCGGAGTCCGAGATTACTGCGATAGCTCTCGCTACAACATGCTGGAGGTAATCTCACCTTCAGCTATTGCCTGCCTTGCTTCATGGCAGCTGTGCAGCTGATGGTGGTGCTGTGGGGTGCATGAAGTTACTGGGGAGCAGAGCACCAAGCAGGGTGCATCACTGCTTTGTGGGGGACAGTAAATGAAATCAAACTGCTGCCTTAAATCTGTTCTGAAGAGTGAATTGCAGCCACCTCCCCACAGCAGGGCAATGTGGGGCCCAGCAAGTCATCTGCACGATAAGAGAGAAGGAGGAAGAAACTCATGTTAAACACACCTAAACTGTGGTTTCCCCACCCTGAGGGGGCAGAGTCTCCAGGGGAAACCCTGACACTCCTCCACTGCAGACTTGTACCATACTCAAATCCCCCACACCCAGCCAGCTCTGTGGCTTCACTTGGAGGCCTGGATGTGCAACACATGGTTCGCCCCTCACCCCATCCCCATGGTGGGCACTGGTAGGGATGGGAGCTGTGCCTGCTGTCAAGGGGTACTAGTCCCAGAGGACCGTGTGTTGGGAAACACAGAACAAACCCCAAACTGGCTGTGAGCTCTATACTTAGATTTCACTAACCAGTCACTAAGTGTCAACTCGTTAGAAACCACAACATGCAGTCACGGAGAGATTGCAGTACCCAAGGGAACTGTCTTGCCAGCCATCTGAGCCTACCATCGTGACAGATGGCTCCTCACATCAAAGGTCCCAGCAATAGCTAGGTTATGCCCAGTCCCAAAGGAGCATCACTTACCATGGGTCAATTGCACTTTAGATTTCACACCAAAGATAACTCTTGTTGTCTAGAGATTTATAATAGGAAAAGAAAACCAGTGAGTTATTTACAAGGTTAAAGCTGAAACTCATTTGTGCGTATGTTTACCAGTCTTAAATTCTAAAAAGTAAGAGAAGCTTCTAAAATAAGCAAGTGCTATATGATCTGAGGGCTAGCCCAGCTTAAGCACTGGGGATCTTCTGCTTATGCTTACCCTTGCCCCTCAGAGTCATACAACTATGGTTCCTTCTTGGTAGGGTCTTTTATTTTCCCCTTTCCCCTGTTGTGCTTTAAGCTGCAGACTCAGCTGAGGGATGGAGTTTACTGGTGTCCCTCTTCATGGTGGGGTGAGAGCAATCACCAGAGTCATTTGTCCTCTTCAGTATTTCACAATAGTTTGGCTGATGTCCTTGGGTCTTCCTTGTGGGGCAAGACATAACACCTACTGTTGAAGATCAGTGCTTTACACTACTTAATGTCTCTTTCCTCTCTGGTAACTTGCAGTCTCAGAAGCTCACGGTACAAAAAGCTTAAATATTACCTTATCCTATGGGCTGCAGATGCCACAAATGAGATTTATGCATGCAGCAACTCACAGGCATTCAATAACATCTAAACACTAGGAAAATTTTAATAACAAATCCTTATTTTAACATGGCTACCACACAGGTGAACCAGAGGGAGCCCAGCCATGTATTTCTCAGTATTCAAGTAAGACATAGGGATTCTTGACCTGGCAGGTTTGGCGATAGGGCTTGCTTTCTCGTAACCCACGCTGCAAGTCCTTAGCACCTTGGTTTGCTGCTCATACACACCCAGACCCACTGATTACTATGTGTCTTCGCAGGAAGTAGCCAAAAAGATGAACTTGGACATGCGGAAAACCTCCTCACTGTGGAAGGACCAAGCGCTGGTGGAGATTAACATAGCTGTTCTGTATAGCTTCCAGGTAGCCAAGGGGCGGGACTTGCTGCTGCTGCTGCAACTTCAACCTGGGTCTGTCCAAGGCTTTGTGGTCTGAAATGAGATGAGTCCCTGGTGTGCCCACATGAACTGGCTTGGGAAGGGGTTTTCGGGAGATCTGCCCCAGAGCTATGGCAGTTAGCGTTTAACAGGCTTTCATGCAACAGTGTCCCGACATGGAGGTGACAGTGACCAAATACTGGGCTATACTGCTCAGGGGGGGGGCTATGCCACCTCTGGTGCCTCCTTCATTTTGGTTTGTTCCAGAGGCCAGAGTGGCCACCCAGGGAAAGTTAGCTACACTCCGTCCACTGGCTCCTACAGAGATGGGTGGTATAGGGTGGCACACATCAGCCCTGGGCAACCCTGACAGTGGGGAACTTTCCATCCTCTTTACACTGCATGAGTAGCACAAAACAGCTGTGGTGGGGTCAAGGATCCAACTCTGATTATCCATAGTTGCGTGGAAAATAATTTAACCATTTGACATGTCCAAGCTGAAACCAGTGGTAGGCACAGAATGCTGACTGGCAGGCAAATGAAGACCAATCCCACCACCATTGTGTAACTGCTCTGGGTGGGCAGGGATACACATGGGCAACATCTTAGTCTTGAGAAACAGCATCTTCCATCAGCTGTTTTTCCTGGAGTAAGCTGGGAGGACAGCCCTAGAAGAAGGGAGCAGCGGCCAGTCCCAGAGGGTAGCAATTGCCTTGGCCAGTATGCAACAGATTGTAGGGGGCTCTGGGTCTCTCCCACCTGTCAGGGCAATAAGATGAAGTGAAGCTGTAACATGAGGGCCACCTGCTCTGTTAGACCTCCCCATGGGGCCCTCAGGCTCTGTTGCTGCTGACGGAAGCCTTTCATTAGGAGGAAAAACTGACATCAGTCAGCCTTTCATTTGTGCAAAAGTCCTAATGTGCACTGCAGTTCCTGATGGGGGGGGCACTCCTTTTAGCTCTCTGCTCCCACCTATAGCTCCAAATGCTGGATCCCAAATCCTGTCCTCACTGCCCAAGGAGCATTCTTTGTCACTCACACCCATCTCTCTTCTCCTCTCTCCAACAGAGCGACAAGGTAACCATTGTGGATCATCACTCGGCCACAGAGTCCTTCATCAAGCACATGGAGAATGAGTACCGCTGTCGTGGAGGGTGCCCTGCCGACTGGGTGTGGATTGTCCCCCCCATGTCCGGCAGCATCACCCCAGTCTTCCATCAGGAAATGCTCAACTATCGGCTCACCCCCTCCTTCGAGTACCAGGTACCATCCATAGCCAGGCTTCTGCCCTGGTGCATGAGGGGATCATGATGGGTGGGTGCAGCAGGATCTCCATCTCAGCTGTGCATTGGCTCTAATTTCCAGTAAATTTCTCTACAAGGCAGTGGGGTCTGCTGACAAGCCCAGTTGCTCCAAGGTATCAAGGTACAATCACCTGCATGTTATCTCCCTCAGGATGGATGGCTCTTCACATCTCTGACAGAGCCAAGAGTATCATTAAGGTCCCATCTTGCATCCTTCATCCCAGTGCACTAGAGAAGAGCCCCTTCTGGAGCTCATTAGCCATAGGGGCTGCTCTCATTCCATGCTGGTGAGTCCTGGCCGCCTTCTGTTGTCTCGCAATCTGGAGCAAGCAGCTCCTGCCTAGGATTACCAGATGTCAGGCAACAGGAGGACATGTCCTCCTTTTTACCTTCATGTCCTCTGTCTGGCAGGCATTTTAAAATACATGGTTTTTGTCTGGCTTTTTACTTATAGGGGTTAAATTATGCTGGAAGGCCCCGGAACACCCTATTTTTAGGGGGAAGCGTTCCAGGGCCTCCTAAAACAGAAGAATATTACATTAATGCTATATCTTCTCCATGTGTCCTCCAATATCTTCCTTTTTGTACTTCCCTGTCCTCCTTTCCAGGCTTTGGTATCTGGTAGCCCTACTCCTGCCAGTCAGGGGAAGGAAAGTCAGACTCTGGTCTCTGGCGTGACAGTGCAGAGCATGAGCAGTAGGCCATAATGTTCACAACAGAGCACTTAGCCCTTCAAAGAATGGGACAAGGAACCCTGAGCAAACACTCTCATTAGCCAAATTTCTGTGCTCCCACGGCTTTTCTTAGGTATGACCCTTCATGTAGAACCCATATGGAATAGCATGAAGGGAACCTAGATGGTTCCCTACCCTGATTCTGGAGAGACTCGGGAAAGAGCTCTGAGTCAGGGGAACTGCACAGCTGTCCATCCTATTTTGTAGCCTCTGCCCATTCTCAGGACTTTGAGAAAAAGTGGAGGGGTGCATTTCCTTCAACTCCCTACTCAGAGTTGTCACCACTTGTTGGGAGGGTCTCACTACTGGGAGGCAAAATGGATGTTTTACCCGAGCTCTCACAGTCTTGTGACAGCATGTGGACACCTTGGTGCATCCAGTCATACCTCAAAGACATGGGCATCTAGGGAAAGAGTAACCTCAAGTTTAAAGAGCTGGGCTGTGAGGAATGGGTGGGGGTCACAGAAAGAAGACCTGTGAAGAAGGCCTGAGGTAAACTCGTCCACAGCACAAGGGTTCTGTAAATGTATTTAAACAAGCTGTCATTACAAGCCAATGAACTTACATTGCTGACCGCACAGACCCTCCACTTGTTGAATCTCAAAACTCTGTCCCTCAGCTGATGATGGTCTTTTTCCCCCTAGCCTGACCCTTGGAACACCCATATCTGGAAAGGGGTCAATGGGACGCCTACCAAAAAGAGAGCCATCGGTTTTAAAAAGCTAGCAAAGTAAGTACCCAGTAGAAGAAATCCCCATACCCTAGGGGCCAGAGCACTCAGATGTAGCAACAGGATTGTTACGGTTCAGCTTGCGGTGGAGCTGCCATGGGCTGCATCATCAGCTGCTCCCCTGCCAGGTTTCCCCCAGCGTCTTCTGAAGGCTCTCCCTGTGCCATGTCACTTGTGTGGCACAGAAGACTGGAGCCTGGACATGTGGGCAGCATTTGGAGCATTCCATGGAGCATAAAATGGAGGGCAAGGTATGAGATAGCTAAATATTGTCATCTGGTCTCTTCCCAAAAATCAATTTGTTCCCTAGCAATGTCTCTGTGGTTGTTTCAATGATTAGGGAGTGATTGCCAATGGCTGCTCTTCCTTTCTTTCTGGGTTTATAAGGTCTGATTCTTCCTATGTATTCCCATGATAACAACAATGTTACTCCATTGACATTACTCCCCATTAAGGCTGATAAAAAGGAAAGGAAACACATGCGCACAGAAGCCTCTTATGTGCTACTTGGGTACTTCAGCACCTCACTCCCTGGCCATTCATAGCATGTGCGCTTCAGAAAACACCCTTTGCAAGTGTGAAAGAAGAATGGCAAGGGCAGTCTTTCTACGTAAGAATATAATAGATAGGTAGGGTCAAATTGGGGTCCCAGCTCTGAACACCCCACAACATCAGGAATCTAATAATGACTCCATATTTCACAGTTTGTTCCGGTCCCTTCAGTGGACAGAACAAGCCCCTAGAGCTGCACACAGTGTGAGCAGGAATCTGAGATGGGCTGCTTTTAACTCTCTTTGGTATTTTATTCCTTGTTTGGAAGAGGTGTTCCAGTGAGGAAGACAGGGTGGAAAGCACAGTGTCCTGGGACTCAGGACACCCATATTCTATTTC
Organism: Podocnemis expansa; assembly: GCA_007922195.1. Lineage (NCBI taxonomy): Eukaryota > Metazoa > Chordata > Testudines > Podocnemididae > Podocnemis > Podocnemis expansa. Next base: position 22,536,896 of record ML682041.1, read on the forward strand.
TGAGTCTACTACTTGCCTGCTGGACAACCGTGGGCAAGCCATGTCTCACCTCTGTGCCTCAGTTTCCCAAACTATAAAATGGGACTGATGACACTGGCCTGCTTTGTACAGTGCTTTTGAGATCTACTGATGAAAACACACTATATACAAGATAGGTGATACTATTATTAGCCAGTAATATGGGTATGCCACAGACTATCTGACCATGGTCAATGGTGCCACAAAATCATCTAGATGCTGTTACTGGTTGTTGTGTTTCTGTTCTCAGCCTATGTCCTTCATCCCTTCCATTAAGTTAGTTTCCATGATACATCCCTGAAACCACTGCACATTCCTGGGGCCAGTGCCTGGCTCCTGGGTTTCAGCTGGAGTCTGGGGGAGGTAGAGGATTCAAAAAGATTAATGGAGCTATTGAGTTAGAAGCGGACATAATGGATGTTAATTATAGCTGCTCTGTGTGTGTGTATGCAACTGATAAACAGCTTTATAAAAATGTGAACTTGGCAGGTAAGATTTTTAAAGAATATTGGCTCCATTGTTCTTGGTGTGTGGGTGGTTTTAATTTTTTAAATTTACCAGTAATTCTGCCTGGATCTGAGCTAATCTGCTTTTTGCCTGTTCCCGCACACAAGATGGGAACGGCTGAGTGAGCAGAACATTCCTGACCAGGTGGGTTTTTGTTACAAGATTACTGAGATGCTGTCCAGAACTGGTTCTGAAGGCGCCAGACAGTTCATTTCTCAGCTTCCTCCTGGATTCCTCTGCAATTTAGCTAAGATCTGATCTGATCCAGGGACAGGGGAGGCTAATAGGATCTGAAATGAGTGGGTGACATTGACATGGACAGGTGAATTCAAGAGCTACTTTATAGCACCAGGTAACAATCATAATGAATCAGACTGCAAGGATGGTAGAAACTGCCTTGAGGAACCTCCACTGCTTGAGGAATGCAAGTACCTTGAAACTATGTTGTGGCGGGGGGTTGGGGGGGGGGAGAGAAATCAAGTTCCGTATTTTCCTGCCTCCTCCCTTATTCCAAGTGACTGTACCGCCTTAAAAAAGCCTCCCAGGTCTCTGAAACCAGGGCAGATTTGCTACCTGTATCATGGGGGCTTCCCTAGTGGATTCTCAATGGTGGGCCTGAGTATTCAACTTAGCTGCAGTAACACCCATCAATGAATGTCTGTTCTGAGGGCTGCCCTGGAATCGCATCAGCCTGCTGTGACTAACAGAGCTGTTGGCCCAGGCCCAGGGCTGTCACATATCAGTCTGTGCATTGAATTACAGTGTGAGGAAACTAAACCAAGCTGCCACAATTCCCATGGTGTCTACGTAACAAGATGCCGTGGCTGATTCTGCATTGACTCCTGCAAGATATGCTGTCTGGATTGGGGCCCATGCTCTCGCTGGCCATTTTGACTGGTCCATTTACAAACTTGGTGTAACTTTACGGAAAAAAAGAAAATGCTGAATATCTTTGAAAGCAGAACTCCAGTTCCTACAGATCAGCTATAACAAGTGGCCGTACAATAGCAAACTAGTGTCTATGTGTTGTGCTTGTGGCCCTACAGTACAATAAGAAATGTTTCTGCTTTGCTTTTTTCACCTTAGGTTTTCCACTGTTGCTACCACCAGTGGTGTTGAATTAGCAGGAGCAGTAGTAAAGACACAGTGCTGCTAGCCAGTGAGGTGTTAGGTGCCATGTCACGTTGGGTGTGTCTGCATAGGATCTGGATGGTGTAACATCCGGTTGGGTTAGAGTCTAGTGTTGCTCAAGCTAGCATGCTAAACATGGAGTGTAACCCCAGTGGCAAGAGTGGCTAGTTACCCCAAATATGTGTTTAGGGCAGTGGTTTTCAGCATACTGGTGTGCGAAGAGGACTGTCCAAGTGTGCTGTGAAACTTTATACAAAGGTAATGAAAATCAACGTAAAACAAACATTGTTTCATCTTAGTATTCTAGCCAATCAAATTTACAACTAATCAAACTCTTGAAAATTAATCATCCAGTTATAAGGGAGGTATCATCTTTTGATACTAAAACATGAACATTCTAAACGTTCGTGGCCAAAGGGCAAAATTGAGTTGAGGTGATTTTGATCCTTCTTTAGCCAGTAAGACTGTCAACATAGTAATTGTACATTTATGCACAATCACTTCAGCTGACAACAATGGGAGTGCCATGGCATTGTTTGTCTCATTGACATGTGCTGTGTTACTGGAAAAGTCGGGAGCCACTGGCATAGGGTCTTACAGGACTGTGTCCCATGTGCCTAGCTCCTCATGCTTCTTGCTCTGCTCTGGCTACACTGCTATTTTTAGCATGCTAGCTGGATCAAAGATAGTGCAGGTCCATCTACTCGAGCTGGAAATTACACTTCCAGATCCAGGGTAGACACACTGAAGAGCTGCTCTGAGCTGGGTTAAGGGGTGCAGGGCTCAAAACACTAGTGGTCTCCTCACTATGTTAGAGCTACAGTTGGTCAACCAATAAACTCTGTGGTCAGAAGGGACCCACATGATCATCTCATCTGACCTCCTTCAGGATGCAGGCCACCGAATCTCACCCACCCACTTCTGTAATAATCACTAACCTCTGGCTGAGTTATTAAAATCCCCAAATCATGAGTTAAAGACTTGAAGTACAGTGAATCCACCAGCAGGTGAGCCATGCCCCATCTAACAGAGGAAGGTGAAAAAAACCACAGAGCCTTTGCCAATCTGCTTTGGGGGAAAATTCCCTCTTGACCCCTAATGTGGCAATCAGTTAAACACTGAGCATATGGGCAAGACTCATCAGTCATACACCCAAAAAAGAATTGTGTGTAATAGCTCAGAGCCCACCCTACCCATCAGTCCATCAACATATCAATTGTTGAACTAGGCTGTCCCATCATACCATCCCCTTTATAAATTTATCAAGCTCAGTTTTGAAACCAGCTGCACTTTTATCCCCACTTTTAGCCCTTTGGAAGGCTATTCAAGACCAATAGTAGTATTGGTGGAAAATTCAGGGGCAAAAAAAGCTTTAATGTAGAAAAGGCTAATGGGTTCATCTGCTCAGGGAACAGATTCTAGCTGCAGGCTAAGAAAGGCAAGTGGGGAAAGCCCCTGGCCTGTAACTATTTAAGGGTAAGTAAGTTGGCTCATAGGGGTGACCCCCCCCACCTTGGGACTTCACTCATGAGTCAAGTTAAAGTGCTTTCCTTGCTGGGACATAGTGGTAGGAAAACAATAGATTTTAAGCAACCAAACTCTTTGGCTTATTGGGGTGAGGTGCAGGGTTAGGTTTAGTTAATAATCAACATTATGCACAGAGCAACCCAGTCAGGTATAATTTCTTGGGCCTGTGCACAGAAAAGGAAGTGGGGGGGGGAGTCATATTAAAGTAAACTCAAAAGCTCTGTTAGCTTCTGTGTTATTTGAACCAAAGAAAACAGTCATTTCCCAGATGCTGTCTGATCATAACTGAGTGCCAGGAATAAAACATTTGCTGGAGTTTAGCAAGAACCTGAGAACACGAGCTGGCAGGTGTCCCTAAGTCACTAGTACACAGGTGTGTTTCCATAGACAGTAGGACACTGGTTTCCCCACTGTCTGGAGCCCTTTGCATATATTTACAATGGCACTGACTGTAGAAGGCTGTGCTTGAAATCTGGGGAAGGGAGCGTGAGCATGTCAGAGTATCTCACTGAGGCTTCTGCTTGCTTCCCAGAGCGGTGAAGTTCTCTGCCAAGCTGATGGGACAGGCAATGGCCAAGAGGGTCAAAGCAACCATCCTCTATGCCACGGAAACAGGAAAGTCCCAGGTCTATGCAAAAACCTTGTGTGAAATCTTCAAGCATGCTTTCGATGCCAAGGTAATGTACCAGCTTGCTGCTCAAAGAACAGGACATTTGACAAATTGCTGGGCACCCTCATTTTCCAGGAACTTTCCCAGGAACCGTAGGCCCTCAGAACCTGGCAGGATTGGACCGTTGGATTGGTTAGGATAGAGAGGCCTGGATGTGAAAGAACCTGCCTTCAATGTTAACATGTTTCGCCAGGCCTTTTGGCACAATTTTGCCCTCTGTTACCCATTTAGTCCCATGGGATTTTGAAAATACCAACAAGGAGTCCTGTGGCACTTAAAGACTAACAAATTTATTTATTGCATGAACTTTCATGGGAGCAAATCCCACTTCATCAGACAAAAGCTCATGTAATAAATAAATTTGTTAGTCTTCAAGTGCCACAGGACTCCTTGTTTGTTTTACTGAACTAGAATAACATGGCTCCCCCTTTGAAACTTGAGAATACTAAGAAGAGCAGAATTTTTCTCTCCTCCTTAAGTTTCTGGGCCTTCTCTCTGTAGCATTATAGAACTGATCTCAGTGCCAAGTCTTCTTGCACATTCTAGGGCCAAGCTCGCCGCCAGCATAACTGCAGTCAGAGGAGATAATTTGGCCCCTAGTTTTAAAGCCCAGCCCACTGACCAGCAGTGAGTTTCCCCCATACAAGGGCCTTTTGATAGCGTCTGTCTTTCTCAGGTGATGTCCATGGATGAGTATGACATTGTTCACCTGGAGCACGAAACCCTTGTCCTGGTGGTCACAAGCACCTTCGGCAATGGAGATCCACCAGAGAACGGGGAGGTAGGAAGTCCGTCAAAGACAGTAGTGATGGGGAAGGGAGAAGGGCACCCATTTGTAGGCCTATTATTTGGGGAAGCAGGGAGGCATGATGCGGTGGTCAAAGCACATGGACTGGACATCATGAAACCGGGATCTGTCCCCAAACCTGCCCCAACTTGCTGAAAGACCTCGTGTTGTCTTAGCCTATTCTACAGATGTGGAAACTAACATCTGCCTCTCCACCCCCATCCGCCCTGAGTGGCTGTGAGGTTTCATTAATTAAAACCCTGCTCTACATCCCATTAAAGTCACTGAGTTCTGTGGATGTTTTTGTGCCAGTTCTGCTGGGCTTACAAACCACTGCCATCAGAGAGGAGTCCAGTAATAGCGCAAGGTGCTGAGGGACAAGCATCCCAGTAATGAAAGCTGATGAGGGGACTCTGGGCACAGGGTGGAACCTCTGCTGGGAGCCTGTACCATGTTCTGTGGAAGTGATGACCCTGCTGTGTTTCTCTCTCACTAGAAATTTGGCTGTGCAATGATGGAAATGAGGAATCCCAACTCTCACCTGGAAGAGAGGAAGTAAGAGACTTGGACAAGCACCCCACCTCATACCCACAACAGCAAAGCTGCCTGTCTCTGGGAAGCCAAGGACCACAGACAGCCCTTGGGTTAGCTGGCCTCTGAGGCTGGATTGAAATCCCCACTGAAGTTGCATGTCTATGGCCTGGAGCGGGACATGCATGCAGGCAGGCAGTCAAATGCTCTAGACTAGAGGTAGCACTGCTGTTTTGTCTCTGAACTAGGCTGAGGTCACAGGTGAAACCGATTTTGGCAGTTCCATTCTCTGGTGGATGTTGGTCCAGCCAAGGCAGACCTCAGGGTCTGTAGGGACCCAAGCAAGAGATGAGGCTGAGTCTGCTGTGAGAGGGGGAATGCAGTCTGATGTGCTTTCTGAGAGGGTGTGAAATTACTTTGTATGTGTGGTGCTCTGCTAGGTGAGGCGTAAAATCAGTTGTGGGGCTGTCCTTAGCCCTCCCAGAAGAACAGGACCCTGGACAGCTGTTTACACATACAGCTGATCCAGAATTCCTAAGTCTGGCAGGTGGGGGGTCTGGGTCAGGGATTGCAGTGCAGACCTGGCCTTAGGGGAACCAGGTCTTTACCTCCCTTGGCATTAAACCCCCTCATATTGTCCCATTTCCTCCCTCCACCCAGACACTGCATCCCTCCCAACTGATATTCTATGCTGGGGAAGGGATGGGGCTAGGGGAGGGGTATTATGCTTTTCTTTGCCAGGTACCTTTTCTAGCCATTTGTTTGCCATGGGAGTGAAATCAGGCACCCTTGCTGAAACACAAGCCTATGGCCTTGGGCAGAAGAGTGCTTGCAGGGAAAACCAAGTGTGTGGAAGCAAGGGTGGTGGCCTGTGGCTCAAGACCCTTGCTTTGCCACAGACATCCGGTGTGACCTTGAGCAAGGCACTTAGAGCAGTCTACCTGACAAACTAAACAGTATAGCAGCGAGTCTCTGTGCTGGGTTGACTGATGTGGGGCTAAATACAGAGGAGCAGACATTCGGACTGGAGCCTGGACTCTGTAACCTGGGCAAGAGGAAGGCTCCTGGAGCCAAACACCTGCACTACTGTTCTGAGCCCAAGTCATTTGTCCTGAGCTTTGATACTCACTGCATTGGGATTTTTTCCCTGTGTAGCCATACTCTGTACCTCACCTCCACTGCCCTGTGCAGAATGAGAGTAATGGTACGTCTCTTCCTGGATGAGGAGGAGAGAGACTCCAAGTGCTCAGGTCCTGTGGCAGGGAGGACTCAGGATAGACTCTTGTTGCTGCAAGACTGAACTCCAAGCCCACAGACTGGGGATGGGCGGGGGGGGGGGCAGGCATGCCAAAGCCTGGGATCCAGCTCCTCCAGGTGTTCTGAATCTACATCCAGGCTGTGTAGTTCTCTCTCCTGACACCATCTCTAGCAGGCAGTTACCTGGTCTCCCATCCAGTCCATCTGCTGCCTCAGCTTCCTCCCTCGAAGCTTTCATCCCCAGCTGCTGCAGTGCCCAAAACAGGAGCCTTCCATGCACTGCAGCCCTGACATCACTCAGGCCATGCGTAAACCAGAGTTTTCTCTTGCTGTGAGGGACACAGCCCCACTTTTAAGGGCTCATCTGTCCTCTTCAGGAGCCTTTAGCCTTCCACTGGGCTCAGCTTCCTGCCATCTTGGGCTCTTAACAATCCTTGTTAACAGCAGATGGCTGCAGCCCTTCCTGGGTCCGTGGGGGCACCATGCCTACCCTCCATTATAGGTCCCCAGCCTTAGGAGTCCAAGCAGTCCAGCTGTCCATGGTATAACCCCCTAGGCTGCCCTGTCTTTCCAGCACAGTGCCTCTTCTTGGTCCCTTGGGCTGTCCTTGGAGTCTTTCTCCTAGTCACAGGCTACTCTTTTGTCTCACAGCTGGCTTGGCTCTTAGTCACATGGGACCCTGCACTGTTCTTCCCTTCACCCTGGGAGGTGGGCTACCCCTTCAGGGGCCGGCTCACCCTGCAAGAGTGCCTTACAAGTACATGCTCACCGCTAACTCCTAAACATAGCTCAAACTGTGCCTTTGCAAACCTTTTTGTAGCATGGCCTGCATCAGAACAGAGAGATGGTCTCATGGCCATCTCCCCTCCCATTCACTCTCTTTCATCTCTCTCCATCCGCAGGGCCACCGCAGCAACCACTTATGTGGAAAAGGTGCAGAAATGCTTGCACATGTTTTTAGCTTCTTTTCATGCAAATTAGTTGCTTCAAACAAAGAGGAGGAGCCAGAAGCATGTGACCATTCAAAACTCTGTGGCCCACCAGTAAATGCTACCAACCACGTTTCTGTGGGTCACCAGCATCTGGCCCCTGGGCTTGCATGCTGAACCAGCTGCAGTCCAGGAACCACTTTGCTTTGAATGTAGTATAGTTAATCAAACTAACACTACAGCCCTGTGTACAACCCTGAAGTTTGACATTATTCAGAAATAGAAAATGTTAGTTCTTTTCATTTGCCTTCCAGCCTTGAAGGTTCATATTTCTTAGCTCTTCTCTGCAACCATAAGGCCTAGTTTAAATTAAAAAAAAAAGAAAAAGAAAAAAAAGAAGCTGAGATCCTCACATGACTCCACATGTTGGGACTTCAAGGAAGCTCTCCATAAAATCACATTAGCTGGGCTGGTGGAATTGGAGAGGCTGGATTCTGGTTATTGCAGAAACACTTCTAAGGCACATGAGTGCTGTGGTCAATCTAAGGGTGTGGCCGTCTTTTAAGGAAGCCTGGCTTGTGGTTAGAGCAGAGGACTGGGAGTCATTTTTATGGCATCTTTTACTGGCTCTGCAGCTGAAGCAAGGTGTAACTTGGGCAACTCATTTAACATCTGCCAGAGTTAGTTAACATTTGTAAAGAACATCAAGATCCAGGTTGCTACAGAATGGGAAACCATTACGCAGTCACTGCTGTTATTATTTTAGGTGCTGAGTTCAGCATATTCCTCTTAATTGGGACAACAGCCCCCTGTGAGGGCTCTTGAGTTAACATAACAGTGATAGTTATTGGTGATGTCTGCTGCTTAGTCAGGAAGGAATTAGCATTTGGCTGGTGATAAGTGGGGTTTAATCTGGTGTGAAGAGGTAGGAAAGTCTAAGCTTTTGTCCTTTCCTGCAGAAATTAAGAGATGATGTTAAATAAAGCTGAGGTGCTGTGAATGACACTTTTGTTTAGAGCTGTAATGTTAATTATTAATTATTAATTATTTGCACACTGATTCTTGTGGTGTTGTATCTCCCAAATGGCCCGGCCTGCTGTGCAAACGTGTAATATAGCACATCCCTACAGGGCTCACAATCTGAAAACCATTATGGTTTTTAATGGGCTTTTCCCCTAAGGGGAACAGCTGGTGGAACAGGACAATAGGCCAGCCACAGGGGTGCCACAATAAAAGGGACTTCCCTGGGTTATTCAGTGTGGCTCTTACCCCAGTTACCGGTCATCTCTAGGCCTGACCCTTGTAATACATTGTCCTGGAGGGACACTGTATTAAGCTGTGCGGTGGACAGCAATAGAGCCAGCATCTGAGCTCAGCACTTCTGAGTACAATTCAAGGTGCTAAGTGTTACTTCTGAGGGCCTGGAGCCTTTGTATGACAGATGGTTTCTATCCTCCCTGTGCCACCATGAGCTCAGGGAACAGTCTTGCTTAACATGGACCTCTCCAGTACTAGTGACTGGAATTTCTCAGCACGGGACATTCCCCCCACCCCACCCTGGCCATTCTTTCTCTGGGGAAGCCACCAGAACCTGAGGATGATGGCCTTCACCCTTTGTGTACCTCCTGTTTATGTACCAAGGTCAACGTTGCTGATGTTGAGTCTGGTGACAGGTACTGAGGCCGGGATTCTCAATGGGGCTACATCCCTGAGGCACCTTTGGAAATCTCACCTGGAAGTCATGTTCAGGGGCCTACGCTTCATCAAGATCTTTCCTTACTGGTGGTGAAAGGAAATGCCTTAAAAAATCCCAGTCCAGTGAGTGTTGGATCTGCAGGTGGATGTCAGGTCATTTAAAACCCTTGGCTGTTACACAGCTGAGTGAGGCCCAGGTTCAAGACTCTGATTCCCCTAGCACAGCTGATAGTCCTGCTGTGAATTGAACTGGGGCCTCCAGAATGTGAGTTTCTGCAGCTTGAGCCTGGGCTGGCTAGCAGGAGTCTGTAAGTGCTTCATGTGCTCAGTGCATTGGATCAAGTAATATTCACTGATGATGGGTTGCACCTGCTGCAGGGAAGGGAGCCCAGCCCAGCTGTAGGACAGATGGAGAGGTACCATTGCTGCCCTAACACTCACTGTCCTTGCTGTTTGCAGGAGCTATAAGGTCCGTTTTAACAGCGTCTCCTCTTATTCGGATGCACGGAAGTCGTCGAGCGATGGACCCGAAGCCAGGGACAACTTTGAGAGCACAGGACCTCTGGCCAATGTCAGGTGAGCAGCCTGCAGAGGGAGGGAGGTGCTAGCTTCTTGAGGGTGGTGATCCATGTGTCCTTGTTGACATCTGGCTGAGGTGCTGGCTTGCTGTGACTGCCCTTCAGAACATATTGGAACATGTCTTGGGCCCATTATACAGCATAATCTTCTGTCTTTACATATAAAGTTGCCATACATTTCACCTGGGCAGTAATGATCACAGAGGTACAAAAGTCACAGACCTCTAATAAGCAAACTAAACACATCCTTTTGGCCTTAACTCAAGCTAAGTACTGGGGATCTTTCACTTATGCCAGGTTATCTTTGCCCCTGCAGAGCCTAAACAACATAAAGACAGTTCCTTTTTGTTAGGGGGTTTTATTCTCTTCCTTCCTTGTGCTTGACCTGCCAACCCAGCTGATGGAAGGAATTAGCAGTCATGACTCCTCTTTCTGGTGGGTGAGCACAACCAGCAAAGTCTTTTAACCTGTTCAGTGTTCCACCATACTTTGCCTGGTGTCAATAGGCCTTCCTTTTGTGACCTTCTGTTGGAGACCAGCACTTTAAACTAGTTAATGTCTCTCTCTTTGATGATTTACACAGCTGAGGAGGCTTTCAGTGCAAAACATTCCCTTACAAAATGGTTACAGAGGCCATAAGTGAGCTTAATGGCGGCAGCAACTCACAGCCTTCCATAAACTCTAAGCATGTTGTTACCATTCTAGCATATGCTTTGGCAATATTCACCTACTGTTTAGCCCAGATGGCTCCAGCTGTGTATTTGCCAGTGTTCAGTTGAGGCCTGGGGGCCTGGACTTGAGTTGCCACCTGGTTTGCCACTGTCACAACACCCTGCAGCAAAAATCTCTTCTAAGCAATTGAGCAACGAGCAAATAACCATAGGCTCCCTCTGCTAGCCTGACTGCCTGTCTTGGCTCTATTTCCCCACTTCCCCTGATTGATTCGGCCAGCACATTTGGCCTCCTGGGTCCTTAGGAGACTAGTCGCTGGGCATTGCCTCTGCCCTCTAGAACCAACTCTGGTGCTTGGTTCATCTGCATCCCCTAGATGTGCCAGCCTGGCTCAGCTAGCTCTAGCCTCTTCTGTCCAGGCAGCTCACTGGCTGGATCCCACCAGCTGCGATGCCATGTAGCACTGAGGTGGTGGATGCAGCCATGGCTTTTTCCATCTAGAACTGGTGAGGCCAGTCGCTAGGAAGATTCCTCCCTTGACTTCTGACAGGGGAAGGCTGAGCCCTGATGGACCTTTGGGGAGGGTTTCAGTGCCTCTCTTTTTCTGCTGATGCTACTAGACCTCAATGCTTGACAATGGCAGTACCTGATGGCCATGGCGGTGGGGACCCTGTCTCTGCAGGGAGATGCTGCCCACTCTGCCTCCTGCCTTTGCTGCCGTCCTCTGGTAGCAGCCACTTTCTCATCTGTTTGCAGGTTCTCAGTGTTTGGACTGGGATCACGTGCCTACCCCCACTTCTGTGCCTTTGCCCGTGCCGTCGACACCCTCCTGGAGGAGCTGGGAGGGGAGCGAATTCTTCGCATGGGGGAGGGGGATGAACTCTGTGGCCAGGAAGAGTCTTTCAGGACCTGGGCCAAGAAGGTCTTCAAGGTAGCCTGCTTCCACTGTCCTTAGAAGGGGGGGGGGAATGCCAAGGGGGCAAGGGAAAGAACCTGGCATGCTACCATCAAGCCAATCTGCTTTCAGTTCAAGTTGAGCTGTAACTAGACCCTGAGTCTCCAGCACCCTGGCACAATACGAGTCATTTGGAGCTCATCTTTAGCCCATCCCACTCTTTGTGAAGAGTCTGTAATTGCATAGCAAAGAATTTGTAGCGTGGCTCCTCAGCCCCTGGGGGACCAGAGAAGGTCCCGTGGCCTGGTCAGGGGTGGCAGAGGATGCAGCAGGGAGCCCCACCAGAGACCTAGCGCAGAACTCAGGATGATGTGGCATCTTTTCCCTGGCTGGATTACCAGAATCAGCATTGAGCTCTCTTTCCTGGCCTCCTGGTTTATGAGCCTTGAGTGGCCCTGTTTCTAAGGTTCCCTCCATGCTATGAGGATGAGAAATTTGCTCCTTTAAATCTTAAAGGAAAGCTGATAGTCTCATATAATGGAGGTGGGCCACTAAGGAGAAACCTCAAATATCCTGAGACTTGCAATCGAAACACACAAGCTGGCACTCATGTGTGGAATCTGGCCACCTTCCCATTCCGGAGGAGGTCAGATCCAAGACAAGATCCCCCACTGTAAAAAGAGGGGGGATTTCTAATTCCAAACAGGCCAAACCATGAGGATGATCAAAACTGGAATCCTGGGGGGGGTGAGTTCTAGGGAATCGTCCCCTGCCAATGTGTGTGCAAGGGGTACGAATGCTGACAAGAGAAGTGTCCATGCACCACAGGCAGAACATACCTCTGAGATGTGCAAGGAGGCAGCTCGCACAGCATCTGTGTTGGGCTTTACTCTAGCCCACACCTGTCACCACCCTTCCATAAGCACATGGGTGGGATGGTGGGGTAAGAGTGGGTGGTGGCCCCCTGCAAGGGCCCAGGCTGGGCTGAACTGGAGGCCAGAGTGAGCTCTGGAGTCCTCTGACAGCCAGCTGTGTGCTGCAGGCAGCGTGCGATGTGTTCTGCGTGGGAGACGATGTCAACATTGAGAAGGCCAACAACTCCCTCATCAGCAATGACCGGAGCTGGAAGAGGAGCAAGTTCCGCCTGACCTATGTGGCTGAGGCCCCAGAGCTCACACAAGGTCAAGCCGCTTGGTCATCAGGGATAACAGAGGGGTGGGGAGCTTTGAACGGGGGGTGGACACTGGGGAAGATAAAAGTCCTTGGGGCCAGTGTTGGGCTGATCTGGGACAAGGGTGCAGGTTACCCTGGACAAAGTTATGCCGAGACCATTTTCCTCCTCTTTCTGGATATTCAACCTTCTCTTGTCCATATCTCACCTCCCTCATGCTTGTCTGGCCTCTCCTCTTTCCCCGCTCCTTCCTGCCACTCACCTCCCTCCCTCTGGTTTCTTCCCAAGCTCTCTTTTCTTCCCATATCCTTCACCCAATGTCAAACCCAATGGAAAACGCCCTGTGGTAACCCCATCTGTTTGACTTCAACACCCCAAGCTGGCACACTGAGCCCAGGAGAATTCAACTAAAGGTCTGCCTGTTTTCACTTCTTCACCATCCCTCCAGCCCCAGGTGGTGTAGGAAGCCAGCTCTTTGCCAGGGAAAGCAGCTGGAAACAGCCACTAGCCTCTCAAGCAGTTGCAGCTAGGGCTGTAGGACCCAAGCCTGGGCAGCAGTGTGTTCTGGCTGCCTTTCTCTAAGCGCACCCACAGAGCAGATGCACTCACTGCTGAGAGCAAGAGGAAGAAGTGAAAATCCAGGAGTATTCAAAGCCACGTCTCTAAAACCCTGCCTCCCTTGACATAGCTCTGGGTAGTGCCAATCCTCTAATACTCAGTGCCCTCACATGGCTTCTGCATCTGGTACACGTGGTACTGACTCGGCAGCACCTGGATTCAGATGCTCTCTTGCCAGTCAGAAGGCTTGGGTGGTAGAGGAACCCCCTCTCCCTAGTTGCTCGGAGCAGGGAGCTAATGTAGTCATTTACTCCTTGCACATGGTCTTGAAAGCTCCCCTAAGCTCAGGCACTGTGGGTCTCCCACAGGGTGGAGGAGGAGGGCCCAAGCCAGGGCAGCCATGGGTCCCCTAGCCCACTCAGCTAACACATACCAGACCAAGTACCCTGCCGCACCCTGGGGGAAGGGGAAGCACATGGTGGCAGGCAGCCTGCCTTTGCTAGTCTCTGCTGCTTTCTTTTGACTGACTTTTCTCACCCACAGGTCTGTACAGTATTCACAAAAAGCGGGTCTATGCAGCCCGGTTTCTAGCACGCCAGAACCTGCAGAGTCCAAAGTCTAGGTAGGACTGACAGCTGTAGAGCTTCCCCTGTATGCAGCTTATCCATGACACACGCAAAGAGCCCACACTGGTGACATGACACGTGTGCCCAGCACCACTGTCAATCAGCCAAGTCTGGCCTAAACAGTGCTCTGCTTTAAAACCTGTAGCTTCTCCCATCACTGCCATTACTCCATGAAGGATGGTAGCAGTGTCAGCAGGAAAAGCCATCCTTTGGACATAGCAGTGCCTGCTCTGGTAGTTGGATCCACAGCATTGCATCACTTTAGATTCCCCCCCCCCCCCCCAGGCGATGTGCTGGTACTGAAGGAAGCGAGTTGTGTACAACAGCAGGGCCACATGGACTTCAGTAGAGCTCCTTCTAATTCACGCCCACGGTGCACAGTCAGGGGCTTTCCTTGATATATACCTGTGGACACCAACAGTGCTGGTGTGGAGAAAGGGGTGGTACCTGCACCCTGGGGTTCTGCATTCATGTCATGGCAGGCAATGCAGTAGTTCAGCTTTTCAACTGTTGCCCAGAAGAATGGCTAACAACAGTGAGCCACCACCATGTTGGAGTGGGGTGAGCAGCTAGGTGTGAACAGAGGGTGGATTCTTTCCCAAACTCCTGATCTTGTTTCAATTTCATGTACACACTCATGTGAGCAGATGCACTGGACAGCTCCAGTGCCTTTTTCCTGGGTGTTTAGCAAATCACCCAGCTGCCAGAACTGTGGAAAGGACCACTTAATTAAAGGCTTATAGCTGTCCTTTGATTTCTTTTTCATCCATCTCCCTGAAGTCGGTCAACGATTTTCCTGCGACTTCACACAAATGGGCACCAGGAGCTGCGCTACCAGCCTGGAGACCACCTGGGAGTGTTTCCAGGCAACCACGAAGATCTGGTCAGTGCCCTGATTGAAAGACTAGAGGATGCACCCCCAGCCAACCAGCTGGTGAAGGTGGAGCTCTTGGAGGAGAGGAGTACAGCTTTAGGTGACTATGGCCAGCAAGGCCTCCATCACCTCCCCCTACCCTCTAGAAGGTTCTTGCAGGTTCTCTGGTTACCATGTGTCTCCTAGCAGAATTTCTGTGGACCCATGCCCCACCCCTATGAGGAAAGTAGGGTCTGTAGTACTTCCATGAGAGAGGATGCATGGATCCACAGCTGACCTGTCCTCTGGGACTGTGGGCTGCTTGCAGCAGCAATATCATGGGAGAGCACGGCTGCAGGGGAGGCTTTTCTATTGCCGAATGCTGAAACCCCTTCAGGTATTTAGAGTGCAAGACCCACAAAAATAGTCCATGGAAAGTAACCTAAAAGAGTCTTGATGGGCTGAGCTGGCAAACTGGGAATTCTACAGATCTCATGCCCCATTGAAAGTGGTGACAAATGCTTTTGCCCCAGAGTGATACAAGAATGGGGCACCAGACCCTACATCATGAGTGTGGCCAATTGTACCAATTAAGGTAATTGCGAACACTAGCAGATCATGCCAGACTCTTCTTTCTAGTCCTTCCTCATTCATTATCTTGCCCTGGAGTTGGAGCCTTCATTGACTTGCCCAAGGTGGTGCTGATCACAATATTGTACTGTATTCTCTCCCTTCAGGTGTCATCAGTAACTGGACAGATGAGAACCGCATCCCACCCTGCACTATCTTCCAGGCATTTAAGTGCTACCTGGACATCACCACACCTCCCACCCCTCTGCTGCTGCAGCAATTTGCCTTACTGGCCACCAGCGACAAGGAGAAGAAACGTCTCCAGATCCTTAGCAAGGTAAATGTGTAGGTCCTGTTGGCAATCTCTTCCTGATTCAGGAGGGTCACACACTTCACTCACTCCACGCTTCTCTGCTGAACCTTAGAAAGTGGGTAATAAGGTTCCCTCTCGATGAGCACACTACCTCTGTATCTGCCTCCTGACTGTCTTGGGATGAACCTGGCTAAGGAAAGCAGCTTGTCTATGTAAACTATGTCACTGACTTGCTTTCTTAAATCCAAGTGCAGGATTTCCCAAAGGAATTCCAGGATTTCACTCCAGTCCTGGGCAGTTCATACAGAAATGCAGTGCAAGATGCATTCTTCCATCTTGATCAGCATGGTCTCCTCTTTGGCTCTCCCCACAGAGCCATTGCCACAGTCTAATTGGTCACTGCCTCAGTTTTTATGTGTACGTTATGCTCAGTGAATTTAACCTCACATCTTCTAGTCTGACAGAGGAGGATCCTGCAAGGCGTCTGTAGCGAAACTAGGAATTCAACGTACAGCTCCTCACTCCCTGGTCTGTGTCCTGATCTCCAGGCCATCCTTGCCCTGCAGTCTGTATGGGTGTCTTGCACCCTTCTGCTGTGTCTGTGCAGGAGAATCTCTCAGCCTGGGATCCCTTGTGACTATGCTGCACAACAGGAGAAGCTCAGAAACCATGAAGGAGTCAGTCCAGAATGTTACAGCCCTGTAGAGCTGGCCCTAGACTGGGTGGGAAGCAGGTGTGGTGAAGACCAGGATGTCCTTGTAACTCTTCCCTCCTGCAATCTGAACTAGTGTGCAGCTGTGCACCCCAGTTCTCCACTGCTGGGCCCAAACTTACCTCCCTTTTGCTATGTGACCCTCTCCCACTCCTGAATCAGCTCACACCCAGACTCCTGCATGTAATCAGCCCCTCATTCACTGAAGGAGCGGTTCTGGCTAGACACGCATGGGATAGACTCCCGGCAAACACCCCCCGCCCCAGATGCCACCCTCAGAACTGCCTTCTTGCAGGATTCAGTGCTGCTGACTGTCCCCTGCCAGCTCATTTATATGTCTTGTCAGTTTATCAAGGAAATTGATATGCACCGGCTTTGTCAATTTGTGAGGTCTATGCACACACCTAATCCACATGCACTGCTTCAAACAAAAATAAGTTTATTGGCTACAGTAACATTTTAAGTACGTCCAAGTCAGAGTAACATAAAACAGATGATTGTTGAGGAATTGGTCACATTCAAATATAAAAAGCCCTTATTCTAATCTAACATCATTGCTTCATTCTGTGTTCCAGTTTACCACACAGGTTGGTTGCTGACACATCTTGCAGACAAAAGCTCGATCCCTGTGGGTAGGCAGCAGTCTTTGATGTTGCTTGGGAGCCTGATTCTCAGGGAAAACCTCTAGATGAGGGGGTCACTGTCTTTTAACAAGTTTCCTGGGCACACTCTAGGATCAAGTGATCATCTATGTCTGGCAATAGGCATGATCCTACCTTCTTGAGCCAGGGTTCTTAAGCCAGTCTATTGTTTTCATATGCATTCCTCTGATGGGTGTGGCAACACAACTTTGTGTTTGCCTGCTTCAAGCCATGCGAGACACATTTGGGGGCATGACCTGGCAGACTTTCAAGTCTGTACACATGTATGATGTTGCAGGAAATGTGTTACCCAAAATGTTCAGTATATCATGAACATTCCAAAAACACCTGAAACGACATACTTTTCATTAGACCATACACAGCTACACTATAAGGATGAACATGAATAATATATGGGTCATGCCACAAGGGTGTACATGGGGCTTCATGTCACAGTCCTAGTGTTGTGAGGGGCAGTCACAACCACACACTCTGCGAATCCCTGACAGAGCTGTCTTCCATCTGCTTCATGCTGCAGTGCCAGGGTGTGTGTGGTGTGATGTGCTCCACCAGCCAATCACTTACTCCTTCTTCCCCTTCTTCACTGCAGGGCTTGCAAGAGTACGAGGAATGGAAATGGTCCAAGAACCCCACCATCGTGGAGGTCCTGGAGGAATTCCCGTCTGTCCAGATGCCCTCCACTCTCCTGCTCACCCAACTGCCTCTGCTGCAACCTCGCTATTATTCGATCAGCTCCTCCCCTGACATGTCCCCAGATGAGGTGCACCTAACCGTGGCGGTGCTCTCCTACCGCACTAGAGGTAGTTTACCAGTGGTGCTGGGAGGGGCTTATGGTTTGCATGGTGGCAACTGGCTAGAGCTGTCCTACAGAATTTGGCCATGTCACCGACTAAGACACTGCTGAGCTGGGTTCTTCTTCTTTGCTTGCATTGCCATGGTGGCCATTAACATACCCCATCCCCATATCTCATGTTAAAACCTTGCTGCTTGTTCCCATGGGCTCTCTTGGGTGGGCCTGGAGGAGCCAGACACAGCAGCAGAAGAAGAGACCTTGCTGGTGCAAACAAAGGGGGGGGAGGGGGGACGAAGAGATTGCAGATCTGCCCTGACTGACTAAGGGATGGATTGGCCAGCCCTGTGTCCATCCTGCTTCCCATCCCTGGCCAGGAGCAGGCAGCATGGCACAGACAGCAGTTGCCATCTTCTCAAAGTGCATGTGAGGAACTGACCATGGGAACCTGGTTTATAAATCTCCAAAAGGAGCTTGTGGGCCCAGTTTCTTGCCATGCACTGGAGGCAGTTCTGGAAGGTCCCAGTTGGCCCTTGGAAAGGGTGTCTTAGACACCATACTGCTGTGAGCACCACAGCAAAGTCAGAACTGCCCTGCTCCAGGCAGGGGGACCTCCTTATGTTTGCATGGGAGAAGAAACCAGCACTTCTGGAGTGCTGCAGTAGTCCAGCCTGCCCATGTGTTTGGAAGAGAAGAACTGGTGGCAGGGAGCACTCAGTGCTGGCCATTCTGGCCCTGAATCCCAGGCTGTCTGGTGCTGACATCCCAGTGACAGGGGACGTTTTGGCAGGGTATTTTGCTGGGTGTGGATGGGTAAATGGCCAGATTGACCATTCAGCAGCCTGGGCCAGAATATAGCTCATCACCCCTTTTCCTCTCCTAGATGGGGAGGGACCCATACATCATGGGGTCTGTTCCTCTTGGTTCAACCGGATACAGGCTGATGAAGTTGTGCCCTGTTTTGTAAGAGGGTAAGTAATATGTGGGCTCGTGGGGAGCCAAGACTGGAGGAGGTCATTCCTCAATCCCAACAGCTGTCCCAAAACTGGCCAAGCTGTAAGGTGCTTGAGGTGCTTGCATGCCCCTGTCCCTGCCTGTAGTCTGCCATGTATGCTTACAGTAGTGGAGGGGCTGATGCTCCAGTCTATACAGCAGTAGGCAACTACCAGTACAGGCCACGCGGTGTGGTGCAGTGCCCAAAGCACCTGCTCAGCCAGGGGCATAGACAAGAGCACAGTGTGGCCTGCAAATGGGGTTTGTTACCATGCACTCTGCTCAGGTGCTCTGGGCTCAAATGCTCCTTTTTGCCACTGCTTTCCACACTGAAACTTCTGCACTTGCTTGTCTGAGCTACATTTCTACCCCTGCTAGGACTTCAGTGACCCAGCCTCAGTTTTGTCCCATTAGGGCATTACTAACTTTGTAATTTGTGTGTCCAGAGCTCCTGGGTTCCACATGCCACAAGATCCACAGGTTCCCTGCATTCTGATTGGCCCGGGGACAGGAATTGCACCTTTCCGGAGCTTCTGGCAGCAGCGGCTCTTTGAAATTGAGCACAAAGGTGGGTGTGAGCTCTTGTAACAGGGTGAGTGTCTGATCCCACAGACTGCTCAGAAACCTCAGGTGTAATACACTAGCTGGGGGTGGCCTCCAGTGGCTGGTCTTGGTGAGAAGGTTGCCGCTAACAGAATTGTTCCCTCAGCTCCAGGGATGGTACCTGCCTGTGTCGCAGATGGCTGCTAAGGGGTGTGTGTGTGTAGCCATGGCTATGTTTTGCTGCGGGGGTGGGGGTGGGGTAACCATGGCTGTATTTCACTGGAAGTGAGATGAGCTAATGTAGAACTGGTTCAACCTTTTCCCATTGACAGAATTCAGGCATGTTTTGTAAATTACCTTTCATTCCATTTTTCCAGTTTTCAATGAAAAATAAAGATTTTAAATTTTTTTTATTGCAAAAACAAAAAGATTATCCCCCCACCCCACCCAGCTGAGCTGTTTCACTCAGCTCTAGTTACTTGGAACCCTTGATCGATGCCTATGGCTCTGAGAGGTTACAAGATTAGGGCTGGGAGGGGCCTCAGGAGGTATCTAGTCCATCCCTCTGCTCAAAGCAAGACTAACCCCAACTAAAGGGCTTTGTCAAGCCAGGCCTTAAATCTACAGAGTGAGATGCCACCACCTCCCTAGGTCACCCATTCCAGTGGTTCACCATTGTCCCCGAGAAAAAGTTTTCCTAATATCCAGTTTAGACCATCTCTACTGCAACTTGAGACCATTGCTCCTAGCTCTGTCTTCTACAGTCTCTCCAAGTATATCAGACCCTTTACCCTTCCCCCTCTCCCATCCCTGGGAACAGAACCATCCCTGATGTATTAAACATAGCCTCCTGAATGCACAGAGCAGTTGCCAACAGGTGATGAGGGAATCCACGTACAGCAGCGTGTCTCTTCTGTGCAGGAAGGCATGTAAAACCCCAGGCTTTGGAAATGTGGAGCAGATGCTGCTGCTTGCCATGACTCATTGCTTTCCCACCTGTCTTTGCTCCAGCACTGAAGCCCTGTCCCATGATTTTGGTTTTCGGGTGCCGGCAGTCCAAGATCGACCACATTTACAAAGAGGAGACCCTCCTAGCCAAAAATAAAGGCATCTTCAAAGAGCTGTACACAGCCTACTCCCGTGAACCAGACAAACCAAAGGTAACCCCTAGCCAGTACCCTGTTCTGTCACCTATGCCCAACCGTGGGTCATGTAGAGCAGAGCTGTGGATTCTCCCAGCCAATGGGCAAGTGTCAGTCCTCCTACACCATCACCTGGCGAGACTTGCTGGCACTAGTTTGAGCAGCAGTCTGAGCTTGAGCTTTTAACAGCTTTGTGGGCCAAAGAATCCTTCACATGAGATTCACTGAAGGAATGCTTCCTGCTTGAAAGAAGCTGCCAAACAGTTACAGCCCAATAACCCTGGGGAGGCTTCAAACCTGACTCTTCAAGCAGCCCTCCATTTCTGTGCCTTTCAGACAAAACTTAATGGTGCTTGCAGACACAACAATCCGCTGCCACACTCCCTAGCCCAGTACTATCCTCAGGGCTCCAGCCGAATCCCATTGTGCCTCTGATTTCCCCTTACATGCTGTGAGTCTGATTTTTTCAGTGGAAACCTCAGCTGCATGTCACCGCTAACTTCAGCTGAAGTTCCTGGAGCCTGGCACCTCCAAACATACAGGCCCCCATTGTCTTCAGTCCCGACCCTAAAATCATTTCTAGGCATTGTTAAATGGCGGCCATGTTCTACCCTAGAGATGGCTGCCCTGTGCTGTTAGATGGGTGGGTGAAGTGACTCATGTGCATCAAGCTGGTTTGTGCCCTTTGGGGGGTTGGGTGCTGCGTGCTGCACATCATCTGCTCCTGTCTTCCACAGAAATATGTGCAGGATGTGCTGCAGGAGCAGCTGGCCCCAACTGTGTACGAAGTGCTGAAGGAGCAGGGAGGCCACATCTACGTGTGTGGTGATGTCACCATGGCTGGCGATGTCTTCAAGGCCATTCAGCGCATTGTCAGGCAACAGGGGCAGCTGTCTGCAGAGCAGGCTAGTGCTTTTATCAGCAAGCTGAGGGTGAGTAGAGGTTGTCCCCGTCCCCCAGGGCTCAGTGCAAGCTTGTGTCCAGGGAGTCATCCTTGGGGCTTCCTCTTGAGTGGTCACTGAGTGAGAAGATAGCAGCCACGAGCTGTAGGAGTGCTCATCCAGCTCCACCCTTGCTGGCCTCCTGGGCTGGCTTCCTGGGACCAGGGTCTACCACTTGAGCATTGGGAAAGCTCCTCTAGTTGTTAGCAATATAAGGCCTTGGCCATCCAGTTAGGCAGTTCTGATTCCATTCAGTAAAGGGCACTGGTACATCTGCATGCTAGGTCTGTTCCCCAAAGCACTGTGCCTCTTAGGTTGAAGTAAGATCTCTAGTTCCCCTGTGCTTTCTCTTGCTTTTTCTCTCTCCGCTTTTTAACCTTAAGCCGCTGTGACAAGTAGCCATTCAGAGGCAGCACGGTGTAATGGACTGAACGGGATGCTAGGAGACATGGATTCTATTCATGGCTTGGCCCCTGACTACTGAGTGACCTTGAGGAAGTCATTGACCTGGTCTGTGCCTCAGTTTCCCCGTGTAGACTTTGCCTATCTTGTAAGCTGTCAGTAGTATGGACTGTCCCATGCCATCTTTGCACAGCACCTAGCAGAATGAGGTTCCATCTCAGCTGGTGCCTGTAGTCTAGGCATTGCAGAAATACAAACAGCTTGTGACTCCACCTCTCTCCCAGTGCCATGCCTCTGCTGTCCTTGGTTTCAGGATGACAGTCGATACCACGAGGATATTTTTGGAGTCACCTTGCGTACGTACGAAGTGACTAACCGCCTTAGATCTGAGTCAATTGCGTTCATTGAGGAAAGCAAAAAGGACACGGATGAGTGAGTTGACGTACTTATTTTAACCTGCACTCTTGTTTTGTAGGCTTATGTGGGTTGTGGAATAAAACTTGGATGGATCCTTATATTTATTTGCATGTATGAAGTCTGTAACAACAGAGACAGAAACAGGCAGGTAGAAATAGACCAAGCTGCAGTAGTTTCTTTGAGAGAACAGTCAACTCAGTGGGCCAAATCTATTCCTAGTGTATCTCTGTTGCTTCCCAAAGGAATTGGGCCAGGGTGAATCTGGCTCATTGTGTCTGCTAACACAGCTTTTTTCCATTCCCCAAGCCCCTGGCACAACAAACAAGCTATAAACTGTGCATGGCTGGGGGTGGGTCACCACCACAGTTCATTGAAAATTTCCTGATGGAATCAAGATCAGTGAGAACACGATCATTTGACGTGCTGTGTGGGAAAGTGTTGATTTTGTCAGTGGAAGCCAGGCAGGCTGGCTGACAAGTCCCTGGGAATTGTGGCTCTGCAGAGCCTGGGCAGCCCACCTGGTGGGAGGGAGGAGTGGACAGACAAGCTTGCTGGCTACCCTGAGATTCAGGAGGCAGGCTCCACTCCTAGCTGGTTTCTCAGTGGGGGAGCTAACTGAAGATTGCATTCACACTGACACCAAATGTCAAAGTACACATTAGGATTCCCAGGTGACTTTACTGGTTCTCTCCTAAATCCCAGCTGATGTCTCTGGTTCAGTAGTGCCCCCTGATGGACTTCGGTGGCCTTGACAGTCACCGCGTAATATCAGCTTGTGCAGTATACTAGCGGGTGACCAGATGTACTTAGTGAATTTGAAAATTAGCTGTCCCATGCCAGAAGAGAAGCCCTGGGCAAAGTGTGGAAAGAAGCATTAGTGGCTAGTCACTCTCCCCTTTCCCTTGCAGGGTTTTCTGCTCATAACCTGAACCCATTGCCTCAGACGGGATGCCAAACCAGTTGCAGCAGCAGCCGCCCCTTCCAGCTGGAGGGCACTGGGTTTTGTATTTACACGGACACAGCGGCTCCTTTTCTTCAGGGCTCGCCCATGGAAATTGCTCTGTCTCTCGTCCTGTCGTCGTGTCCTGATGATGATGATGATGACTTTTCCTTTCCTTTCCTTCTCTGTCGTCCTGTGGAAGTTTCTTTCTACTCCTTGTTTCCCTTCTCAGAGGTCCCTGCTGAAGTGGGATGGCTTTATAATCCACAGTGGCTCTTACGAAACTACAGTTCTCTCAGTCCCACATGGACGTTAGGTTTCACAGCTGCATGAATTTGCCACCTTAGTGATCATCTGCATTCTTTGGTGTGTGTGTGTGTGGAGGGGGGGGGTGGCTATTCCTGATCTGGCAGTGAGGACTGGAGAGAAGCTGTTTTGCCCAAGACCCTTTTCCCGAGCACAGCTTGGAACGTGGTTGAATCAGTGCATCTTCCTCACTTTCCTTTGAGCTTGCAGGGTGTGGGCGAAGGCATAAGTTGGAAATAGAGGAAGCATTGCCCACCCCATCAGTGGGCGTTGTTGCTATTGGTGGGGGGGCACCAGAGCCTTGTTCTATCGGGATTCTCTATGTTCAATGGGTAACAAATTCATGCTATCTGTGCTGTCAGTCCTCACTCCCTGCCCCCCCTGTTAGCTCTGTCCTTGCTCCTCTGTGGCTCTTCCTGTGCTGATCCCTTTGCCTTCCAGTGGCTACAAAAGTCTCCACATGGGGTACACTGAGCACAGCATGTTCAGGCTGATGTTTCTGCAAAGAGAGTACGTGGGTGCTCTCTGGGCACAGGGAAGCATGGAATACCCTCTGCTCTGCTTTGAAACCTTCCCAGTCTGCAGTGGGAGTTGCAGGATAAATGTGAGGGCTATAGCTTGGCCAAGATCCTGGGAGAAAGATTTGTGAATCAGGGATGTGTGGTGTCCCGTAGCTTCCCTGGATCAACAGGGTCCTGGCAGCGGGCAAGTGTGTCCTGTCCATCAAGGCAAAAGAATATGTAAAGCAACATGGAGTAGCCCTGAAGTCATCCCTGCCCGGGTCCAAGGACCACCTGCATAATAAAAAGACTGATAGGAACCCCAGCAAGTAGCCGCTTTATCAGGTCTTCTCTATTCATTCAGGATCCCTGGTACTCCAGGAGGCCCATGTAACACCCCTTTAAATAAGTAGGCTACTCAAAGGACGACAAGTCCATCCTAGCACAATTGTGTGAGATGGCCTTGCTCAGCAGTGGGCCCTAGCCTCCGCCAAGTGTGCATGGTGTCAGGCTGGCTGCAGCAGGTGCAGAAACCCAAAATACACTCCAGGCCCACTCTGCCTGCTATACACTCGGGGCCACCTGGAAACTGCACATGGGATCTGGGGCTGAGAGCGCCAAGGAGAGATGGGGAGTAAGGCCTGAGACTAGAGGTGCTGGTGCTGTTTAATACCAGACTTAGCCCCAATGCACAAATCCAGCTCCATAGGAGATAATTGCACAATCTGCTATGGTGCTGGCTGCTCCCAAAGGTCAGTCCCCTTTCCAGGTAGAACCTTTGCTGGCCCAACCCCAGGCTGGCTTGCTCTGTCTCATTTATGGACAGGGGGCTTCTCTAGCCCCTTTCTCCTCCCTCCCTAGCTGCCAGGTTCTCTGAGGGAGGGGGGAGCCCTCATCCCCCCTGCCTCCAGCATATGGCCTGACCAGCTGTGGCTATAGTGGAGGCAGGCTGAGGAATAATCACGGGAGGAGAACGGGACTTGGCAATGGCAAAGTGAGAGGGTCCCCACAACACCTGACATGGGGGGGGTTCATTTTCAGGGTCCAGGCTCTGCCACTGACTCCCCCATGTGTGTAAAAAATTGAGTCCAGCAAGGGTGGAAGCCTCCCCCAGCCTAAGTACCACATGGAAGCTTGACCTCAGCTAGTGTTTGCTGGCCAGGCTCTCGGCCGGGACCACACTGGTGCTTTGGTTTTTGCCGCCTCGTTTCATCAGTGTGCCTAGTCACTGACCTCTGACACAGCAGCACCCCTGACCTTCCCCCTCCATTATCACCACAGATGGATCTGACCCAAAACCAGGACCTGGAAGCCCCAAAGCTGTGGGAAAGCTCAGAGCCAGGATTTTTGTGGCTCAAATCTATGAGCATGTTGCTCAACTGAGAGACAGCTGGACTTTAAATAGGGATGTGTATGAATGGTGCCACCTTGTGGTAATTCACACACACTCTGTCACAGGATGACTAAAGGCCCTGGCCAAGCTGCTAGCCACACTGCAGTGGTGATCTTGTAACTGGTTATAAGTGATACAGTACAATTTGAAGCAGCAACCAGGCATCTGCATCTGCCTAACAGATGCTTCCTGAACAGCTATCCCGCAGTGCCTCAGCAAGAACCGAAGGACCCGGGGGAAATGCACACAGCGCAGATTGTGCAGCAATAAATGTGGGTCTGTCCCCCTGCAAAGAGTGCTGGGCAGATGAGGACCAGCCAAACTAGAGGGAGAATGGGTTCCTGTCTACAAACACATCCCCCAGCATGCTGAGCTAGTTGCACCAACTCAGATCCCTGGCACACAAAAATACTGAGGGATGCAGGAAGCAAGGAACTTCACCTTCAAGAACCAAATCCAGCTCTCACAGATCCATCATTGGCCAGTGCTCAGAGGACTCAGTGGCAGGCATTTTCTATCTGCTTCCAGAAGCTGGGTGCAGAGTTGGAATCCAAATTCAAACTTGCCCACAGATTTGGGTGGGGCAGGGTGAAAAGAGAGGCAAGGTTTTGCTCTGGCCCCTTAGCAGCAGCTGTGGAGTTCCAAGCTGACTCCAGATCAGATCAGGATACAGGCTTCCCCAGTACGTGGGATAGGTGTCTGGGGTCCCAGAGTAAGGGATCTGTTATCCTGCAGCCCTACATAGATTTGCGAGTCTCAGACCTTAGCAAACACAGCCTCTGCCCATGTCTCACTCACCATTCCCACCCCCCACCCCCACCCGCTGGCTTCCATGGGGTCAGGCCATGCAACTGGAAGGATTGGAACGTGCCTGGGCTTTTACCTGACAAAAGATCTTGATGCAACTGCTGCAGGCTAGAGCGCTAGGCCACATTTATGCTACAGGCAACACTCATGTTTGGTGCTTTATGTTTGCACACCATGTGACAGCAGGTGACACACCTTCCGCTGCCTAAATGGCTGCAGAAGGCCCCCATTCTGAGCTGTGCTCTACTGTCATTTACCCCATGCACTGAGTCTGGTCACAGTCGCCTTAAAATGCATGTGGTGCACAGAGGCCTTTTACCACTGATAGGGGAAAGGGGGTAGTTCTTGCTGAGGCCTCTGTGAGCGAAGCCAGATACATCAGGCAGGATGCTGAACTGCAGTAAATCTATGTGGTACCATTGAAGTCTATAGGGGGGGTTCTGATTTATCCCCAATGGAGGAGCTTCTCCAACTGCTCTAGGGAGGTTTGTTGCTGGTTTTGAGATTGTTATTTCCCAATGACTTGTATAGTTCCCACAGACCCAAAGCCCTTCTCAGACCAGAGGGGGAGACACGCAGCAGTGCCCTAACCTGGTATCTGCTCTGCGTCTCAGCATTGACGTCAGCAGGAGCTAAGGTAAGGTGACACTCAGTGATTTTGGAACCCCCACCAGTAGTCAGATTGGTTCATCACCCACCTTGGGATTACAAAAATCCTGCGAGGCAGTAAGCACCCTGATTCCCACTGGCTTTGGTGTGAGCAAAGGGCATACCTCATTCTGCAGCATCCTGCCCAATAGCAACAGCAGGCACAGTAATCAGAGCTTTGCATGCCCACAATATGTTATTTGACAGTAACCCTCTGTGATGTCTATTCCTGCCTGGGGGAGCTGAACGCTGGCTTCTCCATGCAACTGTGTTTAGTTACTAAAACTTAAGGGGGATGGAGAAAGTTTATGAGAGAGTTGATTTAAAGCACACATGACTGAAATGGGCCCTCCTGGGGTTAGTGTTTCCTGGGCTTTGCTAAGGGTATGAGGATGGAATCAGAAATATTTAACATGCATAGCTTCCTGCTGAGTCAGGATCAAACCAGGATGGAAGCAGCCTGGACTCTAAAATGTCCCATACTAGTGGCAGAGACACTACAAATCTCATTTCAAACACAGTTTATCATTTATAGATGTTCTGCTGGTGAAAGCCATTCACAGTGACAAACTGATCATAGAAGGGGACACTTCTCGCTCATTCATGACATTAAATGTGGGCCAGATGTGTGGGCATGCCTCAAAGGGAGTCAATCCAGAGGTTTGTGGGTCCACCACTCATTTAAGGGATCCCACATGCTACTGTTTTTACTGAATCATGTTGAATGGAGCTAGTTGAAAAATGGTCTATATGCAGCGAGTGGGGATGGAAGGGTTTTCATGGACAATGTAGATTTTGGATTCTCAGTGGGGCTGGCAGAAATTCCAAGACCAGCAACTTTTTTTAAATGAAAAAATTTCCACAGAAAGCAGGTATTTTGAGGGGAGGAAAAGTGTAGTAAAAAACCTCAATTTTCCATCAAAAAACAGGTCTGATAGAAAATTTTCAACTAGCCCTATTTGGAAATGCAGCAGAGCTGATAATAAAGGTGGCCGACCCTGTCTCATCTGCTCTGAAGTTTACCCTGAGTCTGTAACCAATGTTTTTTTTAAAGTTGCGTGTTCAAAAATGTAAAAGTTTGTGTTTCCACAAGTGCCAACCAACAAGCAACTTTTGCTTTAATAAGGTCCCAGATGTTTGCATGCATGAGAGCAGTTCCCATAGATTTCAGTGTGAGCTGACTGCATTCCCCAGAGGCTGTTTACTCATCTAAAGTACTGAGTTCATAGCACAATCAAGGCATTTCATTTCAAAAATAGCTGCAGCTGGTTGAAAAATCAAAAACCCCAAAACCAAAAATATGGGGAATTTTTTGTGAAACCTTTTCACTGAAATTTTAAAATTTGACACAAATTTGGCTAGCTCTTTTTCTGGTCAAAAAACATGGGGGGGGGGGCTTCTGAAATTTTCTTTAGGAATTGGTTTGTTTGTTAAAATTCAATATTTTGTCCAAAATAATGTATGAAAAAAAATTTAAAAATCTACCAGCTTCAGGGGAAATAAAACAACATTTTAAAAACTGCATCTAAATCTGCCTGTAATAAACTTGTACAATGACTCCAAAGTGCCAGTCATGCTCATGTGTGGTATTGAATGATGTAGTTACAAAACACACCGAAGTGACCTGAATGCCTCTGATATAAGAATGCACATCAGACCCTGAGGTTTGCTGATACGTGGCTTTGGAGTGAGAGGCTGAAAGCTAAGAAACTGCTGTGGAAAAAAAATGTGGTTACAGTTCTGTAAAATAGACAACCGTTAGAAACTCCAAAGTTTGGCTGAACTCCTGGCCTGGAAAAATCTCTGGTCCACTTGGGAAGCGATTCAGAAATCCTGATTTCTATATTTTGAAAAGTACTGAAGAAGGGTGATGGCTGAGTTCTACTTGGTTCTGGCAGTCTCAGTTCTCTGCTGTGCACAATCAGAGTGACTTTCAGGCCAAACTCCTTACAGGACTCCTGTATAGCCCAGCAAACGAGGAGTCCTGTGGCATTTTTAAAGGCTAACAAATTTATTTAATGCGTAAGCTGAATAGCACAGTCTCCCATCTAGGTAGAAACACAGGCTGAAATTCTCCTATTTGCCCAGAGAAATTTGGGTTCTGTGTTCCAATTTTAAAAGGAACTGGGTGTCCTATTCCTTTAGGCAGCTTTGAAAATCTGAGTTTTAAATCACTCTTCTCATGAAGAGCAATGACACAAAAATGAAATGGGGACACTTATGAAACATGACAAAGGTAATTGAAACCTGTAAAATTCTAAAGGTTTCCTAAACCCTCTAACTCTCCAGGTTTTTCAACTCCACTCCCCCCCGTCCCTCCTAGTGACTTTCCCTTTGTATCTTTGTGCCTTCATTTTTTTTAAACGATGCCATGAGTTAAGCCTGAAACATCAACTTGACGCTCCCTTTGCATTTCCTGAGGTGGGTGAGCAAAGTGGTTCATTTTGTAGCACGAAATGTGATTCAAACATAGGTTTCTTTTGGAGGAAGGGGGGGGCAGGTGTTGTTTTTGATCAGACCAGTGCTTTAGGCAGTCAGAAACATGGTTTCCCCTACCTCTGAGCTCTCAATGCTGCTGAATTCTCTGCCATTCATACAGTGTACTCTAGCACCTCTCTCCCGGACTGACTTCTGCTCTCTTTGCGAGGTATCCACACTGTTCTAGAGCATGCACCTCTCTGTATAGCTCCAATCTTTTGATTTTATGGAAGAAAATACTTATGCCTGTTTGCATTACAGTCAAAATAAAAAAAGTGGATTATATCTAGGGGACTGTCTTGTTGCCTGGTTTTTCTGTTCCTCTTTCTTTGGATTCCAAGTTCCAAAGGGGTAGCCACGTTCATCTAGTTCACTACAAGAAACAAGGAGTCGTGTGGCACTTAAAGACTAAGCGATTTATTTATTGCACGAGCTTCCTTGGGAGAAAGTCCCCTCTCCACCTCACTACAGCTGCTGTCCCTCCATGGACTGACAGGGAGCAGAAAGTGACCTTCCGCCACCCCTTGCTTTCCGGGCGTTACATCTGGCACCGTGGGAGCTGGGCAGGGCCCAGCCCTGACGAGAGTCAGGGGTCTCGCTCCACGCCGACCAGGCCGCTCGTAGCGCCGGGAGCCCGGCGGAAATGACGCCGCCCCCCTTCCGGGGCCCGGCCGCTGACTGGACAGCCCGGCCCGTGCTCAGGGCCACACCAATTGCCGGGACGGGGGGGGGGCCGGAATCCGGCTCGAGAGCCGGGCTCCCCTCCGCGGCTCGGGCGCCCCGCTCCCTTCCCGCAGCTGCCCCAGCCGCAGCCTCTTTTCCGCCAGGCGGCGCCGCCCGGCTCCCTGCTTTGCGCCTCTCGGGGACCACGAACTTTGCCGACGCTCCCTAGCACGCCGGCGGCCGCTGTGATTGGCCGAGCCGCGACGGCCGCGCGCCCGACGCTCCGCGCCCCTCCCACCGCCCGCGGCCCTGCGCCGCTCTGGGAATCCGGCCCTGGCAGACGCTCGGCAAGATGGCGGCGGCGGCGGGCGGCGGGCCGGGCCTGAGCGAGCTGCCCGGGGAGCTGCTGGAGCTGATCCTCTGCTGCCCGCGCCTCGGCCCCGCCGACCTCGGCCGCCTCGCCCGCACCTGCCGCCGCCTGCGGGACGCCTGCGGGGCGCGCGGGCCGGTCTGGCGGGAGCATTTCCGCCTCCGGTGAGCGCGCGGCAGCGGGCCCCGAGCCCGGCCTGCAGCACCGGGCGGCCACGCGCTTTAACAAAAGCCCGAGCGTGGCGTCTCGTGCCGCCCCCAGCCGCGAGGTTTGGTCTGGTTTGTCTCGGGCCCGGAACGGCTTTTGGGGGCTTGGTTGTAGCTTTCGTTCTCTTTCTTGGAGGTTTAAAATAGTTCAGTTTCTAAATGAAATGCCTTTTAGGGTTGCCGTTTTGTTTCCGCCAAAGCTGTTTGACTTGAATTGGTTAGTAGTTTCTCTGTCTGTGCGAAAGTGCTTTGTTCCAGCAAGCCAGCTTTGCCAGAGGCTTTTTGTCCAGCAGAAAGAGTGGCCTTTAATACACCCCCGCATCCAGTCGAAAAAAAATCATTTATGTCCACAACCGTGACCTAGTTCCTGAGGGTCACTTCTGACCCATAGTCTGAAAACCACTGGATTAGAGCTGTGGTTTTCAAACCATGGGTTGGGACCCAGGACTGGTTTGCAGACCCTTGGGCACTGAGTTGCGGGGGCCCCCTCTGCTGTTGCTAAAAGGCTGGAATGCATTGCTCAAAGATGTAATTGCTGGGTCTTGGGTATAAAACAGCTTTTCTTCAACTGGATCCTAAGGAAAGAAGTTTGAAAACCACTGGATTAGAGGACACTATCCACCTGTCAGATGGATGTGACTAGTGTGCCAGTAGTTTTTCTTTCTTGGTCATTACCACCAAATGTGATTCCTAGAGGAATCTCTTTTGTCTGAGTCAAAAGCATCATACTGAATGTGATTCTCAGGTGAAAAAGTGTACATGTAGTCTAATGCCCTTTTAGTAGCATGAGAAGTGTTAACATTTGTTATTATCAGATGTCCATAATGTGTATTACATCTCAATACTGTGTTGCTCAAAATAGCAGCCAAAGCTCAGTGAGAAATTTGTGCTGACCTGAAATGGAAAGGATAAAGGGAAAAATAGGAAACTCTTCTGTTTCCGCCCACCCCTACCAATTAGTGTATTTGGTAACCCTGGTTGAACAGGTGAATCAAATTTCAAGATTCTGCGTTGGTGGAACAAGGAAAATGATGCTGTCAGGTACTGCCATACTGGGAATCTGTTAAAATAGATACACATGTATGTAGTTCAGAAGTCTTTCGATATAAATTATTGATAAAAATTTTTTTTAGGGCTTCCAAGTTTGGTAGTGTGAGATTACATCCAATCATTTAACTTCATAAGAGCTTGTAAATAGGACAGAAAAATTGTCATATTTTAACATATAATTGAGCACCTATAGAACTTGTTTGAATACACAATGTACTATTTCAAGGGCTAAAATCACTATATAACTATCTGTGTAGCCAGTTAGTTCATTTTATTAATTTAGTGTGTGATGTTATGATTAATTAACATAACATGTCACATATAAAATTATATAGTAAATAGACTTATGTTGTAAGATTACTGACTTATAAGATTGATTGATTGTAGTTGGAAGGGATACTTGTGTATTAGGCATTTAGGTAAGTAGGATTGAAATTCAAGACTTGCATGCTGAAGCCTGCAAGATTTTTAGCTTAGTCATACTCACTCTTAGAGTTTAGAAATGCTTGTCATAGGTAAATAACCAAACAATCAGCCACAAAATATATGCCACAAAATTACTGGACTAGATGTACCAATGGATGGCATTGTGAAAATTAGCTGGGAAATTAGTTTTAGGTCACAAAATACCCTAAAAGCAATGTTTCCATCCAACACATGCCAACCATAGGATACGGGTTGTGCGTAAATGCACTACAAACAACCTGTGACAAATGGGTAACCCAGTATTCCTGAGAGATACAACACAAATAAGAAAATAAGAAAAAGGGTGGACAGTTTCATGCACCTGTTTAGTGTTAAGTAATCAGAATCACGGGATAAAAGAGGGCTCCCAAATTAGAAAAAGTGAATTCACTGCAGGAAAACTCCAGCAGGACTCATCCCTTTAGTCATGATCAATATATCAGACCCTAACAATATAGTTAAGGATGTGAGCATGACTGTTTGTAATTTGAGCATAGGTCTTTGTAGGATTTCTGTATGCATGGGTAATCATAACCTAACTGTAATTTTAATAAAACTTGTAAAGCAGAGTATACCTTGTATTTTTAAATGTACGTGTGGTTATTTGTCCTTGGCCTTTGTGTTCGTAGAGGCTCTAACTCTGTAGCAAGTAGCAGAAATGGCTTTCACTCTGTAGAGCTTAAAATTAGTCACCAGAACTGAAGCTACATTGGTGTCATGCAGCATTACAAAATTCACTAGAAATAAAAAGCGACATCTGTGATGATTAAAAGAAATTTTTAAAAACCTACATTAAATGCAGAATACAGGATGCATGGCAAAGTAATTTGCATTGCAACAGGTGTTTTTAATACAAGTGCTGTAACACTAGAGTCTGTTCTAGTAAAAGTACAAATAAAATTGAATCAAAGCATGGAGGCTGGAGCAATAGTATGACTTGGTCGTCTTAGTTTTAACACTAGTTTCAAAGGCAATGGAAGTACTGTATGGATCTCTCTAATTCATTAAGGCCACTGGGTTTTTTAGAATAGAATAAATTCATCTGCTACCTCATTTTGTTCATGCCTTGGCACAGGAAGATATATTATGTTGCTTTCTGTAACTGCCAGTTGGCTCCTAAAATTTAGCTTAATTCAAATAAAACTATTCTCTCTTCATCCAATAAATAGGCTACTGAACAGTAGCTAGTTCATCAATTCAACAAGCAATGATTTTGGGTAGCTAGCCAAATATTTTCATCAATTCAGTAGTTAAATTTCAGGACCAAGTCTGAACTTTTAGAATGGTTCAGAACCATTCTTGAAATTATTATGGTAGGTAAGTAATAAATGCTCTTGTCTCAGTAGCATCCACTTGTTTGATAATAGAGCTTTTGGCAAGAGTTTAGGTAATACTGGCCAGATTCCATCTTCAGCAATTACACTTATCTCTCTCAAATGTCACTGTAATTTCAGTTAGAGAAATTATTTATCATCTTAAAATAAACAGTTATTAGTATTGCTGTAATGTGGCTGCATTTTAGTCATGGGTGAACAATTTGTGATCAATTAGAACGAAAGGGTGCTGTTGAAATATAAATGTATTTGGCTAGCCTCTGAGTTTGTGTGCCAGCACATTCAGGGTAGTCTTATTTTTAATTAATACTAAAATATTCTTCATGAGTTTTAGTTCAAACATTATAGGTGCATATTAGTGACCCGAAACTTTGACTCTAAAAACATTTGATTTAAGGCAAGTTGTGTCGCTGCTTGAAGAACAGCTGGGTCACCCTCCTCCGCCCCCCCGGCCCCCCCCCCCCCCAAGTAATGATGGGGGAAAAAAAGAAGGCATAAAAACCAGAAACATTCTGATAAAGTTAAAAAAAAAAAAATTACAGCAAGTTACAAGCAACCTCTCATTTTAAACTAACAGTTTTCATTTGTACAGTGTGCAATTCTGCTTTCTTTTAAACATCTTTATTGAGCAGCAGATTTCTGTGTCTTTTCAACAGCCATAGGTCTCACTGTGATTGTTGCTGTTCTCTTGCTTT
Organism: Podocnemis expansa; assembly: GCA_007922195.1. Classification (NCBI taxonomy): domain Eukaryota; kingdom Metazoa; phylum Chordata; order Testudines; family Podocnemididae; genus Podocnemis; species Podocnemis expansa. The sequence goes on from ML682041.1 coordinate 22,570,641, forward strand.
TTGGGCACCACTTAGCAGGTGTGTTGAAATTAAGCCAGTTTATTGGGAAAAGCACTTTTTTGCTTTAAAAATACTTGAAGAAGCCCATACTAAGATCTCTTTTCAGAATTCTGTGATGTCTCTAGTAGTTGATGTCACTGTTTACACTCAACTTAGCATATAGACTTAACAGACTAACTTCTCATACATTCATTCTGCGTATCCTGTTAGTTATGAGAAATGTAAGCTCTAGCAGGAGAAACCCAGGGCAATGAATTCAAGTCCTGGTAGGAAGCTACAGTGTCACCTTTAAGCTGTTTTGTCCTAGATGTTAGAAATATATGTACCATAGTTTAAAACTATAGACTTATTCTCTTATTGATCAGAGGACAAAATTATTTTGTAAAAGCTTTTGGGGCAATTCTGTATAGTGCCTAAGGTATTTAGGAGAACAAGTCTCTGAGGTGCCCCTTTGGCAGTTTTTCCCCATAATGCTTCCCTTGTATTTACTGAATTATGCTATAACTGGAAATCAGACTGAAAATAGTAAAATAATCAGACTGGACATAATCAGAAAATATACTGTGCTGCTTTTACTTCAATATGTAGGTGATTTGAAAATACAACATGTCCTGATTTAGTTTCAGGTCATCAGGTCACAGCAATAAGTAACAATTTTACAATATCAAACCATCTTGTGGAGGCTGATGTATTAAGCACTGAATCTGTTCCTGTGCGTGTTGTACAGGTGGCCGTCACTGCTGAAATACTACTCCCAGACAGACAGCGTTAACTGGCTTGAGGAGTACAAAGCACGCCACAGGGCAGGCATAGAAGCTCGAAGAATTGTAGCATCATTTTCCAAAAGATTCTTTGCAGAACACGTAAGATTTCTCTTTATTGTAGTCTTCAAATGACATGGCAATTTGTGCACAAATCTGCTGTTTGTTATGGGGCAGTAAATATTAATTAGAAAAAGTAACCATTTAAGTTATTAAAATGATATTGACTAACCATTTCTCATATAATTTTTGTCTCCCCCGTGCTCCTTCTCCTTATTTCCTGAATAGCACCCCCAGCCTGGCTCCACAGGGACCCCCAACTCAGACCCATAGTCCCTGGTGTTCTGCAGCAGGCTTTGGCTTCCACAGGCCACAGTGCTCTGCCAAGGCCTTGTGTCATTGCCATGAAGACTGAGAGCCTGCACTGCCAGTTAACTCCCACATTATTGGTTAACCAATAAATATTAGTCTTTCTGTTAAGACTCATCTGTTAACCATTTAACTGTTTCACATTTTACATCTCTAATTTTTTGTCGTCTTGCTTTGAGGGTGAATACTTATGTTTCCTTTTACTAGCTGGTTTTATTCTTGTTTACTTGTGTTACAGTAATATCTAGGGACCCCGGTCACGACTCAGGACCTCATGGTGCAAAGTGCTGTACAAATGTAGGCCGAAAAAGATTGTCCAAGAGAGCTTCCAACCTAAGGGCAGGAGAAGACAGAACAGAGATACAGGGGGGAGTACAAGGCAACAGTGAGATGCTATTGGCAAAATAGACGAGATGCACGTAGGGTGGGCAAAAGCGTGGATAATGTGGTAGTGGCAAAGGTCATGTTAGTTTCATGATCCCCCTCCCCCACCTGCATGGATAGGTTTACTTAGGGACCAAGGCAACGGAGGACAGGCAAGTGTTGACTGAAGCTGAGGTGAAGGAACTGTGTGGTAGAGAGAGGGAAGGAGCCAATGAGCTCAGGATAGAAAAAGTCAAGAGAAATTTCAGTAGTTTTTTTAGAATGTCAAGAGGTCAAAAGGTCACTGTTTCTACTGACTGGAGCTTCTGGCTCATTGCTCTCTGTAGTCTTTTACCGGCAGAAATTTCCAGAGGGGTAGCAGTGTTAGTGTGTGTACAGCAAAAACAACGAGAGTCCTGTGGCACCTCATGGACTAACAGATTTCTTTGGGCATAGGTGTTTGTGGGCTCCAGCCCACTTCATCAGAGGCATCATGTGGAGTCCACAAAAGCTTATGCACAAAGAAATCTGTTAGTCTGTGAGGTGCCACAGGACTCTCGTTTTTGCTTTACCAGCAGAATCATTCTTAATTCATGAATCCACACTGGAGAACCATTCTGCATCCAAAGTGAAAGAGATGATCCATGCAGTCCAAGTGAACTAAAAACTAGTTCACTAACACTTGAAGTCCCAGGTCCTCTCTGTACGTAGCATGTTTTGTTGCTACTGAGACAGAAAGCTCTTGTCTGAGTGCTGGCTGATCAGACAAGAATCTGGAAATGTACTGATGCATCAGAAGCTGCTTGCTGTCTTGTTTGCGGGTTAGTTGGTTTTACCATTTTTGTAGATTGTGTGACAAAGTGTTTTCATGAATGGAGGGGACTGAGGCTAGGAAAACAGTAAGGAAACATACTGATTCTTAATAAGCTTCCAACTCATTCTTTTCAGGTTAGTTGGATCTACCATTTTTAAATATTGGGTGACAGTGTATTCCTCTTATGAATGGAGGGGACTGAGGCTGGGAGAGCAATTTGTAAAGAATAATATGGACATAATTTATAGACACAAAGCACTGTTTTGATATTAAGTAAAAGTAGCAAGTTTTTTCTGTGTCCATTTCTGTTGCATCAGCATATTTTTACATTCAGTGTAGAACTAACAGGACAACTGTGTTTCATGAAGAATTACTGCACCGTTTCTGTGTACTGGGGCCCATGGCTGGTCGCTGATATTTAGTCAGATGTGTTTTTCATCACAGTTTGAACACTGAAAAACTTAAGTCACTTATTGGAGGCCTAGCGCTGTAAATGAGGGGCCTCCAATGAGAACTCTCAGTTGCCAGGCCTGGAAAATATGTTTTCAGTTCAATTTTACTTGTATATGCAAAGTACTAAATTGGGATCTTGAAACTTCCTTGAAATTACCTATTTGTGTTTGAGAAAATAAATTCTTGTGTAGTGTGTAACAGGGTGTTCTATTTGCCAGGTCCCCTGTGATGGCTTCAGTGACATTGAGACTCTTGAGTGCCCAGTTCATTTTTTTGAGGATGAGCTCATGTCTATCCTTAACATGGAAGAAAGGTGAGAGAGAATCAAGAGAGTTAGAAATGAAAGTGGGAAGAATTGATTTCATGTTTGCTGAATGGAGCTGAATCCTACTCTGCTGAATGTATTCCAGGCAAATTCAGGCTAATTTTGTTCTCCCTTGCTTAAAATAAATAGAAATTTCATAAACTTTCTAAACTGAGATTTTATTAAGTTATCTTGATATTCCCCTTCCTTTCCATTGGGTAGTATCTGTGTCTGTTTTAAACTTCAGAGCAAGTTTAATAGCATAACTTCCTAGAGGGGAAACATTTTAAATCAACAATAAAGATGACTTTTTGCACAACATGCACATAGTCCTTTCTGTTGCTTTTCTGTTTTTTGATAGGGAAGTGCAGCTTGTAACTTTTTTTGGTCCTGAAATTGGTTTGAGTTCAAACAAAACGCACTGTTTAGTTAAATTGGATAGATTCAAGTATATTACATTGATCACATAAATTAAAGGTGGAAACAAACCAATACATCTCTGGTTCTTGACTGTGTAAATATATTTGTTGCCATTGTTAATCTGTGGAGCAGCAAAGAAGGTAGCATTATGTTCTGTCAGTGGCATACAGACAATACACTGTTGTGATTGAAAAGGCTGTTGGCTCCTCTTAAAATGACCTGATGACTTGTGGCCCTGATTGAAGGGATTTTTTGAAAGGACATAAACTGTAATGAAGCGATTTGTTTAATTTTCCCTTCACATTTATTTTGTAACTTCTGTGTTGAAAATGTGGCTTTCGTTTTGTATTTGACAACTAATTAACTTTGCACTGGCCACATGCATCCCTATAAAATAAAAGTCTTGCTAACTACACCCTGATTGAGCTGTAGTCCTTGTCATTCAGTATCTTTAGGATAAATCATTTCCCTGGAAAACATCCCAGTAAAATGGCGTGTAAAGTATTATGAGATTTGATTCTTTCAGTTGGCAGAACAGAGAAGAGTTGTTTGGTTTATGGCTTGGGGGCAAAGGAAGAAGGGGGGGGGTTGGAATTCTCTTCAAGGAAGCAATTCAAATGTGTTTCAGTGGAAACTCTGCCTAAATAAGGAAGCCAGACTGAAGAGTGACGTTTACTTCCCAAGGAAATGCAAGAAATGATGCATGCAAGAAGGCTCATCTATGACCCTCAGATTACTACATACAATTCCAAATGTGCTGAACAGGGACCTCAGAAAACTGAGAAGTCAGCTTTTGTGCTTCACATATTTCAGAAGAAACCATTTCAGGCAAGAAATCAACATATGTTCCAACACACTGGGAGATGAAAAAAATCAGAAAACCTACTTCAAGATCATGCAGGAAACAAAGCAGCTGTTGAAGAAAGATTAAATAAACTCTGGCAGCCAAGACAGAAATAAAAAGTGGAACCAACTACTACAATTCCACAATGCACAGAACATTACCTCTGGGAGAAATCAAAGCATGACCAACCATGTAGACACTGAATGACAATCCTACATTATCAACATATCAAGACTAACTGAAACAGAAATACTTTACTCTCCAAGAGACTGAACTTCTGCCATCCCACAGAACCTGAAACCGTTCTAGTATGTGGAAAACTAGACAAATTCTGTTGACTCCATGTGACACAACTAAAAAGTACCACTTCCTCTCTGACAGTCTGTAAGTCTTAAAAAATAATAATAATAATAATTGTTACCCATCCCCCCAGACAAAATCACATATCGTAAGGAAGAAATTTTCTTCTGCAATTCTCAGCAAACCTATCTGACTTAACCACTTTATCACTGACAGGGTAGCTATACAGTCCCTGAAATCCCAACCAGCAGACAAAATGGGTGCCAGGATAAACCTTAGTCATGATGTGTATGTCAGAGTCCAACAGAGAACTACTTGGTTTAAAGAACTAAAAGACCCTCACCCCACTATATGCACAGGATTTTAATGATACAATCAAATCCTTCAGAAAATTCTGAGAATAAACTTAACGATCTCATCTCACATGAACCCATCCCAGGGACCTTCTGTATGCTTCTGTTCCCAGGATAAGCAAATGAGGAAATCTAGGCAGACCCTTAGTCATGAGACTTTTACCGAAGGAATATTAGGACCCAAAAACCATCCTTAAACCACTTACTGCACCAAGGGCCAGCTACCTCTGAAACAGTACTGGCTTCCTTCATAAACCTAGCAGCATGAATATCTTCCATGAGGACATCATCCTGGCCATTATAGACATCTTCCCTGCCCGCCAACCTCCTTCACAATGATGGCATTGCTGCTTGCCTTGGGTGCTCATAAGATAATTTACAATTCTCGGAAGCCCTCTCTAAATATAGCGCCAAATTTATCCATTTCATCTGCACCTGCAGCAGCTTCACATTTAACAAACACTTTGCCCAAACCATGGAACAGCCATGGATATTAGTGTGGCTCCCAAATAGGCCAGTCTCTTCGTTGGACAGCTTGAAGAATTTCTGGAAGAGTGCACCATGAGAGCACTGATATAGCTAAGGTCCATCAGTGATTTTCCTACTCAAGACAGATGACCTAAACTCCCTCATAAATTTCCACCATACCTTCAACCAACAACTTTTCCCTTGTGCATGGCTGCACTAGGATCAACTACCTGGACACCACAGTAGGTGAAATCTACCAGGCAGCTGTTATGCTCTTAAATGAACTCTCAAAATGTGGTGAATGACAAAAACACCCTATTGCCTGTAGCGAATATCTGACTTCTCAGTCCTTGTCCTCAAAGGAAACCTGCACAATGCCTCAAAAGGCAAGCCTGGGAGCTTAAATTCATAATTCCACTAAACACTAGAAACCGTTGACTCCTTAGAGACGCTGGTTTTATGGCTTCTTACAACACTTTGTAACACACTGTGCTGCCTGCAAGCCCTCAAGTGTCCATTTCATTGTAAGTTGTTTCCTACAGCATGGGGAAACCCATTTTTTAACAGTCTTTCCTGACTTGTGTTTAGTTCAGACACTGAGAAACTTGAAAGTTTGTATATGGCAGTAATAGTGGGCGAAATAAAGTTATGGTAAAAATGAATGGAAGTCTGCCTTGCCATCCTGGGTCTGGGACTTGTGCAGTTGTTTCTCTTTCTAGAACAGATGAGTTTGGGGAAGCATTTATAGTATATTGGGGAAGACTAGAGGTGATCCAAATGGAAGATTTATGTATCTGTAAACTGGAACTGTTTACATTTGAAGTCCCTAATCATGTATGCCTTCACTGCATTTAAGATCACTTAATCCTCCCCTGATGGTTATGTGCTCTTTGAAACAGCCAGGCTTGCAGAGATTCTGCTATTTCTCGTTGATGTAGTAGGAAATAAGGCCTTTATGTTTTTGTTTACTTCTGCAGGAAGTGGTTAACCTGGAAGTACTATGCAAAGAAAATTCTTTACTTTCTACGACAGCAGAACATTTTAAAAAAGTTAAAGGCGTATCTTGAACAACCTGAGGACCAACAGTCATTTTTGGAAGGTGAGGATTGGCCTGAGAGAAGTCTTATGGGTTATTGGTATGGCTTCACAAGATTTGGTCTATGCTCTAGCATGTAACCATTCTTCTGGGGGAGTGTGTGCAGTGTGACAGATTCTGAGGATCCACACAGATCCAGAGGCAGAGCTGTAGCTTCTGTGACTCAGAAACTGGGCATCCTGTTTCTTTCCATGGCTCCTTTCAGCAAGTCGAGACTCCCATGCTGAGGGACTCATTCTCACCCCTTCAAGGCACAGTACTCTAAAGTATGATCAGTGGTGCCAGGCAGCCTCTTCAGAACAGGGTAACTATTGACCAATCATATGCAATATAATCTGAAACTCTTTAGGTTAACATGAAAGTGGCAGACTTAAGATATGGTTCTTCTTGGTGGGAGCCATGTTACCAACTTTGCCCATCAACTCAGGGTCTGCTCATTTATTAGGGTTACTTCCTCTTGGGGGTGGGGGTGCAATTCTGTTAGTGTACTGCTTGTGTTACTTGTGTCTCTGTGTGGAGTTTATTCTCCATCCTGCAAATCCCTCCCAAAGGAGCCACCCTTGCAGGACCTAAATTTCCCAAGACTGGGGTTTTAAGTGCGACTGAGCAGACCGGGTCTATCAGCACTCTCAGCTGACCCCTTATATGTCCCTGAACTCAGCAGGCCGGGTTATGCAGTGCTGGTCTGCTGCCACCCTTATATGCCCCTGTACTCAATCAGGCTGGGTCAAAACAGCACTTTCAGCTGTCACCCTTCTATGCCACAGGTTCAGCACACTGAGATTTTTGTGCCTGAAAATTGACTTCAAAACAGGCACACGGCTTATGCTCAGGAGAATACTGTAGACAGCCCCAGCCAGCACTTTCCCTGACCGTGGAGCAGGCCGAGCCCCAGTGTTGCCAGGCGGTCATCTTGGGCAGTCTGCTGGGGTTGGGGCTGGAGTAAGGAGGGGACCCCGGTGTCTGGAGCAGCCAAGTAAAAGGGGGCTCTGGGGGTGGGCGTCAGCTTGGAAATTGAGGGGGGGTTCAGGGAGGCCACGGCAGGAACCAGGTATTTGGAGGGGGGGTTCGAGGAGTCTAGGGAAAGCAGCAAGAGGGCTCAGGGGTTTCAGGGAGTCCAGGGAAGTGGTGACAGGGCCCAGGGATTTGGGGGGGGGGGGGTGCCTGGGAGGCCAGAAGGAGCAGCAGGAGGGGTTGGAGGTGACGGGGAAATGGTGTTGGGGAGCATGGGAGTAACAGCAGGAAACTGAGAAGTGAGTGGAACGGCAACATTGAGGAAAGAGCAGAGCAAGGGGGCAGCAGTGAGGAAAGAGAGCAGGGGGGCAGCAGGAGGAAACTAAGAAGTGAGCAGGGGGCAGCATTGAGGAAAGGGCAGAGGGGGGGCAGCAGTGAAGAAGGGGAGGAGAACGGGGCAGCAGAGGGAGCAGGGGGCAGCAGTGAGGAAAGGGCAGAGGAGGAGGGCAGCAGCAGGAAACTGAGAAGTGAGCAGGGGGGCAGCAGTGAGGAAAGGATGGCGCAGGGGGGCAACTGAGGAAACTGAGAAGCGAGCAGGGGGGCAGCAGTGGGGAAAGGGCGGAGCGGGGGGGGCAGCAGTGAGGAAAGGGCGGAGCGGGGGGGCAGCAGTGAGGAAACTGAGAAATGAGGAAAGGGCAGAGTAGGGGGGCAGGAGTGAGTAAAGGACAGCAGGGGGGCAAGGGAAAAGCAGCAGCAGAGATTTTGGGGTAGGGAAGCTGTCGGAAACTCAGAGGAAGCCAGCAGCACTGGCTTTGGGGGTTAGGGGCCAAGGCCAAAAGGAGACCTCAGCTTATACCCGGGTCACCAATTTTGCCCTTTTTTTTGTTTCAGAATTGGGGGGTCGGCTTATGCCTGAGTATATACATATATGTTCTGTTTTTAAAATTTGTTCCAGGTGCTGTATTAATTGACCAGTACTGTAATCCTCTATCAGATGTCAGTCTAGCAGGTGTCCAAGTGCAAGTTGATGATATAACAGACAAAGTTCGCAAAGTTCTGCGGACCAGAAATCCTAGGCATCCAAGCTTGGCTTCAAAGGCAGGTACTGCAGAGAAATGGGATCGAGTCGGTCCTTCCAGAGTAATGTTGATAAGGGCTTGATGTTGCCTAAATAATGCATGTTTTGTTTAATTTATTCCATAAATTTTAAATTGTACTCATGTGGGACTAGGCAGAACTGGGGGTTGGAATGAACTGTTCTCTTTCTTGGAGACATTACAAAGCGAGTAGCAATGAACTTGCACTCTTGAGTGTCTTCAAAGGGGGCAGCCTCTCTCCCATGAGCCTTATGAAGTGTTCTGTAAAGTTTGCTCTCCTTCCAAGAATGTGCAGCCAGTTTATGTAGCATTACTTAAGTAGTAATCTCTTTTCTGTCTTGTCACTCTGTTCATTTTAGGAGAGGTCTTGATGGTTCTGGAGGTGGAGTTTCAAAGGCAGGTACTGGGTGCTGTGAATTGTGTCCTGTACGAGCAATTAAAATACAAAGGAAATGAGATGGATTACTACAACTGCTTGAATTCGTACATTCACCAGGCAAGTGTATATTTACTGAATCAGGCTAGAAAACCACTGCTAGTACAAGTTTGAGAGAGAACTCTGTTTATATTTTTATTGCTTTTGTATGGGCGAGTAAATAAAACAAACTTGTGCACACCTGTGTCACTAAGGGGAGGCTTTCTGTAAGTTATATAGTATGTTAATTTTCTGTAGCCTGTACATTGGATTTTGAATACAGTTGGATCTCATCTGAGGACCATGGCTATGTAAGTTGAATTTTTTAATGTCCTGCATTATTGATCTATGATTCGGAAGCCTTCGTTTGACTTAGTCTCATTTTTCAGGTTTTAATCCGTAGGACGGGAATCCCTATCAGCTTGTCTGTGCTCTATTTAACAATTGCCAGGCAGCTGGGAGTCAGACTTGAGCCGGTGAACTTTCCCAGTCACTTCCTGCTAAGATGGTGTCAAAGGACAGAAGGGTAAGATTTTCTTTTAAATTCCATTTGGCTTTTGGTTGGACAAATAAACTGTTTACCCCGAGAAGGCAGTTTTCCCAGCCAGAAGCGCTGTTGGCTGTGAGGTCAAGTAAAGCACCATCTCTGATGGACAAGTCATTAAAATACCCTATATCATCGTGTATAAGCCAAGATTTTTGTGCCTGAAAATTGACTTCAAAACAGGCACTTGGCTTATACCCGGGTCACCCATTTTTGCCTCTATTTGGGCTCAGCATGGGGGAGGGGTCGGTGTGTGCGTGAATCAGCTTATACCCAAGTATATAAGTAAGTCAGTTGAAAGTTCCTAGTTAACCATTTTTCATGGGATGAATGCATAATATGTTTGTTTTTTCCTGCTGCATGTAGAAAAGTTACTTTAATGCTGAAACAAGTGTTTTGTGAGGCGACTCATTAATACAGGAGTATTTTGTCCAGGATAGATCTATGCAGTTTAATTGCTAAAGCCAATACACAACTGTGAATTCACTGCAGGGTTCTGATGATTTCATAAACTGCAACTAATAGAGGATGACACCCCTCTGCTTTCTGAATCAGTGCTGGTGACTCCTAGAATGACCTCTTGATTGCTGTTGACAGCACTGTTCCCTCTAAGGCAAGCGGCAGCGTGGCCGTGCACTTGAAAAAATCCTGCTGCGCAGGGGCAGTTCAGGGTGGCAGCATGGCCGAGGGGAGATGCGCTGGAGTGCGGTGTCCAGGTGCGAGCCTCAGCCCAGCCCCTTGGCCGGAGGAAGGGAGGGTCTGCAGGCTTGGGTCAGCCCTGCCACTCCTGCTCCCCTCCCCTTCCCTCCCTTCCCCTGAGCCTGTGGAGGCTCCGCCCCTTCCAGCCGGGGCCTGGCCGTTCGCATGGCCAGCCCCAGCCTCCAGCCCGGGCTCCTCCATGCCGGCCAGCACCGCGGCCTCCTCCACCCCCTATACCCCCCCCCCAGCTCTTTGGCCAGTGAAGAGGGCTGGGGGCATGGTTGGGATGGTCAGGCAGCTGGCATGGAAAGCGTGGGGGCAGGGAAGGTATGTGGGGAGGGGGGAGAAGGGGTCAGGATGGTGGGCTGGGGAGGGCTTGGGGGGGCTGAAAGAGGTGGCATGAAGATGAGGAGCTGGGGGGTGGGGTTTAGGAGGGCTGGAATGGGGGCAGGGAGTTTAGGGAGTCAGAATTGGGGCAGTTCTTCAGCTTTCTAAACAAGAGGTATGGCAAAGGGTAAGTGCCATTCATACCCTGAAGTTTGAAAATCCTCAAGTGGGAAACAAGGAGTGCATGGTGCCAAAATGTTGCTTCTATAACTAGATAAAGCTGTGGAGGTGAAAAATCTAAAAATCAGTTGTATATTTCCTGAAAGCTAGTGTGAATGTTACTTAAGTGGAGTGACTGAACAGTGAGAGTGTTTGAGCATGCTAACCCTGTGCCTTCAGAGAACCTGGAACATATTTTCTCCAGAATCCTGTAAATTACAACAATTCATTACAAAACAAACAAGGAGTCCTGTGGTGCTTAAAGATTAACCAATATTATTGATCGCATGAGCTTTCATGGGAGAAAACCCCATTTCATCAGATGCTTTGAAGAACAATTCATATAAATCTTAGAGATGTAATGGAGATATCAGATAAGTACTTGTTTTAAATATAGTAACAGCCAAAAGACTGGTAATCAAAGGCAGCCATGAGATTATTCTCTTCATTATGCACCCTAATCTGTCCATCAGAAGAAACCATAATGCATTGAAGTGATGTGGTATTTTGGTAGAGATTTTCTCTTAAGTTGAAATGTAGCCCCAAAATGATGGGGCAGGTAAAGATACAAGGGACTGAAAATAGGCTTTTAAGAAATACTGTAGCCTTATCTTAAAGCAGCTTAGAAGCCCATTGTTTGGATTTCAGCTGTGTTTAGCACCCTTCTTGTTAGCAGCATTTTCCTGAAAAGAGATGTCTGGAATCTCTTGATGACAATCTCTTGTTAGCCAAACTTGGCCTTCTAATAGATCTTAATATCAGCTGAAGCAAACCTGAAAATAGTTTGCAAGCCTCAGGGGGGCAGACTAGCACAACCGATAAAATAATGTATTTGTTGTCTTTTTCCTTGTATTTTTAAGAAGGTAAACAAAATGACTCTAACTAAGACCTTTAACTAAAGCCAGGCTCAACAAAATTGGCCCCCTGCTAGGTGCCAGCAGTTCTATTTTTGATCAGAAGAGGGCATGCCACCAGTGCACTTCAGCAGCAGGGCTAGGAACTGGGCTACAAACCCCAATCGGCATGGCAAGCTGGCATCTGGATTTTGTCAAGCCCTGAACTGAAGTAGCTGAGGTATTGACAATATCCACCTCAAACTTAAACACGAAAGTGAGGAACATCTGAAGAGGACAAGTGCATAATCCCAGTTAAGAAACACCTAGTTTGAGTTTATATTTTCTTTGTGTTTGATTAGAAGCACAGATATCTTTGACTACATTTACATAGATGCCTTTGGAAAGGGAAAGCAGCTAACTGTGAAGGAATGTGAGTACCTCATTGGCCATCACGTGACAGAGGAGTTCTATGGAGTGGTTACTTCGAAGGAGGTCTTGCAGCGTATGGTGGGAAACCTCTTAAACCTTGGAAAGCGGTAAGATGTACTTAAGCTACATGCAGGATTTAAAGTCTTACGTCAATGAGGAGCTGAAAAATGGTGCTTTGATGTTTAGTAATGCTTTATAGTAGTCATGAGTGGGCTACAAGCTGTGCTAGTTATTCACTTGGCAGTTTTGTTCATCGCTTCTTTTTATTTAGTAATGTATTCACCTACAGGAATATTCTTATAGCAGAGAAAATATGTAGAAAACCAGATTTCATGCAAGCGAATCAGGGGACTGTTTTTTCCTTTGGGCATTTTAGAGTTTTCTCTATCCTTTTGAGAAAAAGGATCTTCCATTATGATCTAGTGGATTTACTCCACATGATCAACTTCGTGTGCTTACATTAGGGCTATCATTACTGGATTTGTAATTGTTTTAATTTATGAGCACCTTTCTTCATAGTGGTCTTCACCATTAATGTAGACGAAAAAGCGTAAACTTGAAATAATTGCTCCGAGCATGAAGGAGTCAGGAGAACCATAGCGGAATGTGAGAGAAAATAGCTTGCAACTTAGAGAGTGAATTCTCTTAAAAGGGTTACTAGAACCATGAGTTTTATTCCCAAGGGGCAGGCAAAGGGAAGGGTAATGTTTTAGTGCAGTGTCCTCTTAGCAGGATAGTTTATGCTGTTAGCAACAATAACTGGAATTGTTCCCACTGGCTGAGCATCCCAGTACTGTGTAGTGTCTATATTGATCAGTGTCTCCCAGATGCTGAAGTAATAGGGAAAGGAAATGAAGATTTAACTTTAAAATTGAATTTCTTCTTTGCTGGTAGGGAAAGCACTGATCAGTCCTACCAGCTCTTGAGAGACTCCTTGGATCTGTACCTAGCCATGTATCCGGACAATGTGCAACATCTAATACACCAGGCCAGGTTATATTTCCACCTGGGAATCTGGCCAGAAAAGGTACTCCAGCAATTGGTCGTATGTTTTGCAATAGGCTAAGCTATGAAATCAGTAAACTGTCAATTCTGAGCTACAGTAGCCTGTGGTGGTGTCACACATTGATTTACAAACAATGTAAAGAGTAATCACACTTCAAAAATCAATATATCCTGTATATAAAAGAAAGCTTCCCTTTTGTGTTTCCCACTGCTTACCTGTGGATGCCTCAGACCTTTTCATTCTGAATATCTAGTATTTTACCTGAGACTGTGTGTTTCTGGGTAGACTTAAACAGCCGTAGAACTGTAAGATACACAAAAAGAGCTCTTACACGAGTAAGAAAATATCACCTGATGAAGTAAATCTTTAGAATTATAAGTAACAAACAAAACTAAAATGGTATCTTGACACACTAGACCATTCCCTCTGACTTTCACAATAAAACAACTTCAGCGAAATCCTAAGCATGCCTTAGTCATGCCAATAAACTCAGGAGACCAGATAATTTGACAGAGGGAAGGACCTGGATGTATAACTTGTCTTGGTCACTCCAGACTTCCAATAAAATAAAACTAAAATACACAGTTAGGGAAACCATTTAATTACACTGAGCATGGTGCTACAGTGAGGCTGCATATACTTTACACAATTCAGGTCATAGCAATGAAGGGGGATACTCTTAAATCAAAATCAATGTAAATCTCTACTCAGCAGGGACTCCACACTGGAACTTTGTTTCTCTAGTTGAGAGTGTGGGTAAGGCACTCCTTAAGGCTCCTGTTGCTAATTCTGTGGAGTGGGAACTCTGGCTTCCTGTATGTTGGTACAGTGCCTAGAACAATTGGGTTCCAGTCCTGGTGGATTATGGTTAATACATGCCTGTGTGTTCCATAGAAATTGTCAGTCACATCTGCGTAGCCATTGTCAAAGTGATGTGATTAAAGTTAGTGGCCAAGTTATAAGGCTCGTTATGGCTATGTCTGTGCTGGAGGCTTAAGTTGACTTAACCTGCCTTAAGCAATTCCCAGGCTATATTTAGAATTTATTAAGTCGACTTAAGCATATCTGCCCTGAAAGTTAAGCATTTAAGTTGACTTTATAGGGCAGGGCCTGCCCCATGCCCAGCCCACATCCCTATCAGACTCCAGAGTCCTGATCTGCCCTTGGGGCTCCTATCCAGCTCCTGCCATGTGGCAAGGAGCTGGATCTGGCTCCAGGCCCTTGCCACAGACAAAGGGGGCGAGGAGCTATTTCCTGCCAGCTGCGGAGAGGAGCTGGGGGCCACTTGCAAGGTGCCAACCCTTGCCATCCCAGTGAGGGGCTGGGAGCACCCACCCCTTGCTACAGTCGGGGGGGGGGGAGCTGGTTTGGAGCCCAATCTGACCCTGAATATCTTGCACACCCGTGAAATTGACTAAGCTCCTGAGCTGCCTTCCTGTGGTGGCAAGCAGCTCCAGGCCAGAGTCCACTCCGGCGGCAAGTGGCTTGGGGCCCATTAGATCAGGGTCTGGGAGTCGCCCCCACTACCTCCTGCAAGGGGCCAGGAGCCAGATCAGGCTCCCAGCCTCTTGCGGGTGGCAGCTGGGGCCACATTGGGCCCCTGAGCTGATTGGTGTGGGAGTCGGCAGGGTCGCAGGTATGTCTTCACTGTGTCCAGTTAAGTCCAAGGGTCCACCCTCCCAAATGTAGACATAGCCACTATATGTACTGTATTTTGTTTTTTTTCTTGTAAACCTCCTGAAATTCTTTATTTGGGTTTTCCTCTGAAAGGCAAAATTAATAGCTGTGTGTTCAGATCATAAAGCGTGTAGAAAAGGAGGTCAGAGCATCAACAATTTTCACTTCATTCCTCTTGCAGTTCTTCCAGCAGGTTCTGCAGTTCTTCCAGCAGCCTTCCTCCCATTCTTGGCTTCGTTTCCATATACTTCTAAGTGATCACCTGTCCATTACCAATTTTTGGAGTCTCTAAAAACACCCATCCCATTATAAAGATATGTGATTTGACTACACAACCACTGACATATAAGGCCTGGTGTAACTAAATTACTCATTGACAGGCATGCTTTCATAAGTCTTGGTGGTATAGCAAGCTTGTGTAAATGTCTACCTTTTTGTATAATTCACTGTTCATCGAAGTTGCTGTTGTTTGGATTCAATACTGGATTTAAGAGATTCACTCATAAAAAGGGTGTAAGTGAATGAATATTCTCTGGGAACCATCAAATAGAAATGACAGATGTACTATATCACAGGGCAGTTAAGTGGTATGATTCATGCAGCTACCTGTGGCAAATTCCCAATAAACTTGCTCTCACACCACTGATTTGAATGTTAATGGTTGGGTGATTTTCTGTTTTTCAACTTTACTATCCTGCAGTTTGATTGTTGACATCAAGTACAGATGATGTCCTGAAACTATATTCTCTCTATCACAAATTTGTCATACACTTTGAAAATCCTCAATCTTCTAAGTGACCAGTAAGGACTCCTACCTTGGACCCATCTGTGCATGTGTTAATACCAGACTTTTGAACTTTGTCTTCAGTTTCTAGAAATAGTGGTCAGTTACTGACACATGTGAAGAGCTCACAGACAGCCTAGCATCTTTCTCCATCTAACAATATGATTTTCACTAGTCTCCGTGAAGTCGAATTTTTATTTTTAAGGGTTTCCTTTTAGCTAAGTGTGCATGAAGAATGAAAGAAAATAAAACAGCAGTGGAATTTATCACATTTGTAGAAATAAATATAAAATCTTTGTATATTTTACTGTAGAGGATTTTTACAGTTTATTGATGTTAAATGTTTCATCAGTTTAGGATCATATTATGTTTTGTATGACTGGAGTATATTATAATGCATGGAGATTACTTGGTATACGAACTGTGATAGTTAAGGAGTTTGCGTAACTTCTCCTTCGAGTGATTGCTCACATACACTCCAAGTAGGTGCATGTGTGCACACATGCACGGGTGCCGGAAGATTTTTCCCTCAGCCTTCCCCTCCCTTCAGAGTCATCTACAGAGCCCCCTGGAGGTCCGCGATCATATCCTACCAGATAAGGCTCCCCCGCTCCCCCTCCCCTTCAGTTCCTTCTTCCCGCCGTGGCAGCTTGCCAGTTAGCGATCGTCCTCCCTCAGTTAGCCATAGTTCAGTTTTCCTTCCCCTTCCTCGGTTACTTTTGTGTGTTGGTTTAGTTTCTTCTTTAATTTTATTAGTTTAGTCAGGGAAGTAGAGTTTTAGTTGCCCGGGACCAGTTCATGCCTCGGTCCCTGGGGTTTAAACCGTGTATCAGTTGCAAGAAGCCGGTCCCTAGCAGTGACCCACACGCTTCTTGCCTGCAGTGCTTGGGAGAAAATCAGCTTCCCCACAAGTGCAAAATTTGTAAGTCCTTCCAGCCAAGGACTAGAAAGGAAAGGTTGAGGAGAATTAAACTCCTCATGATGGAGTCGGTGCTGAGACCTTCTTCGACCTGGTCAGAACCGACCCTGCCCGCGGCACTGCCCAGAACTGCCCTGCAGCCTAAGGCAGGGGACAAGCAGGGCAAGGCACCTCAGCACCGTGAATCCCTGCAGACTAGGGCAGCAACCAGGTGCCAGTCTCATTCACCGGTGCCACAGAAGAGGCACCGTGAGGACCGCAGCAGGTCACCAGGTCCTAAGGGCAGGCACAGGGACCCCATGGTGACTAAGAAGTTGTTGGGGGATGGCACCCATGATGATAAGCCGCTCCGCATGGCAGCTCTGACCCCGGCAGAGGGCTCGTTGAGCATTGACCCCGATGGGGGCCTCACCACTGTACCGGGGGAGGAGGAGATCACGGTGCCCAGATCCCCCTCCACCCCAGAGATGTATGAGGCGGCAAAGGAGCTATAGAAGCCACGGTGCCGCTCTGCACTGAGCATGCGCTGTCGCCGGGACCGCCCACACCAAGGCGCTTCAGGGGTAAACCACCATTATACCTGGACCCCACTCCGTCATGAAAATGGCACCGGGCAAAAGCCTCAGTACTGGTCTGCCCCCATAGGAGCCCTTCCCCATCTGGGTCAGAGGCGCACTCTGGAATACTCCGCAGATCTCAGCAATGGGGCATTGGAATATCAACTCTCAACCCTTTCCGGTGCCATGAGCATCCCAGTGGAATAACCCCCTAGGGTGGCCATTCTGGTTTCCGTGGGCCATGCAGCAGAATTAAGTCACACCCCCCGCATCCACCATCGACATATTCCAATCGTAGGTCCGCAAGTGAGGCTTCGGGATCCACTGCAGGGGTTAGCACTGCCCCACCTTCGATGTTACCATACTCTGGGGTTTCACCCACAGGGAGCTCCTCTAGTGATAATGAGACGGAGGTAGAGGTACTGGAGGATGCAGAGATAATGGTCCCAGGATCTATGGAGGGCCAGTAGACACAGAAAGAGGAGCCTGTGGGGCCCAACCCACATTCCAAGGAGGCATTAGGAAGTCTTCCACCCCACTTCTCTGAGGACAATAGAGCCTACTTAGGCAAGTGGCCAATAACCTGGGTATCCAAATATCGGAGGTCAATGACCAATCGGCTGACCCTATGATAGATATCTTGTCTCCCTCGGGCCCGGCTAAGATAGCTCTGCCCCTCATAGGGACCATTAGTAAAAATATGAGTGAAATTTGGCTGACACCCTCTTCTGCGCCTGCGTGACCAAAAGACTGGAAAGGAAGTACTTTGTCCCCCCGGGGAGCATGATTTCCTGGAGAGACAGGGAACTCTGGTCCCCTCTCCAAAGACAAGGGAGGCTAAGAGATTGGATTGGTACGGCAAGAAAACATACTCCACAAGCAGATTATCGATTAGAATAGCAAATCACGAAGCTGTTCTCAGTCGATACTCTTTCAACACGTGGAACACCGTGCATAAGTTTTCAAACTCCTTACCCTCGGAGGTGAAACAGGAATTTATAGCTCTACTGGAAGAAGGTAAAGCGGTAGCAAAAGTATCCTTACAGCCAGCCCTGGACTTGGCAGATACAGTGGCTCCGTCCATGGCCTCGGGAATAGCAGTGAGACGCACAGCCTGGCTACAAGCTTCAACCCTCCTGTACGAGGTTCAACAGTCCATACAAGACCTACCTTTTGAGGGTAAGTCTCTGTTCTCAGGACAGACAGACTCAAAGCTGCACAGCCTAAAGGATTCAAGGGCAACCCTAAAATCTCTGGGTGCGCATGCAATAGCTGGACAAAGGAGACACTTTAAGACTCAGTCAACAGTGCACCATTTCCAACCAACAAGGCAAGACTTTAATCATAGATGGCCCAGAGGGGGCCATACTATCCCAGGGAACAGAAGGAGATCATATCCCCCTTCTAACAGAAATGACATTTCTTCCAAACAGCCATCGGGCAACAAACAGGGATTTTGAAGACGCGCTCGAGAGCAGCATCCCAGTCACAACATACATCTCCCCACCCTTTTTGGACCGCCTATCCCATTTTTACCGGGCGTGGACCCATATAACATTGGACTCCTGGGTACTTCACACAGTGGGAGACGGATATGCGATCCAATTCCTTTCTCTTCCTTGACACAACCCTTCCCCATCCCTGTCCCTTTTCAGGGACACCTCTCACATACAAACCCTGTTGGCAGACTTTAGGGGTTGTAGAGGAGGTACCGACAGATATGAAGGGTCTAGGTTTTTATTCAAAGTACTTCCTGATACCCAAGGTGAAGGGAGGCCTCAGGCCCATTTTGGACCTGAGAAAGCTAAACAAATTTGTCAAGAAAACAAAATTTCACATGGTATCCCTGTCTTCATTCCGTCCCTTCAACCAGGGGACTGGTATGCTGCTCTCGATCTAAAAGATGCGTACTTCCACATCTTGATCACCCCGAACCACAGGAAATTTCGACTGTTCACGGTGGGCAACAAACACTTTCAATTCACGGCACTGCCATTCGGCTTGTCAACAGCCCCTCAAGTGTTCACGAAGTACATGGTGGTGGTCGCGGCCTTCATCAGGAAGCATCACATCCATGTCTTTCCGTACCTAGACAGTTGGTTACTAAAGGGCTTGTCCAAGGATCAGGTTTGAAGACATCTCTTGATGATAAGACAGATATTTGACAATCTGGGCCTAATGATAAATGAACAAAAATCAAAATTAGTACCATCTCAGTTGATAGAGTTCATAGGAGCAATCATAGACTCCTATCGAGAAAGTTTCCTTACCACCTGACCGATTTCAGACTATTGCATCACTGATCAGGAGAGTCTCAGATCAGTGTTCCCTCTAAGCTGCGCGGGCACATGGCCGTGCAGACCACCACAGCCCCCCTCGCGCAGGAAGGCTGCTAGCTGCACAGGGCCAGCAGCCAGAGGCCCTGCTCAGAGTTCCTGTGGAGCAGGGAGCTATTAAAACTCCCACCCAGAGAAGCTCTAATGGAGCATGCCCAGAATGTCTGAGCATGCTCCGTTAGTGCTTCTCTGGCCCCAGGAGCTGTGGCAGGGCCATGCCGCTCCAGCGGCAGGGTAGGATTGCAGGGAGGGGCTGGGCGCACCAGGATCGGACCTGCGCAGGGGGTGGGGGGCCCTGCGCAGCGAGCAACATGAGCAAAAGGCTCTTAGAGGGAACATTGTCATCACCATTTGATCACAGTGTGAACCTGCTTGAGCCTCCTAGAGCACTTCGCGGCGTGTACACAAGTGGTACCGAATGCTAGATTGCACAAGACCGCTTCAGCTATGGCTTTCGTCAGTCCACCACCAGCCCAGAGGCTCCCTCAATCGTGTTGTGTGCATCCCGCACCAAGTCGTAAAATCCCTAAAATGGTGGTTGAACCAGGATGTAGTCTGTGCAGGGCTCTCGTTTTCCAAGACACTATCTTCAGTCTCGTTAGTGACAGATGCGTCGGACGTAGGATGGGGGGCTCACCTCAGGCATGTAAGAACCCAGGGACGCTGGACCACAAGAGAGCAGGAGAAACACATAAATGTGAGAGTTATGAGCAGTAAAGCTGGCCTGCCACGCCTTCGAGAGTCACCTGAAAGGCAAACGTACTGTTAAAGACAGACAACATTGCTACAATGTATTATATAAACAGACGGGGGGAGCCCGGTCTCTAGCACTTTGCAGAGAAGCGATGGAGTTGTGGGAATTTTGTATACCCAGGGGCATTCACCTCAAAGCGTCATACCTACCAGGGCATCAGAACTCCCTCGCAGATTCGCTGAGCAGGGCAGTACGCACACACAAGTGGTCTCCCAGGCCAGATATAGCCCTGACCATCTTCCACAAGTGGGGGACTTGAAGTCTGGACCTCTTTGCCACCAAGGAAAACACCAAGAGTGCGCGGTTCTGCTCCTTCTGTGGCCTCAGCGTTGGGTCCCTGGCAGATGCCTTCCAGATAGACTGGGCAGGGTCGCTAGTATATGCGTTCCCTCCTTTCCCCCGACACACAAGGTTCTGGCCAAGATAAAGAAGGACAAGGCGTCAGTCATTCTCATTGCGCCAGACTGGCCGCGCCAACATTGGTACCCGTCTCTCCTGGACGTACTCAGACAATCCTATCATCTTACCCCTATACCGAGACCTTCTGTCTCAGAATCAGGGCCACCTCAGGCACCCAAACCTACTTTCACTTCACCTATCAGCTTGGAAACTCAGTGGCTAAGCCAGGAGGAGCTGCAATGCTCGACTCAAGTCAGAGACATTTTACTAGGTAGTAGGAAGCCTTCAACGAAATCAACGTATGCAGCAAAGTGGAAGCATTTTTACCACTGTTGCAACGATTTAGATGTAACCCCCAGAGAACCGGGCATCCCGATGATACTGAACTAACTTGCTACACCTCACTGAAGGAGGACTGTTGGTATCCTCAGTGAAGGTGCATCTAGCAGCCATATTGGTGTTCCACAAGCCAATAGATGGTCGTACTGTATTCTCCAGCCAAACAGTTAGCTGGTTCTTAAAGAGACTTATGAGGAAGTTCCCGCGGCCCACTAAGCCAGTTCCGCAGTGGGACTTAAACTTAGTCTTGTCAGTGTTAATGAGACCCCCATTTTGAACTGCTAGCGACCTGTTCCAAACTATATCTTTCCTGGAAGGTAGCATTCCTGGTGGCGATTACTTCTGCTAGGAGGGTATCAGAGCTGAGAGCTCTCACAGCGGAACCGCCATACACGGTGTTCTTCAAAGATAAAGTCCGGCTTCACCCACACCCATCTTTTCTACCAAAGATGGTATCTAGGTTTCATGTAAACACAGACATTTTTCTACTATCCTTCTACCCGAAACCTCACTGCTCAGACAGGGAGAGAGCGCTACACACCTTAGATGTGAGACAGGCCCTCGCTTTTCATATTGAACGAACAAGTTTGTTCAGGAAATCAACCCAGTTGTTTGTTTGTCACTAATAGAATGAAAGGCGAGCCAGTTTCATCACAGACTATTTCAAAATGGGTATCATCATGCATCAAGAAATTGTACAAAATAATGGGTAAAACCCCCCCTTTGGTCAGGGCTTACTCAACCAGGGCCCAGGCACCCTCAATAACCTTTGCGGCCCAGGTACCCATCGTAGACATGTAGGGCCGCAAGATGGTCATCAATACATACCTTTGCAGTCCATTATGCCCTTACCCAGCATGCTAAGGAGGACACGGAAATAGGGTCGGCAGTCCTGCGCTCCGTGGCAAAATAAGTCCGACCCCACCTCCAAGAAGTGCTTGGGAATCACCTACTTGGAGTGCATGTGAGCAATCACTCGAAGGAGAAAGACAGTTACTAACCTTTCCCGTAACTGTCATTGTCCAAAAGGTGTTGCTCACATCCACTCCAAGACCCACCCCCCTACCCTGCTGTCGGTTCCTGGCAAGAAGGAACTGAAGGGAAGGGAAAGTGGGCGAGCCTTATGTGGTATGATGGCAGGCCTCCAGGGGGCTCTGTAGGTGACTCTAGGGAAAATCTAGGACTGTAGGGAAAATCTTCCGGCACCCGTGCACACATGCACCTACTTGGAGTGGAAGTGAGCAACACGTCTCGGAGAACGACAGTTATGGGAAAGGTTAGTAACCATCTTTTGTTTGTGAAGAGTAAGTTAAAGTGTTTGTGTAAACGTAACGGACAAGAGTACTTGGCATCTTGCCAAGGTCTGTGGGTCTGGCCTGAGACAGAGAGATGACGTATGCTTCTCCTTCAAGAAGATTCCACATGTAAGCCTATGAGGAAACATTTTTGGCGCGAAAAGGCACGGTGGTGATTGGACTACAGCCTGGTATTTATGTGGGGTTCACGTCAAGGGGTGGCAGGAGTCGTCGGTTGGGAGTTCAGTGTGGGGGCTTTATGTGCGTGTGCTCCCTGCTTCGCTGCTCGATGGCTCTCTGCTGAGGAGACTGGTTCAGAGTGGGCCTGCTGCTCAGGTCTCACTGTAACAATTGTTAGGCCAGTTGGACTGAGAGCTCAGCTGAGGGAGAGGCACAGCCAGATAGTGAGCTTCACTGGCAAATGTCTGAACGGAGGTTCGGAAGGTGGCTGGGACTGCATGTTTGGAGGTGAGCGTCTGGTCCGTGGGATCAGAGGGCCTCAGACAGCCGCCACCTTCTTGGAGCCTTGAAGACTTCCAGAGGAGGCCATCGTGGGACAGGACTTCGGATTTGGCTTGGTGAAAGTCCTCAAAGCGACAGTGCCCTGGGAGCCTGTCACAGCGGACTCCGTAAAGAGGTGAAAGGACTTTACTTTATAGGACATGGCAGAAGAGCCCCACAAATAGACGGGCCAAGTCTGGATAGCCACAAGCTCTCCTGAAAGGACAGCGAGGGATCTTCTGTAACATCTCCTTTGGATCCCGAGGGAAGAACTCATCAGAAGCGTGAGCAGAGTGGGAGAATTCGGCTTGAGAGGCTTTAGAGCATCTCCGGGTGGAATCTCACTGCTTGGGCCAAAGTCTTACTCCTGGTTGGTTGGAGGATGGTGATCCTCTTGTCGGGAGTATAAGTTTTAAGGGGTTTTGGGGTGGGCTTATTACCTACATACTTACCTGTCTTTAAGTAATTGTGTATCTGTGATACTTACCTATTAGTTGTTTAAAGGTTTTATCAGCCCTTATTATAATAAGTTTTCCTCTGCCCCATCCCATGGTTTTAATAAACCTGTATTGTTAACTTCAGTTTGCCTCCATCATTTGTTCTAAACTGGGCTGGCCTGAGATGATAGATACTCAAAAGTTTGGGGGGACCTTCTGGGACCCACTGTTGTCCGTGAGAACGAAAAATTCACTAACATTACTATTTCATCAACATGTACATTTTTTAAATGACAGACTACCAAATTGTATTAATTAAGCATAGTCAAATGTCTAACAGTATTTGGACACTATTTATAATCATCCATAATATCAGATGAAGAAAAGATGCATTTCTTTTGGTATCACTTGATGTAGAGAAAGCTTTTGAAGAAACATAAAGTTTTACTTATTCTAAGTCCTAGGACCTATCCCATATGGACATTGGCCCTTTGTTCTTAATGGATGACTGCTCTTTATAGCAGCCCTGAAGCAACTGTGAGAGTTATTGGGATTAAATCTCCCTGTCTGAATTATTCAGGGCTAGGCAGAGATGTCCATTGTCTCCATTACTTTTTGCATTGGCCAAGAAGCCTTTTGCACACAGGATAAAGAGCTAGCAGTCTATCATAGGATTAAAACTTTCAGGAGTATATAAGGAAATACCTTTATATGCAGGTGGTATAATATTTTTATTTAAACCAATATGTCCCTGAAATTTAGATTGAAGGAGATCTGAGGCTTTGGGATAGCCTCTATTTAAAGCAAGTTATGCCGAATCTAAATTACTAGCTGCATATTTGACAGTTTCTAAGAAATCATTCCTATAGAAAACATTTGAGTACAAATGGGCAAGAAATCCTGTAAGATACCTGAGAGTTCAAATCTCAAACACTCTAGAAAAATTAAGATTTAAATTTATAGCCGGAACTTCATGAAATTAAAAAAAGTTGGACTGCTGGGAGAAATATGCAATTTCTTGAAAGGGAAGAATAGCCACACTCAAAATTAATGTTTTGGCAAGGATAGCCTTGTCTCAGTCTTTCTGCAATCGTCCTCGAGTGCAGAGGAAATTGTTAGAATTTATGTGGAATAAGAAGAGTTTATATAACTATATGTATATAATATGTTCATAAAATATTGATCAATGGGGATAATTGTTTTTAAAAGTGTAGTTAAAGTGCAGAGTTCATGGAGGACATGTCCAGTCATTATGGAAAAATTAATACATCAGTTATGTTTGTAATTACAAATTAATTACAAACAGTTAATGTACCAATTTAGATATGTACCAGTTAGACTCATAGACTTTAAGATCAGAAGGGACCATTGTGATCATGACTTCTAGTTTGATCTCCTGCACAAAACAAACCACAGAATCTTACCCATCCACTCCTGTGATAGACCTGTAGCCTTTACTGAAGCCCTCAAATCATGGCTTACAGACTTCCAGATACAGAGAATCCATCAGAAAGTGACCAATGCCCCATGCTACAGAGAAAAGTAAAAAATCCCAAGGACCACAGCCAGTCTGCCCTCGAGGAAAATTCTGTCCTGACCCCAAATATGGTGATCAGCTAAACCCAGAGAATGTGGACATGACTCACCAGCCAGGTGCCCAAATGAATTACAAAAAATTAATGCACCAATTACGTATCCAGCGTATCCATGCTGAGAACAAATAGGCATTTGGTTCACATTTTTTCACTATTCAGAGTACATTCACCTGCCAAAAAAGCCAGCAGACCTGTCCAGTTCTTTGAATATTAACATGTTGTTAGACGCGTGTGATCTATTATTGAGTGTGCGATCAGAGACTTCACTCCATTTTAATACAATCTTTAGAAATGCTGTCATGGGTATTGTTATAGTGAGATCATTATAATATGGGAAGACCCTGTCAAACAGATCTGTTCCCATATAATGCTGTTTAAACAAAATTTCACCCTTGTAGTAATTGTAAATATCAAAAACAAAACATGGCAAGGGTTTGTAAACCTGTTAAAACTGCCTAAGTTGTTTTTATTTTTTAAAGAATTTTAAGCAGATCACTTTTAAATAGCAAAAGCTCTCGGACAGCTTTGATCATTGTGCCAGGACTTCACTTTTCCAGGGTTGGTTTTGGTGGGGGTCTTTTGCATTTGATGCTCTGTGCCAAAACATTAAATTGGAAGTAAGACCTCATATTCTGTGCAGCACGTTTGACCAAAATTAGGTGTTTGAGGATCTTGAACTAAAGAACATTGACATCCAAACCGTCTGTTTATTATTTGTCTAGTTATTTTTATGCCCTCATTCATTGCCTCTCCTCTATGCTATATGCCAGATTGGTTAACGTGTTACCCTGTCCCAGATTTTTGGTGTGGTGCAGGGTTTTGTAATTAAAATGCATATCTTTTTTTGTAGGAGCTATCCAAGGGATGCTGGGCAGGGGACAGTTGTAGGAGTGTTTGGCAGCTGCTGAGGTGTGTAGGTCAGTTCTGCTTTTTAGTAAGCAGGAGGCAGATAAGGCTTTTGATTCTGGAATGGGCTGCAATTCCGCAGCCCCTTTACGGAAATGAGACTTTTTAAGATGACTCTGGCCCCAAATATGTATCCCATTTTTTATAATGCACGTCTATGTAATGTTTTCAGTGATGATCTCACAAGGGTGCTCTTTTAGTCTAGCAACAGCAAGCTCCACCTGTCTCAGAAACCGGTTTTGAATCCTCCCAGCTGCCAATGGCTGCAGGGCGTAGGGGTGCACCCCATTTCAGGGGTGTATCTCATGTTTTGCAACACCGACCTTGCTGAGAAAGTAGGAGTGATGTTAGTTGGCTGTGAGGGGAATATCTCCAGTCCATCCTGGCTAAAAAGCTAATGACTGTAATGTTGGGCATTGAGGGTGCTTGTAATTAGAAACAGCTCTGAAGGGTTCTTTTGTGCTGCAGTCTAGGGAAAAGGATTTCAGGCTGGTTTTTGAAGAGCTGACTGGTTAAGTTGTGCTAGTTCCTCTCTCTCATTTGCCAAACTGATAAAAGGCAGCTGATAAAAGGCTGTTGTTACTTATCTGAAAATAACAAATATTTAATCTCACTGGTTGTCATGGCCATGTTATGTGATGGTCAATGACAGGAGAGGTGGTCCTGGCAAAGGTGGATAGGGGGCAGCTGGTGTACAGGATAATCTCTGTACCAAAATATTGTTCAGTTTGGGAAAAAGTCAAGAGCCTTGGTCTGAAGAGGAGCAAACCTCTAGAGTTGGGCACTTAAGCTCCTTGGAAAAGACCCTTTTTAAAAAGGGAAGCTTCTGTAGAGACCTCTTTATAAACCTAGTTGTCTTTCTCTCACTGCTGAAGGTTCTTGACATCCTGCAGTATGTGCAAGTGTTGGATCCATCCCAGCATGGAGCAGTAGGGTATTTGGTTCAGCATACCCTAGAACACATTGAACGCCGGAAGGAGGAAGTGGGACCTGAGGTAAAGCAGCGTTCTGATGAGAAGCACAAAGATATCTGCTTTTCTGTTGGGCTGATCATGAAACACAAGAGGTAATCAATCAGCTCTGAACTTTTCAGTGTCCAGAAGCTGCCACTGTAATGCTGTGTGCTCTTGATTGTATGTGAATGATGTATTCAGCTACTTCCTTCTTACTGATTTAGTGTAATTTTTATTACATGGTAAGGAAGGGTCCGAGAAGTGTCTGAGGAGAAGCATGCTCCCCCTATGTGTAGTTATGGATGTATCCTGTTAGACGTATGAAGACTGAGTTTTGTGCACTACCCCATCCTTTGGCAGGTCACAAGTGTGTTGGCCCTATGTAGTTTAGTAAGAGGACCATGAAGATGCGCCACCTCAGCCCTTCATGTTAGTATGAGTGGCTCAACTTTGAGTTGCTCGACTTTCTGGCTCAACTATGAGTGGCTCAACTCCTGAAACAGTATCAATAGCAATGAGTATGTCTCCTTGCTTTCTCTGTCCTTGCTCTTCTGTCTTCCTTGGAGGGACAGTTTGAAAGAACAGCACCACCTTTATACATTCTTTGTCTCCCATAATATCATCCATTTTTCCACCCCGTATACTGGGGGCTTCATTTTTCTTGTACTTCCTATGTCGTGCGACCTTGTAGCACGTGGCTTCGGCTGCCTTTCTGGACCCTGCCAGTCCCAATAAGTCCATCAGAAGCAGATTTAAAGGAAGAGGCAGTAACTGACTTCCCCAAGGATACTATGTGATCATGTGCAGTGCTCTAAAGACAAAATAGCTTTTATGTTTCTGGAAATTCTTTGCACTGAGGCACATGGGTCATGTAGCAGGAATGAGCAACAATTGTCCTTCCCCGTACAATGACTTCTAAACTGGCTGATATACATGAGCTGAAACTCAGTCTGCATTGTAATAGGTTTGGGTGCAGTGATCAGGACATAGCAACACCATGTGCTTTTTGCCCAGAGCAAGTGTTAGAATGTAGCTTTTCTCCTTCCCAAATCTTCACTTATCTGTTTTACTATAATTTCACTCCGGTTTTTGAGTTCAGTTTAACCATCCCATATACTGAGTCTTGTCTTTTAGTATTTAACTTACAATTCTGTTTCAGTCATTTGTGGTTTTAGTTTGCTAGGAAGGAAACTTTACAATCTCCATTTTATGAATTTACCAATGCTCATGGTGGTTTTTCATCACTAACAATTTTTAAATTAATAGTGGATGGCTTTTTAAAATACCTTCTCTTGGAATTATTTGGGGCAGGTTTTCTTGCCTGTGTTTCATACAGGCAGGCAGAAGAGGTGATCACCATGGGTCCTTCTGGTATTGGAATGTATGAATCAATACTTAAGTGACAGCAAAATGGGATTGGGGGCAGTGCACCTGAGCTACAAACTTAAGGCTCTTACAGTTTTGTACTTCGCCTGTTAGAAATTCTTGTGTCCTAATTCAACATTTAAAAAGTTTACTGGAATTTGCCCTCAGGCTTACAGGTTATACGGTATGGTCCCCTGGGACCACTTACTGCAGACTAAGGTTTATGGTGCATGTGCTGTGAGTTAATGGATGCTGTACTGTTCTGGGTATTCAAATGTTATGGTGGAGGATAGGCTGGGACTGAGTAAAGGGAAAGAAGGCATCAGTGTGAGTCTGGAACAGTGGGGATCGTGATGATTGTCTTACCAGCAGAGATGGAGAAAGAATGGCTGCATCCAATTTAAACATGAGTTGGCTTTATTACTCCAGGTGCTATCTTTGACCACAGAGTTAAAGAACAAAGATGACTGTTATAAAAGGATCTCTTTGAACAAGGCTCCTCCTACCTGCAGTCACATCCTTGGGTGGATTGCATGAGAAACGGCTCCATGAAAACATTAATTTTTTTGTTTTCAGAATGACTCAATTGGCTCTTCAGTTTCTGGTGGAACATTGAATTTCTTATTCTGCTTCTGACAGAAGTGTATTGACTCCCTCCAAGTGGCAAGAGTGTCAGCATGCATCTCCTGTAACCATCAGGCACTGTCCAGCTCTCTTAAGAAGAATATTTAGCTGTGCAGCTTTCAAATTTTTTTTTGGTTTTGTACTTCTAATTAGATATGGCTATAGCTGTGTGATCTATGGCTGGGATCCCATGTGCATGATGGGACAAGAATGGATTAGAAACATGAATGTCCATAGCCTGCCTCATGGTGCCAATCAACCTTTCTACAATGTGCTGGTGGAAGATGGATCCTGCAGATATGCTGCGCAAGGTGAGCAAACATGAGCCTGTGGCTTTGATAAAGTGCATTTGTAAGTACATGTGGTATATCAAATCTGTAATGCTTCCTATTTGAACAATGTTAATAGTTACACTAAAGTTACATGGATATTAAATCACCTGTGATTACTGTGTAAATAAATTCATATTTATTCTGAAAAGCAGGATTCAAGTAAATCTTCAGTTGACTTTTTTCTTTTTTCTGAACACCTTGTTACTTCTCAGTGAGATCAGCACTACTACAAATAAACCCAAAAGTTAACTTCAGTTTAATTTCCCAGTTCCAACAAAGTTTGCTTATTGTGTAAACTTTCATTACTGTGTTTGGAGAAATAGATCCAACTTTGACTTGTATATGAAAAATATTTGCTGATGGTACAGTTTGTGGAATTCTGTAAGGGTCTGCAGAAACAGTCTGATCCCTTTCCATGGGAGATTTTGTCTAAGCCAGGGGTTGGCAACCCAAGAGAGGGAAAGAGCCATTCCCCACCACCACCCCCCACACACCCACATGAGCCCGAGCTGACCCGGTGGTGTGCCACAGCCCCCTAGCACTGGCAGGGGGGCCAGCAACGCATGCTCTCTCCCTCCCTGCACTGGCAGGGCAGAGCAGAGAGGCCCCACCTACCTCTAGCCTGGCCATCCCTCCGAAGAGTTGCCAGCGGGGAGATGTGGCTTATAGTGGAATGGTCTGCTCTGCGGCGTTTGGGACGCTTCGACTCAGCGACCCCAGGCCTGAACAGGCCTGATTCAGGGCTTGGGGGCAAGGCAGCCCCTGTTCAGGCCTGGACTGGCTGAGTTGAAGCAGCCTGAACTCCACAGAGTGGGGCATTCCAAAGCCCTGCCGCCAGAAGCCACAGCTCCACACCACTGCTCTTGGGAAGGACGGTCGGGCTGGAGGTAGGTGGGGCCTCGCTCTGCCCCGCCAGTGCAAGGAGGTAGGGAGGGAGCATACACTGTGCACACACCTCCGCTGGCACTAGGGGCTGTGGCACAGCCACTTCTGGTTCATGCATTTGTGGTGGGAAGGTGGGGGCATCCCCGACACCCCAAAAGTGAGAGGGCCTGTGCCAGCTGGGAGCCCCCTTATTCATCTCCAGTTCTGGGGCCAGCTGGGAGTCCCCAGAGCACAGGTGGCTGCCTGGAGGAGATTGTCAGGGAGCCAGAAGTGGACACTCAGGAGCCACGAGCAGCTCATTGAGCCCAGGCTGCTGATCCCCGCTCTAAGCGGAATAAGTTAAGGATGGAATTTCAGAGCTTAACCCTGAACTTCTTTGACTTTGATGTCATTTTTTTCTTTTTATGTCAAGTTCTTAAGAAGACTTGGACAAAAATCAGTGTTAAAGTACTTGTGTAATGGAAGGATTCATTTTCATAATCATGATGCCCCTAATAGAAATTGTTCTGTCCATCTTTTAATACACTGTACTTTCCAAGAAAAGAAACTTTGTGGTGGTCAGAACATGGGACTGCTGGGAGCTGAAACTGTGAGTTCCAGTACTTCCTGTGACACTAATGTCTCCTTTTGATTTTGGGAAAGTTACTTCACTTGTCTTCCTCTCGCTGTTCATAAAATGAGGTTCACATGTACATCACAGGGGTGTTGTGAAGATTGGTTAAATGTTTCTGAATCAGTTTATGAAAGCTTATTTTGTCTAAATATGTTTGTGGGTCTAAATATGTTTCACTAGAGGGTGCTGTCTAGCATAGTTCGCAATATGGTATATGAGAATAAGTTTTTAAAAAATGTAAAGGTCAGTTATACTTGTAAAATACTGGGAGATTTGTGGTTCTAGATTTCCCCAAATATTTTACTTTGCATTTGATGGTCCAGAAATAAGTATTGCTTGGGGTTCTTGAATCTGTGCCTCTTCCCCAGTGCTTGTGTGTTTGTGAAGTAGGCTTGGGAAGGTCCTGCATTTTATCAGAATCAAAAGTTTGTTTGTTTTTTTTTCCTGAACACAGTACTATTAGGATTTGTATGTAATGGAAAACTGATAAGAATGGCTATCTGCCTCAGTATCTGATTGTTATATTCTCATCTGTTCCCCTCTTTCATTTCGGCAAAGCAAAATTAATAATTGTAATAACTGACAGGGCACAGGGGCCAAGTTCTCCTCCTGTACAAGCTGTGGGCTGATATTCTTGTATTCAGTGAGTTCCAGGGTCACCTCCCCCCCTCCCCTTGTATGCTGTGGTTGTTTTGTCCTTTTTTTGTCATCATCTACTGGATCTCCTTTGACCATCCATAGTTCCTTCCAAATTGTGTGCATGTTGCTTCTTGCTTGTTGTATAATTTTCAATTTTGTGCTTGGGAGAAGGAGTATGAGATTTTGAGGGGAAGAATTTCCAACAAACATGTTTTGGTTTTAACAATTGCAATTCATATGATTTGGCTGAAAACTAACTCCCTGTTAAACATGTTCTTGGTAGTTTAAGGGTTTTTTGCATATAGCTTGTGAACTGTCCATTTAACTTTTGGTAGTTGCAGAACTAGGGATCCATGGATTATTTCCAGGTGGTGGTCTCTGCATTCCTTCCCCTCCCCCCCCGACACCACAGAGAAGCCAAGCAGTGTTTGTATCCACCCATATTCCCATTATTGCCAAGTATGTTACATTATTTGAGATCTCCAAAGGGATCATGCACCTGTGAGTCACTGCTTGGCCACTGCACAGCAATATTGATTTACACAAACAATGGGAGAGTAAATGAGAGTACTTGGCATTTGGTTCATCTTCTTACTGCAGAGCCATTACGTCAGACCTTGCTTTAAACCATGGCAATGATGAAATGGTCATTTTTCAAAAAAAAAATAAAGGGGGGGGGTGCAAGGGGAGATTAAAATACTGGGATGGCGAGTAATAAATATCCACTCCTTGGACTGTGATTCCAGAAAATTTGGACTTGAAATGTTAATCTCTGTGTGTGATACACAGAGCTCAGTCCTTACTGATAGTGAGGAGTCTTCAAGGTGGAACTCGTGCTTCTTTCTTGATGCATGTGTGATACAACTGATTTCTCTTTGCTCATCAAGCAATTTGGTCATTTGGAAGGACCTCTTCTGGGAATTGGCTTTCTGACTGGAAGTTGGAGCCCAGTTCTTTAGCTTCTGCATGGATGAAGTGCCAATAGTATTGGGACCTAAATCCCAGATGTCCTTGTTCTCTCTCCAGTTTAAACCTAGTGGGCTGACCCTTCTCTTCTGCACAGAGGACTGATACCTGTTAATGACCTGAGAGTAACAGTCGGTCAGCATTTCGACATACCTATTTTAATTCAAGGCAGTACTGTTCTAAGTCACAGTGGTTTGCCAATAATATCAAAAATATATTGACGCTGCTCAGAAAATAGAGCTGGTGGCCCCCTGAAACAAAACAATGAGTAGACCGCGGCAGAGAAAAATAACTACTTCATTGCAGGAAGTTAGTATGGTGGTAACTGCTTTTTCTTCTTCCTGCAGAGAACCTGGAATATAATTTGGAGCCTCGTGAAATCCATCACCCTGATATTGGCCGCTATTTTTCAGAGTTTACAGGCACTCACTACCTGGCAAATGCAGAGTTGGAGATTAGGTACCCTGAGGATATGGGATTTGTGTGTGCAACAGTCCGAAAGATCTACAGCACAGTCAAGGAATGAAAGAAGAAAGTGTATCATAACTACTGCTGTATCCTCTTTGTGGACAGAATTATGGAAGCCAATTTTCACAATGAAAGTCTGATGCCATAGGAACTGCCTTTCACTTGGTAACTTCAGACATAGTATATATCCAATAACCATGACACTAATGTGTCCACACCAGTCAGTTAATCTGGGATGGCATTGGTAAGCAAGGTGATACATTCATTATCTTGAAGTGACAATCACAGTGTGAAGAGCATTACCGGCTTGCTGTCTTGCATTTACCATTGGTATGGTTAGGATCTATTTTTCATATTTAGAATGTGAGCATGTTACTACTCTAGCCGGAGTCTGAATTAATCCCATGTTAGAGGTAAGGAGGTCGATCATGCTTGCAGTATTTTTTAAATATATATTCTGTGTATGTGGTAGTTTTAAGATCTTTCTAAAGTTCCAAAATTGTTCTTTCATCTCTGCTGATCTTTTCCCTCCCCTGAATAGTGTTGCTTGTACTCAAATGCTGAAATCACTTGTCCGCCTCAGCAAATGGCACTGAAACTTCCTCAGACAATTACCAGAGGGGTAGCTGTGTTAGTCCATGTGCAGCAAAAACAAGAGTCCTGTAACACCTTACAGACTAACAGATTTGTTTGGGCATGAGCTTTTGTGGTGTCCAGCCCACTTCCTCAGATGCCACTGGAGCCTACGAAAGCTTACGCCTGAAGAAATCCATTAGTCTATAAAGTGCCATGGGACTCTCATTGTTTATCCTCAGATGTGGTGGCAAATTCACCAGTTACTTGAATGGATGTGAGACACTTAACACTTCCATTTGTTATAAATGTACAGATGAATCATTTTAGAAAATGAGATTCTGGCTATTTTCTCTCCCAATTAACTTATTGTTGGGACCCTGATTCCTGCCCATACTTTTTATTCTGTTATGTTCCCTTTATGATGATAAATTACTTTACATGGCCTCCTACATGTCTTGTATCTGGCTGAAACTGTTAAAAGTCTATTTTGCTAGTACAGCAGCCATCTTGTGATGGCAAACTGCTGAAGGCTTTATTTAATGACCTTTATTTATACTGCAAGACTGTAATTGTGCCAAGAAAACCAGCAAACAGGAAGATCTGGCAAACAATATATGGAGACCTTATTTCCTAGATCTTGATGCCTTCTTTTGACCAAAAGAAAAATGACTCTTGAAGGGGGGGAGGGATTAATTATTCATCAAATTTCTGACTTTTGCAAGAGAGATGCTTTGGAATCTCAGGATACTTCAGTTAGAATGAGGCTACTTGTGTAGAGTCTGCAAAGCCTAGGAAAATAGTACATTATTATTTTCATTTAGGCTTCCTTAAGAGTTGGATGTGGAGCTACAAAGTATTTACAAAGATATGGAAAATGTACAGTAACTTAGTTTCTTCATGAATAATTCTAGGCAGGATGCAGTCATCTTGTCTATCCCCCGTGGTTACAAAGTTACAGAGAAGACCCTTATCTTGCTCTGTGGAGAAAGATGACATCTTTGTTCTTGGAACATTTTAAATGTCTCTGAAGACTAACATGTACCCTTCTTGTTAAGATAATCATTGATTTCCATGCAGTATTGTCTAAATATTTAACGGGCACCTTATGTTTTTCACTTTGAAGTTCTGGTGATTTGCAGGTTCTTCAGCATTCAGAAAGGCAAGGGGGGGGGGGTGTTAGAACTAATTAAAAGCAAGGCAGAACAAAATTAGATTACAGCAAATTTTCTCATAATCCCAGATGACTTGAAGTGGGAGTTAGCTACAAAATTATCACTGATTTGAGCACGGTGTAGCTTAATCCCTATGCAAATACTGCAGACTTCAAACTAAAATACAAATCTCTCTTAACAGATTGAAAATGTAATTTTAAGGGTATATTCTGAAAGATTGCCCATGTTTGGAGGGACTCAGCTAGAGTAAACTAGGGAACACTTGCCTTCACTTTGTCACTGTGTCAGACTTCTAAACATAAAGTAGAAAGAGGCAAACAATTAGGAGTCAAGATTTCCAGGTTTACACGTTGGCATTGCCCACTGTGTGACCTTGGGACAGTTGCATCTCTCTGCCTCATTTTGTCATCTCCAGATGGATGGTCTAATGTTTGGTGTTTTGGGGAATTAATGTTTGGAAAACTCTTTGAGTCCTGAGATGAACGGTGCTGTATAAATGCAAAATATTATTCTGCTGTTGAATGGTACACATGCACCTGAAAAAACTTTTCATCGGCTCTGGCCACATGGGAGTTTGTTCTGGCATCATGTTCATATGATTTGATTTTTCCTTTGTTTTTAAAGGTAACATTAAAATAAAATTTGAACCTCAAATTAAACTGTAAATATATGTTTAGAAACATTTAAAATATATGCTATTTATTCAGTGATGCTAAATGGACTTTACAGCCTGTTATGTAAACCTTTCTTTGGGCAAGTTCCAAAGGGGCAGCCACATTAGTCTAGTAAAGCTAAAAAAGCAAGGAGTCTTGCAGCACTTAAAGACTGACAGATGTATTTATCACATGAGCTTTCGTGGGAGAACATCCCACTTCATCAGATGCTTTGAAGAGGGAGAACTTACAGAACTGGATGAAAATAAATGCAGGGCAGTGGGACATGGGATCATGATGCAAGACTTTCTTACTTTTTTCTTTTTCTTTCTTTCTTTCTTTTTGGGCACTTACACATTTTTTAGAAAGTGGATTCTAGACCTGATAAATCTTAACAACTTTTCTTGATCTTTTTCACAAATTTTTGCCGTAGCTTTTTGTCAGTCTGTGAGGTGGAACCATCACAATTTGATATTGGATACAAGTGTTAAAAGTAAGTTGTGTAGCAGTTTTTCAAACAGTTGTTCCTCTGTTAGATTGTATCTAGAATATAAGTGAAGTTGGTCTTGTCCATGAAAGGGTTTTATGTACAGGGTTTTATGTACAGTGAGTTACTTGTGACTTATATGATCCTCAGAACTTGTATCTGTCTATGAATTAAAAATAGCTGAAAGATTTCTGTGGATGTTGGAAGGGAAATATCTTTGCATAAAAGAATCCTGTAAGTATATATGTGTACAGTTTTCTTATGGACTAAGTTTAAGGGAAAAAAATGAACTTTCTTGCTGCCAGTATTGCATACACACTGTGTGATCTGAGTCAAGTTTAGGTTCTTGGCTACCACAAATAAAAAAAAAGGGGGGGGGGGAATTACATTCTCAGGCATACACATGATGTTTCCTTGTGGTTGCAGAAATGTGAGCAACTGGAGCTTAGTGAATAATTCTGGTGCACAAGAATTAATTGCTAACTCTTAGCTTCATGGATTCTGCATAGCTAACTGGAGTGAAAAATAGTGAGCTTTTTTAATCACTAAACTTGTCTGATCTGATATATATACATATACACGCGCACAGATCTGATCAATCAAGTGCTATTTTATAGTCATTTCTCAGAGCAAAATTACTTCACCCTCAGTACATTGTTAGTAGATAATTCAGGAAAAGAAATGTCAGGGGCTTTGGGAAAAGACCATTGACAGGTTTGTAGATGTCTATTGCTTAAGTTGGCAAATCACTCTTGACAAATCACTTCACCTAGGTAATTTTATCCTTTTATTCTTGAGTTTTCATTTCATACTGACAAATCTGCCTTTAGGGCAAGTGTGTGTTCTGACCTGTCTAATTTGGGAAAAGCCTGAGAAGATAAAACAGAACCCTGTGAATCATATCTTGATCTATGCAGTGTTCCATTTTTCTCATCATAATTACATTCATGTTAAAGGTACAAACAGGTTTTTTTGCAGCAATGTTGGGCTTTATTAACTTGCCCTTACAAATTGTATTAAACATTCTTTTGGCTTTGTATTTCTTAAGATTTTCATTCTTGGTATTATATTACACTCTGTTAAGCAATTCTACATGTCCACTTTGTTCCTTTTCCCTTTCACATTTTTTGTAGGCAGTATCCTGCAGTAAAATATTACATGGCTATCTCCTGTTGCAACTTCTCTCTGTCTTAGTGGATGAAGATTAATGTTTCCTCTTGGTTATTATTAACACGACTTGCATACATACCTCAGAAGAGGTTAGAGTCATCTTTCAAAATGATCAAGAAAACTATAGAACAGGCACAATGTTTAACACACTGATATTGAAACAAATGTTCTTCACCTGTCAAAATAAAAATTACTCCAGGTGTGTTTTATAACTGACTCTGTTTGTACCCCTGTATCCTTTTATTGGGCATTGAGAGAGACAAAAGGTTAATCTGACTTCTGTGGAATTCCTGTCCAACTTTATTAATCTTGTGCAAAGATAACTCCTGTTTACCTTGGGTGTATGCTTCAGCAGGACTCTTTCAGCCCTAAACTGCCTCCATTGGGGTGTGCCTTTTGTAGAATATTTTCTAGGCTGGGCTGTTTTTCAGGAGGCCATCAGCCATCGATTCTGGAAATTCAGACTCTCTCAAGCCTTTTTTTGAGTGGCTTCATACAGACAAAAATAATATCTATGCAATGCACATTCATGGTGCATAGCTTACTTCTGAAGGAAGGATGGCACATTTTCCAGTGAATCCAGAAGACACCTTTTCTCACGTCATCCAATTTTGATTCATCTCCTTTCACCAGATAAAGCCGATATTTATACCCATACAAGGAGGTGCGAGGCATGTGCTGTGAGCTGCCAGGCTAAGGCTGGAGACGTTCTGTGCCCTGCTCCTCCAGGGTAGGGGTTAGCCACTTCTGGCTTTGTAGGCACATGCATCACTTTGGTTGCTCCCTGGTGACTCCTGCCTCTGGCCCTCCCTATCACCACAGGGCTGTCCCACCCTGTGGGTGTCCCACGCCTGACTCCAGCTCTGCAAACTACTTGGGGACCCTAGATTCTGGGTTCCCCCAACTGCTAGGGCATCATTAGGCAGGCACCTTGCCCCTTGTGCCAGTTCTGCCCTACACACGGGACGTCGCTAGCCAGTGCAGCTCTCAGCAGCCTGGCTGATTGAAGATATATTTTTTAAAAGGGCTCTTCTTATTTTGGGAAGTGCTGACAGTGAGAGCCTGGGATGAGTGGTGGTGTGAGATGGACCAAACCCCTCTGAAATCGCTCCACTTGCTCTCCACAGAGGCTGCAAAATAAGAGCCACGTTTTTCTCCCCTACATCCAAACCCTATCAGAGCCCCACATAGTATATCAAAGCCACATACTAAAACTGACCCTATCAATACACTAGCATGATCTCTCATGTTAAACCCTCAGACTGATGCTAATCATAGAACTCATCACAGAGCTGAACACTAGTCTAACACTGAAACCACTCAAAAACTCAGTCCAGATTTCCACTATGTGACACGCCTTAAAAATGATCCAAACAATATTAGAGCCCCTAAAAGTAAAGCTGGCCCAACTCATAAAACACAATAGCAAAAATAGGCCACTTCACTATATCCGAAACCTATGTGAGCCCCGCATAGTAAATCCAAGGCATATACTGAAACGGACCCTAGCATCAGCTCTCATCTTTAGCCCTCAGACTGATGTTAGCCGTAGAACTCTGCCCAGAGCTGAACACTAGTCTAACACTGAAACCACTCAAAAACTAAGTCCAGCTTTCGGCTATCTGACGAGCCATAAACATAATCGTAGAGCCATACTCTATCAGCGCCCCCAATCTTAAAGCTGGCCCAACTTGTAGACCGCAGCGTAATACTACATTATCAATAGCTGGAGAATTCCCTAGATCCAAACCCTATCAGCGCCCCACATAGTATAGCCAAGCAAAATTCTAGAACGGATCCTATCAGTACACTAGCATGAGCTCTCATCTTAAGCCCTCAGACTGATGCTAACCATGGAACTCTGCACAGGGCTGAACAGTACTCTAACACTGAAATCAGTCAAAAACTCAGTCCAGATTTCGCCTACGTGACCAGGCATAAACATGATCCAAACACAATCAGAGCCCCTAAAAGTAAAGCTGCTCCAACTCATAATACGAACCGTACAACAGCATTAGCAATAGCTGTCGACTTCACTGTATCCGAACCCTCTCAGAGCCCCACATAGTAAATCCAAGGCATATACTAAAATGAACCCTATCAGTACACTAGCATCAGCTCTCACCTTTAGCCCTCAGCCTGATGTTAGCCGTAGAACTCAACCCCGAGCTGAACACTAGTCTAACACTGAAACCACTCAAAAACTAAGTCCAGCTTTCGGCTA
Organism: Podocnemis expansa; assembly: GCA_007922195.1. Lineage (NCBI taxonomy): Eukaryota > Metazoa > Chordata > Testudines > Podocnemididae > Podocnemis > Podocnemis expansa. The sequence goes on from ML682041.1 coordinate 22,609,338, forward strand.
TCTGACCAGCCAGAAACATGATCCTAGAGCCGAACTCTATCGTCGCTCCCAAGTTAAAAGCTGCCCCAATTCCTAAAACGAACCCTAACAATACAATTGCAATACCAGGCCACTTCCTACACTACATTAGATTACAAACACTAGGATATCTGATGCTAACCATAGAACTGAACTGAAAGCTAATAGTGAAATTTTTCAAGGCAATCAGTCTTAGGTGCGACTATCTCGCCAACATCTACTTGACCCTAGATGCAAAGCGTATCAGAGCCCCAGGTAACCTAGCCCATCCAAATACTAAAAC
>ML682042.1:0-32552 GCA_007922195.1 Podocnemis expansa
TGGAAGGCTGAATGTGGACCGGCTCGCAAAAACTTTGAGTACCCCTGACATTAAGGCCTTGCACATGGAAAGCCTCACTGCAAGTGGCCCCATCCTCCCAGATGATTTGTCTCCTCACTGCTCTCCCATGCACCCTTCATACATCTCCCATTTCCATTTCCTGCTGCAGCTGGGACATCCTCTGCTACCCACAAGGGGCCAGTCCTGGGGGGTGATGAGCAATGTTCCCTCTAAGCTGCACCCGTGCGCAGGCACGCAGCCCCCAGCAGAGCAAACACTGTCAGCTGTACAGAGCCAGCAGCTTTAGCCTCTACCGGCTGGCAGGGAACTCCCCCAGTCTCAACCTGGGAGTTTGAAAGTTTCCCACCCTGAAGCTGCTCTGAGCATGCGCAGAGTAGCCTCAGCCTGTGCTATGGCTGCTGTGTTCCCTGCCAGGTAAAGGAGCCTTGGGTGGGGGTGGTGCAGGGATGGGCAGATTCAGCTTTCCCCACCCCCAGCCGCTTGGTGTGAGGCCCCTAGGAGGGAACCAGCTTTGCCCCCCTCTCCCCCTGCCCCGCTAGAAGCCTGGTCCCTTGGGGGCAGTGGGGACCTGGAGTGAGCCTGGTCTGGCCGAGCGGCTCTGGCTGCATCCTCCCCCGTTGAGATACCCAGCTCGATCGCAGCCAGCCTGCACACACTACTGGGGGAAGGGGACTGTAGGCTTTCCCTCGGTTGGTGTTGAGAAGCCCAGCCTGCCTTCTCTGCCTGCCAAACAGACAGTTTCCCTCCTTCTCCTGTCTCCTTTTCCCTCTGCTGCTTCCTTCCCGCCCCCTTTTTTGCTTGCTTCTCCTCACCCCCTGTGTGTATTTGTGTCCCTTCATTATGGGGCTTGGCACCCTCCAAACCCTCCTTTAAAATCCAGCCACTGTGGTAAGTGGCTGGGAAATGTTTGGATAAGGGAGACACAGCTTCTCTAAATCCTTGAGAGGCTTTAAGGGAGGTTGGGGGATAGGCTCTTTGACTTACAAAAACAGAGTTGCTGCTGTGCTTGGGTAGCTGCTTAAGAATCTGTAGAGTAAGGGTTAAACTCAATTCTGTTGCTTCCCAGATCAAGGCTAAAATTGAAAGATGGTGTGTGCACATAGGGAAAGTGTGTTAGATCCCACACTCCGAACAAGGACCAGGTGGTGATTTTTACAGAGGTCTCCTAAGATAATGGCAGGAGGAGCCCATTCTTTCAGCCTTAAAATGCAAACAGACTCCCACCAGCAGAAAACATCAGTGGATTAGCTCTCCCTTCCCATTAACATCCATCACAGCCCAAGTCAGCTAACAGAGCCAAATGCAGCTCTTTCCTGGCAGTCTTAAAGATACAGAATCTTCTTAACTTAGAAAGCATACCATAGTTCCAGGAGTTCACAGATTTGCTGCTGCTATTTAACAGGAGACCTTTTTCACCAAGGCTGATGGCATGTGCACAAAGATATACACTGGCATAGCGGTATGTTCACAGAAAGCACTAGAAAGTATTTTACTTTAAATGAAAGCTTAAACTTTCTGCAAGTGTATAACTTGGGGTGATATGGAGTGTGGGGGTGATGAAACTTAATTTTCATCTGCTGTAGTTTCCCAGGCTGGCTTCTTTGCCCTTCTGGTTGTAGAAATAACCTCTGTGTGTAATATTAAAAAAAAGCAAGGAGCCTTGTGGCACAGAAGCTCACACGATAAACAGATCTGTTAGTCTTTAAGTGCCACAAGACTCCTTGCTTTTTTTGCTTTACTAGACTAACACAGCTGCCCCTTTGGAACCTGAATGTAAGATGCATATGATGTATAAGATGTCCTGCTTTTATAGAAACTGCCTTAATAGTTAGGGCTTTGTCTTACAGAGGTCAGACTAGATCAGGGATCTCAAACACACAGCCCACGGGCTGCCTGCAGTCCCGCAAGGTATTTTCTGCAGTCCTCAATGACACTATTTTTACTGATATTTGCAGTATTGCTCTATGAAAAGGTTTCAGGGGTGCAGCCCTTGGGCTAACGTATTAGTCCTCATGCAGCCCTCGTGGTGATTTGAGTTTGAGACCCCTGGACTAGATGATCATAATGGTTCCTGCTCACCTTAAAGTCTGTGAGACTAGGAGCAGCCTCTGTTTCAGCACTTGGCCTCTGTGCAACAGATGGTTTCATAGACTCAGAAAGTTTACAGTCAGAAAGGACCAGTATGATCTGACCTCCTGCATATAATGCAGGCCAAAGAACTTTAGCTAGTCACTCCTGTATTAGTCTCCTAATTTACGTGTCTGTTACTGAAATCTTCGAATCATGATTTAAACATTTCAGGGTACCGAAAATCCACCAGCAAGTGACCCGTGTTCCCACTAAGGATGATACAGCTGAGGAAGTTCTAGATGCACTCGAGAGGGCGGGTAGTGGGGAAGGGGCCTGGTAGGGGTTGGGGAACCGGCAGGGAACTTGCTTACCTGTAGTCATAACTTGGTCAGCTGCATCCATAATTGGCTCAGCTGCGTCATCAGCTTAGAGGGAACATTGTGTGAGGGTCTGCAACACAGTACTGGGTCCTGACCCTAAGTTTGAAAACAAGCAGAGTTGTTGGGGAGAGCCAAGGAGGGAGGGAAGAACAGTGGCAAAACTGGAGGGGAAGGTATGGATTGGAATAGCAGGAGGTTTAAGTCAGGTTTGAGGGGCTCTGGTGACTAGCAGGAATCTGCCTAATGTTTTGCACTAACAGAAGTTGCAGTAAGTGGAACCACAAGCCCCAGCTGCTCCTCCTCCACCATTTCCGGCTGTTGGGCAATTGTGCAAAGCTCTCTCTGGCTGGCCTTGGGTTCACTAAGAGGCCAGCTGATTCCGTTCTGTTTGTGGATCAGGGTCTGTCTCACCCACAACCTCACTGTGAGCACTAAGGGATCTGTGGGTCTGGTTTGCAGGGACTGTGTGTAGAGGTTGAGGGAGGGCAGTAGCTAGTCCTAGTTAGGGGAGTCAGTCTACCATTGGGGCTTCTCTGTGGAGCCTGGGATGGATGGGGGAACAAACCACCAGGACTTGAGTTGTTTTTCATAAAATCTCAGCACAAGGGAGGAAAGAAACCCAAGACAGGACTGTATCACTGTCCCTGACAATGAGTCTGTCAGGGCCACCCAGAACTGAAGGCTGTATCAAAAAAGCAGTACTCAGGTTTCTGAGTCTCCTGGGGAAGCCAGGAAGGAAAGATCTGACCAGAGTAGCACCACTAGGTTTAAGATTAATATTTTAACTGTTAAGTTTAACAACCAATTTTTCTATGGGCTATAAAACCTGCTTGCTCACTTGGATCGCCATGAAAATCGCCATACCTCATGGGGATTCTGAGTAATGTCACTGGTACAGATTGGCTGTCATTTGAGCAAGGGGTTCCCAACATTCAGCCCCCCCCACCCCCCGCCCTTAAAAACACATTGGAAATCATCAAAATTTCGCCACACTATAATGCATTAGCATGGAGCTCGCCATCCCTAAACTGATGTCACTTCTTGGGATGGATCCCACAGCTCACTTGGGGTAGCAATACTGAACAGGGGAAAAGGTGACTCTCACAATGACAGGACAGAAAAGGCCTTGTATACTTCAGCAAGCCTGTGGCAAGCCAGCAGGCAGGCTGGTGCAAGAAGAAATGCGAGACCAAGCTGATGCGCTGTGAATCTGAGCCCTTGCCTAGACTGTTTCTGAGAAACATACTGTGGACACTTCATCTGTTCCCTAGACAAGAGGCTCCTTGTGGAGCTGTGCCCTTGAGAGCCCAGTGTCTGGTTTAATGGCTGATATCACAATGTGCCATAAAAGCTACATGCAGGTTTGGACTCCAGTTTGGCGCCTAACTTGCACTGATTTTAATGTGAATTAAGGGCCTATATTCTTGGTGTTGGGCCTCTGAGTTGCCTGCATCTGTTTCCCCCAGTGAATTAAACAGAGGAAAGATGAGAGACTCTACAAAGCAGCAGTTCTGGGGTAGTGGACTGAAGATCCACACTCTGCACCTGCACAGTGTGACTAAGCGTGAGTCGAGAAGAGCAAAAAGCCACAAGTAGCAGGAATTGCTGAGCACCGGAACAGACTCCCAGAAAAGAGAGTCCTGTTTTAAGGGGTGCATTAAGCCTGGCCCCTGTCCTCAGGCAAAACAAAAATATCTCAAGAAAACAACTTTATGATTTGTAAATAGATCACTCAATCAAAGTGTTCACAGCTGTCAAAGTGTCATCATGCCTGTAATGAGGGCTTTAGCCAGAAATGCCAGATGCTAGAAACAGGTTAGTTGTCATTTGGCTCTTTTACATCTAACTCAGTGACAGACAAATGATATTTTTCCCTCATAACCTGCTATGGCATGACATCAAGCAACCAAAAAAGAACACTTCATGGAACTTCCCTCTCCTCCCACCATTTGCATTTCAATTGAAGTACTGGGGCAGTCCTAGTGGTAATCAATTGATTGATTGATTGATTTCACTGTTTACAAAATGATTAAATCATCTAGTCTGATCTCTTCCATAGCCCAGGCCAGTTACCCCTGTACTAAGCTAACTCACTCATGCTGGAGGGGAAGCCATTATATGTGTAAGACAGGTTTAGAAGCTGTGCCTAAGCTTCTAAGTGGAGGACAACTAATCTGCATGTGTTTTGTATTTGGATGAGCAGAAAGAACATATTAGCATATTCTCACTATGGGTGCAGGAGAATAAGGGTAATGGTATTTGGGTTGATTTGATCACAAATCTGTCAACATCTGTAATTCTACTGAAGAGAAATATGAAATACTGTTTTTTGTAATATGCTACTCTCTTGCTTATTCAAACTTTGTTTAGGTGGGTTAAAGGATAGCAAAAAAGAAATAGTAAAAGGGGGGCACCACCTTCTTTCAGCCTGGTGAAGTTAAGACAGGGGTGACTTTAGCATTAGCTCAGTCTAGAGCTATGCCTGAGGCTCTGCTTCACCCCATTGCCCCCAACCCTGTCAAAGGACAGATCTACTCAAGTTTCCTGTGAAGCCTTTCATTTGTTATTTTAATGGAAGAAGCTGCTTGCTTCCTAGGTAAGTTTTAAGAGCTGAAATCACTGAGCGGAGACACTCTCTGAGATCAAATTACCTAGAGATGCAAACCCTCTCTCTGAGCTGAAATCACTGAAGAGAAGCCAGCAGATGGGGAGAGTGGAGCATGAGTGACCAGCGGGTGGAGCTTGTGGACAGTGGGCATGAAAGACATCCCCTGGAGTTTGTTGGGAACCTTGTTCTTCACTGATTCCCCAGATCAGTCTGATTTCTGCTATTGGGTTGTTACATTTTGCTTTACTACTATTAAAAGTTCTGTATACCACACTCAGACTTGTGCTTGCAAGTGTGGAAGCCTTACCCCATTGGGGAGCCCCAGGGAATAGTGCATGATTTTCCAGAAGACTGGGTGGGGGCTTGAGCCGGTTGATGCTGTAACATTATTTGGAAAAGCCCAGAGATAGAACCTGGCCCTTGTTCTGCCAGCTTGTCTTGGCAGAAGGGTTACATTTGGGACAGTCCCCACAACCCTGGGAGTTTGTTCCAATGGTAACCCACCCACGCCATGAATAATCGTGCCTTCTTTCTAGCTGGAATTTGTCTAGCTTTAACTTCCAGGTGCTGGTTCTTCTTCTGCTATTCTCTAAAACTCTTTAGTTTTCACTGTTTACTCCCCATGAAGCTCCTTATACATTGTGCTCAAGCAATCAGTTTTTCATTTCTTTGGTTTCACTTCATTTTGTTTTATTTTAGTTAAGATGTGACAAAGTGGGGATACTGTTGAGATTTTCTCTATGTGCTATGAAGATCAGGGAGGTGGCCACTTAGCCAGGTCTGGGGGCTGGAGGGGGAGAGAGACCAGTTCCCCATGAGGGGCTGGTGGAGAGGGAGCCCTGAGAATGGGCCTCACCAGCTGGTCACTGCTGCATCTGCTAATTAGGCTACTAGCAAAGTCTTTCTATGCTGGGACCCTGATAACTAATAAACCTTCTGATTGCAGCATTGCCTGGTAATTGCTGTGACTGCAGAGGTGGGTGCATGGCCTGTTGGATCATGGAGGGATTCCCCATGACCCATGGGGGGGGGCTCTCATAGGAGGGTCCCTGGCAGAGCAGGAGTGTTCATCTGTTCAGGGTCAGATGGATGAGATGGCTGTATGGATGTGGGGAGACTCCAGGGGTGGCAGACCCTCCCAAGGTGATTTCATCCTGCCTGGCTATGCCAAGAGGAGTCCAGAGCACAAGTCCTGAGAGAACTCATCTCATATAGGTGAGGCTGGATTTAGGGGCTGGCTGTAGTGGTGTATGGAGACCCAAACCAGACTGGGGCAGGTTCCACCATGGCAGAGTCCTGATCCACAAGAAGAGCAGTGCTGTACCAATGGTGGCTGGCACCTGGGGGTCAAGTGCACACTTTAACCCTGTGCACCATGCCCCCTTCTCCCCCAGACAGGGCAGGAGGGATCCCAGCCTCAGCTACCCCAGGAAGTGTGGGAGGGTGTATAGGTTGGGGGGGGGTGGAGCTGAGACTGGAGAGGTGCAAATGTGTCCTTGCACCCACCACCACTCCAGCCCGGAAGCAGATCTGACAGGGAGGTGGTCTCCTCCCCGCCCACTTGGGCAGGTGGAGCAAGCATGCTCTTCAGTACACAGAAGGGGAGCCAGAGGCTCTGCACTGCTCAGAGCTCTCTGCACCCTGTGATGGGCCAGCCAAGGCTAGATTAAGGACTTACCAAAAACAGGGGCCCCCCCACCTCCAATATCAGTTTCACCAGTGCTGTGGACAATTGCCTCTCAACATCTCTCAGTCCTGCCTTGCGTCCACCCAAGGATCTCATTGTCCATTTTGCAACAGCATCACAGTGGGAACTCATGGGGAAGTGTGTGTTCATGATGACCCCACCATCCTTCTCAGTCACTGCTTTCCAAGACACAATGCTCCTTGGTGTGGAATGGCCTGGCTTCCTCATTTCTAATCACCCTGTGTATTATCTAGTTCTCTTGGACCCAATTAACCATTTGACCTTGACTATTCCACCCTCACACTTGTTTACCAACTATCTACCCATGTTTGCATCCCCAACTCACCACCCCACACACCCTCGTCCCATTTATGAACAGGAAATCTTTACTTTCAGGTCATTGAAGAAGCATTGAATGGCATCAGGCCTGAGATTTGCAATAGCGTGTCCTGGGTGAGTAATTCATTAACATAAAGGAGCAGACCTGGGACCTCTGCTTCTTCACACAGACATCTGTGTGCACTCAGCGTCACATACACACTGGTGCCATAGTGCCTATGCGCCCTTGTCCTTCATGGGGATAACCACACCCGTGGAGGCTCCATTTGCCCATCCTTATGCTAACAACAGTTTGGTTTTGCCTCCTAATCCAGCATCAGCACCAGAGCAATTCTTTGAGGCTCAATCACAGTGGAGCAAAAGGTGCAGGTGACACCCAAACTGTTGTGGGGAACAGGGTGATCAGACAGCAGGTGTGAAAAATCAGGATGGTGGGGGGGGGGGGAACTACCTATATAAGACAAAGCCCCTAATAATGTAACTGCCCCTATAAAATCAATACAATTCAAGAGGAACCACCTTTTGACAAGTTTGTGCTCACTGCAATGGCAAGGGCTAAGGCTTCACTGAAATGCTTGGAGGGTTGTTCTAAAAGAGGAACCTATACAACTCATAGAAATAACCCGTTACTCCACTAAGCTTCAAATATGCTTCCATATCGAGCCCCTGGGAAATCCAAACGAATGAGAGGGACACACTCCCTCTCCCCCTTCCTCTCTATAGCAGACTCCCCAGGAAAGGATGAGGCAGCTCTTGCTGTTTGCCCATCTGTATTGGATGCCTTTTGGTGCAACTCACACAGCACATCCTAAAATCCTAGACATTGAGGGCTAGAAGGGACCCAGGAATTATTTAGTCCAACCCTTGCTCAACAGCAGGCCCAACCCCATCTAATCCATCCTATCCAGGGCTTTGTCAAGCCAGATTTTAAAAACCAAAAAGGATGGTGATTCTACCATTGCACTAATAACCTATTCAAGTGCTTCACCTGCATCATATGGAAAAAATTTTCCCTAATAGCCAACCTATACCTCCCCCACTGCAACTTGAGACCATTGCTCCTAGTTCTGTCATCTGCCACCAGTGAGACCACCATAGCTCCAACCTGCCTATAACCCTCTTCAGGTAGTTAAAGGCTGCGGTCTGATCCCCCTCACTCTAGTCCTCGGCATACTAAACAAGCCTGTTTCCCGCAGAATTTCCTCATAAGTCATGTGCTCCAGTTCCCTAATTGTTTTCACTGCCCACCAATGGACTCTCTCCAATTTGTTCACATCCTTCCTGTAGTGGGGGCAAGGGCAGAAAAACTGGACACAGTCCTCCAAATGTGGCTTTACTAGTGCCAGATAAATCGGAAATAATCACTTCATATTGAGGAGTTACCAAAAAGAGGGGCCCTCCTGGTTGGACCCCCCAGGTGCTCTTCACAGCTGCCTTTTAAAGCTAGGCAGCCCTCCACTACTCCATACACATCTTTCCAGCCACCCTCAATCCCAGGCACACGTAAGGTCACTGCTGCCCCATCTTTGAAGGTCCTTTACCTTGCTTCCAACCCCTTAATGGCTCAGAGTGGCCCCTGCAGTCTTGCTCGCTACTAGGGTCTCTTACCTGAAGGGCCCATGTAGGGGTGCCTCTGGCACAGAAAGAGAAAGCAGAAACTGAACTCGGCAGCTGCTCTGCAAAAGCATCATCAAGCCTGCTGCGCACTGTGCATTTCGTAGTGGCTTGAGCCACCCGTACTTCCTGAAAGCAAAAATATCACAGGAGAGTGAAATCCCCCGCTGGGGCAGAAGTGCCAAGCAGTCAGCAACAGCTTGTTCCAGAGATGTGCCTGTGGTCACACCACCCCACTTCACTGGGGGTGGGGAGATGGGAATGGGCAAGGGCAGAGGGGAAGAAGAAAACCCAGGAGAAAACTCAGGGATCCTGGCTCTCAGCCCCCCCCCCCCCCATGCTCTAACCCTCCTCAGCAGTTATCAAGGGAGCCACTTGTGAGATACCTTTATTTTTGAGGAAGTAGGGATGGCTGGGAGCCAGGACTCCTGGGTTCTTAGTGGGGACTAGGGTGATCCAGGTTCTAATGACTCTGTGGTGACTTGAGGGCGAGTTGCCCAAGACAGGAGGCAGGTGGTAGGGAGCTAGAGGGAACTTGTCCTCACAGTGGGTTGGGATGTGTTTGTAAAGGGCCTGTGGCAGAAGACTGAGGTGTTGAGAATGAGGGAACCCTGTGGGCCGGGGGGAGGGAGGAGTGGCAGCTCTATGGTAGTGGAGTGCAGACAAACCCCTGGCAGCTGGAGGGCAGGAGTCAGCAGAGTGCCCACCCTGCTCTGCAGCTCATAAGGGGGGAAGAGGGCCCCCTCTGGGCTCTCAGTGGGGGGAATTTGTACAAATAGCTACTTTGTGAAGGGCTTGGGCCTGGAGAGTCCAGGGGTGCTAACAAGAATAAGGCAAGGGGAGGCTTGTGTGGGGCTCATTCAGGTGGGAGGGGGGGAGGTGGCAGAAAATCCATGTGATCGAGGGATAAACAGAATTTTGCCCAGCTCCCCCTGACTGGGGCTGGAGCCCTGGGAGCGCTGAGGGGGTAGTACTGGGCTCAGCTGGAACCCATTACCATGCATGTTGATGTGGGCAGGGTGCTACCCACATCAGGAGGAACTCACCCAGGTTCAGCAATGACAATAACAAAGGATTGTTCACAGCCATTTATTTAAAAAATAAACAGCTCAGAACAGAGCTCTCCTAAGCCTTGTGACTTCCATGGAGGCTCCAGCACCACTCCCCAACTCCACAGGGAACCTGGCTTCCCTCTGCAAATTCCATGGGTGTCCCACCACCACATCCAGCATCTCCCCTCACAACTCCACAGGAAACCCAGTTTCTCCCTTCAATTCCTTAGGGACCCCACCCCCACCATCCTCTGATTCTCAGTAGGAATTCCATATTCTGCTCAGCTGCAAACCAGGGAAGCCAAAAGGGGTTGCCTCTAGGATGGGAGGGGAGCCCAGCTCTAGCTCTGGGCCCTCAGGCCCCACCTTGTAATTTCCCCACAGCTCTATTGCTCCATCATTCCAGCTTACTGCATCATTTCCTCCACACCGCCCATCCTTTGCCAGCAGAGGGTAGACTGGAGCATGCAGCAGGTTTGGGGTGGGGGCATGTGCCTTGGAAAGCTGGGAGGCAGGTAGGTGGGACTGGGTATGAGGCACCTGGGACTAGAATGGACTTGTCACCCTGAAGTCCATGACTCCCCCACCCCCCAATGCAGGTGAGGACACTCTGCCAGGACCCTATGGTCCCAGTGCAGTTCACGATACTCTGGATCCCCTTGGATGCTCCAGTGTCTTTACAAGTTCCCTGGACTTCCAAATGTGCCCAGCTGCAGTCTGGAGCATGCAACACCTCCTAGGATGCCCCAGTGCAGTTCAAGGAGCTGAATCCCGGGTGTTTTACCTGTCAATAGAGGAAGACATCTGCATCTGAACCACGGTTCATACACTGGACCAGATTTTTCTCAAAAAACAGTGTGTGATAGGTGCCAACAGTGCAGGCGACATCCTGCAAGTCCTCATGGACAGAGGTTGATCTGACACCAAGAGGGCAGCTATTTGTACACATGCACCAATCGGCAAAGGGAAAGCGCCAGCACTGTGCCTGGTGTGCAGGGGAGGAGCAGACATGGGGAGGACACACAGAACACTGCCCCACTTAACCACCAGGGTCACTGTCCAGCTGATGGACACACAGAGGCACTGCCCCATCTGCCCAACAGGGGTCATTGCCCCAGTGGTCATGCTGCATCTGATCCTATGGGGGGACATACACAAGACACTGTCCCACTTGGCCACCAGGGGTCACTGCTCCAAGCATGGGAATCAGGAGCTACTGAAGAGACACCACAAGACAGTATCAGGAGCCTATGGGGAGGATCTTTCTTGGGGTACTGGAAGTTGTGGTGGGGTCTCAGGGCCTATTGGGGGCTTCATGGAGGTAACCTGGGAAAGACATGAGGGCTATGGTGGGGATCCTTCAAGGGTTGTTGGGGGATTACTGGAGAGGCTATGGGTAGCACTCCAGAGGTTATCTATGTGTGGGGTACACAGGTGTTGTCAGGATTGGTGTGGGGATCCCCAAGGCCAGTGTAGGGTGGGTGTTATAGGAGGGATCATTGAGGGCTATGAAGGGATCCCAAAGGAAGTGCAGGGTGGTTACTGGAGATGCCAAGATGTTATCAGGGGCTAAGAGAGATCCCCAGGGAGCGTGCAGGGAGCTATGGAGAGTCCTGGGGGGTGTGTTGAGAGCTATAGAGGGATACACCATGGGTATGCTGGAAGCAATAGAGGGTCTCTGGGGGAGGGTACCCATGGCAGTGCAGGGTGGTCACTGGTGCCCCAAATGTTATCATGGGCTTTGGAGAGTGTAAGGAGCTATGAGGGACTCCCTGAGGGAGTACTGGGGGCAATAAGAGATCCCCAGGGAGTGCTGCAGTCTGCAAGGGGGTCCCGAAGAGAGTGCTGGTGGCAATAAAGAGCCCCTGGGGCAGTGCTGGGTGGTCACTGGGGATTCTAAAGTGTTATCAAGGGTACTGGGTGTTATAGGGGACTCCCTTGGGGGGGGCTGCAGGTTCCTGGGGGGTTTCACCCAGGAGCCCTGAAGAGGGGGTATTACCCTTTATGGCTTCAACTGCATTCTCCTGGATGAGCTCCCAAAGCTCCCACTCCAATTGTGGGTGCAAGATATGGGCACCCTGGTGTGGATGCTGAACCTGCTGTGCCCGAAACTGGGTGAAGATGGGGTAGTTGGGGCTCCTGTACAACTGTGGGGAAGGGACAGTCAGTTAGAGAGGCAGAGGCCATTACCCTTCAGCGATCATCCCACTTCTCCCATAGCCAGCCCAATGCTCCCTTCAGCCCTTTCCAGTGCAGCCCCATGGACCTCCACAACCCACATTGCTAAGATAGTCAGGGCTCCAGTAGCATTGTCAGCCCCCAAGCTCCCTCACAGCCCCTCAATAATCCTACTCAGCTCAGCAGGTCTGTGCTTCTCACTCCACCTTCTTCCTCCCCAGCCTCCCCCAGGTCATCCAGAACCCACATCCCTGAAAAAACCCAGACACCCCATCTGAAGGTGCTCAAAAGGAAAAGAACTCTCTACAACACCCCCCCCTTACCCTCCAGGTCCTATGACCTCTGCAGTGCCCTGAATACCCTGTCCTCCATAGGCTCCCCCAAAGAGCCTTCACAGAGCCTAAAGTCAGGCATGGCCAGCAGCTCAGTGTGAGCAGCTTGTGTGATTCTGTCTGGGTCTAGGGGACTGTTTATTATTATTTTTCATATTAATATTTCATATTTGCAACAATCCATATGTGATATACCATGTTTGGTGTCAATAGAAAGGCTATAATCTGCCAAGAATGATTATATGGTTTTTATGTAGGTATCATGCCTGTATTAGAAATCTGTTTGTTTTTATGTGTGTTCCAAGTGATTTGTTCTGCTTCGAGCACTGCTCACATCATTCAGTTACAGGTATCTAGGTGCTGCAGCACATGGTATCCCAGAAAGTCTTCAGCATAAGCCTGTCAGGTCAGGGCACATGGCCAATGCCCCGTCCATGCTGCGACCATGGCTATATAGGTGACTGTGACCCTGACCCTCCCAGTTCCTTTTTCCGCCATCAGCATCGGTTTTGGATCAGCATAAACTTACAAAAAGCAAGTGCTTTGTCTTTTGTGTGAAATTCAAGATGCCTGGTTTCAAGCCGGGCTTAGGGTGCTGCAAAGCTTTCCTCATGGATGACCCGCACAAGAAATGCCTCGTTTGCCTGGGTGAGTCCCGCCTCGCGGCGGAGTGCTCCATGTGCCTGTCCTTCAAGTGGGTGACTCAGCTAGAAAGGGAGAGCCGCCTCCTCTTGATCTCAGGGAGTGGAGCTACCACCCCAGAAAACAGCTGAGCCATGAGTGCTCCGCCAGTGTTCACCAAATGCGTGGCACTGGTCGCAGCGTTTCTATGCAGGAGGGGCATAAGACGCTACCCCTATCTAGACAATTGGCTTATAGTGGGCAAGTCAAGTCGCCAAGTGCAACATCCCATTGACCTGGTAGTAAAACTTTGCAGGTTCCTTGGCTTCTGCATAAACACAGAGAACAGTGGGTTACCTACAGTAACCGTCCTTCTTCGAGATGGGTTGCTCGGAGCCATTCAGTATTAGGTGTCTCCGTGCCAGAGTGCCAGATTGGTCGGAAAAGCTTTTGTCCTAGTCTGTCAGAAGAGGGGAGGCGGCCACTGCCCCTTGCACCACCCGTGACTATATATATGGCTGCCTCCCTGCCCCCTCCTCAGTTCTTTGGAGTCACCAACTCCAGAAGCGGGGACGGAGGGGAGGGACCTGAATGGATCCGAGCAGCCCATCTCGAAGAAGGACAGTTACTGTAGGTAACCCACCATTCTTCGAGCACTGCTCGGATGCATTCAGTATTAGGTGACTACTAGCCATGCTGACGGATAGTAGGTGGAGTTGGTACTTCCGCCTTCAGCACAGCAACAAGTCCCCAGGAGCAGACCCCCAACAGCAAGGCACTTGGCACGAAAAACGGCAAGCAGGCCTGAAGACCTGGAGGGTGATGGCTGAGGGTCCGCCAGGACAGGGTAGGCCTGAACCCACAGTGACTGAAGAATAAGGGTCAGGCCAGGTCACCTGGGTTGGGAAAAGGGAAGGCAATCTTGGATCAGACTGTGTGGGTGCCCTGCCGAAGGGGGAACTCGGCGCATAACAGTCCGATGAGTTGGCCCATGGCGCGATTTGTGAACGCGCAAGAGAACGTCAAAGGCTAGCAAGAGGACTAGCCGAGTAGGCACGTCTTGCTGGGATGCAAGAAGGCATAGAGCACTGCAAGCTTCCAGGAGCCACTTAGACATAGACTAGTTGGTGGTTGCTAGTTGCATATGAAGTAAAGGGAGATGGGCAATGGCCTCCATGGAGAGTGCAGCTATGCGGGCCGTCTGAGCCAAGGGAAGAAAGGGTAAAACCACGAGGTAGCTCGAGGTTGGCTGAGAAGGCCATGAAACACGGCCTACAGTCTATGGGTTCAGGTCAAAGGGGGGGGGGGGGCAAGGCCTTTGGCGTGAATAAATGACCCCCAAGTGCGGAAGCGCATAATTCAACCGGAATGGCCCTATAACTGGCTCTCGTAGGAGAGGCATGGGAAGTACTGGCTGCAACGTGGCCCAGCAACTGGCGGGGAGGCCTATAGGCTGCTAGAATATGGGGGGGGGGGGTCCCCCCCCCCCCCAGTGTGGATCCATCAGATTTTCCCTTTGGCTCTTACTAGAGCATGGGGAGACCGGGGGGAAGGTGGAAGGAAAACTTCCACTATTGTTTGAGAGTCCCTAGGCGATCGAGGAATCGAGGGCAGCCAGGATAGACCCTCCAGCCTCAATACCTAAGGTCTTTATCTGGCGAGTAGCTCTACCATCTTGTCTGCCAGGGTTGTCCAGGAGGCATCTCTAAGACATGATATGAGGGAAGGTACCCATGAGGGCCCTTCTAGGCTTGAGAAGGGAGCCTAAGTCGAGTGGTCGCTAGTTTGAGGGCCGCCCCGTTAAGAGAGAACCAGACAGGATCCATGCCTGAAGGGAGGGGGAATGGAGGAGAGTGGGAGAACCACCAGAGCAGTCATACGTTGACTAGGAAAAAGGGGTTCTCTGCATGTTGCACCATGGGAATAGCAGTGGTGTCAACAGGTTCTTGAGAAAAACAAGGGGGACCGCAAATATGCCAGACACTGACGACGCGTGTGGGGAGGGAGCAGTAGCCCCAAGGGCTGTGCTGGGTATAGTGGACGGTACGCAGGTGGGCAGGGTGGGAAGGGGAGAGAGAGAGAGGGAATATGAGTGTTGCGCCCCGCCAGGGGAAGATTGAAGGTAACGCTATGTAGGTGCCCAAGAATGGGGAAAACCTTCATCTAATATAGACGGCCATCCCCAAGGCAGTGGATATCGAGTAGTATGTGTGCGGGCACTCGAAGGGTAGGCCCCGCACCATTTCTTGAAGTGTGGAACATGGCAAGGTGTTCCCCTTTTGGGGTTAGGTGTTCCCAGTCATACTTGTTGACCCTGGGGCACCATGGACGACCCTAAGGGTGATAGATCAGAAAAGGGGATGTTGGGTGGGTCCCCAGTTCCCAGTAGGTATCCGGAGGTAGGCTGGGGATCCTGCAAGGTGGGAAAGGGAGAGGGAAGTGATGGACCGTACCTACAGTTCCTACAGAGGTACACCTCTCTCTATATACACCTTCCCGACAATGACATCCCAAACATCCGTGTTTTCATATAGGTGTGACCTGTTGACTGCAGAGGAAATTCCCGGCAGAGGGTCGCAGTCTCAACGCGGACAGCTGTGTGACTAGGGCGTCCCCCCCCCTTCTTCCCCTGACCTGGGTATGTGGGGTCCTACCTGGGACAAGCATGATGACCACTGTGTAGTCCTACTAGGGGGAAGGTCTTCAGATGTGCGCATCGCAGAGCCCCGCCGAAGCTAGGCTACAACGAGGAGCGTCACCGTCCCTTGACAGGGCTAGGATGGCAAAACGCGATGGGCACAATCGGAGAGGAAAAACTGTTGTAATGGTAGGGGTGCTTTTCATTGGCAGGTTTGGGTCTAAGGGGAGCACTACTGCCAACCCCCTCCCCCGATGTGTAGCACCCAGGCAGGGGCTTGAACTCTGGACCTTCAGGTTGAGGGCCTGGTGCTCAGCAGCTAGCCACATAAGACTATAAAGGTGGGCCTAGGAGGGCCTGGCAGATCTGACTTCCTATGGGACAGGGAGGCAGGTGGACTAACGGCACCTTAGCCAAGGGGTTAGCGGTAGCCAGGTGGCTCATGCCCCTGAGGGTGGCTAAGAACCCTTTCTGTCCAGTTCACAATGAAAAGGCAAGGGGTGTTACCCACCCAAGGGGTAGGATTTTTGGCGGTGGGGTGGCACCCGAGAGAAGAAGGCAAAAGTACTTGGCCTCCCCTCATGGATCTCTGGCTGTGCCCACCACTGGAAGAGTTTCGGGAGGGAACAGGGCCTCTCCTTCAAAAGGCAGGTCCAAGACCACCTGCTGTGCGTTTGGGGCCACTCTGGCCTCCCTAAGCCAGGCTGTCCTGCGGAGGGTAACCGTCGACGCCATGATCCAGGCAGCGGTGTCCACTGCATCGCGAATGGAGAGGAGGAGGTCCTGTGAGACTGTGTTGCCTTTCTCCAGGAAGGCATCATAGTCGTCTCTAGCCTCGGGTGGGAGCAAGTCCCTGAATCTCCCCAGTGATTCCCAAATATCCAGCAGGTACCTGCTGGTTATGGCCTGGTTGTTGGCCACCTGCAATTGAAGGGCTGATGACGAATACACCTTGCAGCCCAGCAGGTCTATCTCCCTATTCTCTCTGGAAGAGGGGATGGGAGTCCCTGGGGGGATCTCCGGCCCCCGTTGCCATTTGGACAACGTCCCGAGGGGGAACCGGGTGGCCAGCAAGTGAAGGGTAGTCTGGTTCCAGTACCCTGTACTTCATGCTCGCTGCATCTGAGACTGGTGGGACAGAGCATGGGTACTGCCACCTGGAGCGTGCAAGACCCCATATGCTCGGGTGAGGTGGGACTGCTAAAGGCTCCATGGTGGCGAATGCCTGCCCGAAGAGGGTATTGGGGGAAAGACCCAGGGGCTCCACCTGCATGCTTAGGTGGGCCGTAGCTCGGCTCATTAAGTCGAAATGCACCGTAAAGGTGTCCGGTGCCGGAGACAGCATGGCACCGGGGAGCCGGCGGGGAGGGGATGGAGTTCCCTCAGGGGACTATTCTTGTGCCCTGAAGCAAAAGGGGGATGCTGTTTGGTGCCGGGGCCGTTTAGAGCCCTTGGATGGCCCTTCTTCAGGGCTGGATCCGGCGGACGGGGGTCGGGACTCTTGGCCCTGCGCCGGCAGTGGTGTACCGCTGGCCTCCGTAGCTGGGGGGAGGGTGACCATCCCTTTTGGGCCCAGGCCTTAGAGGAGAAGGCCAGCTTGCCCCTTCTAACCATGGGTGGGGTGGGGGGAGTTGGGAGGAGCAGTAAGGCCCGCTCTACCTCCGTCGCCTCCGGTGTGGAGGGGACAAGGATTTCCCCTGTGTGGGCCATGGGCAAGTCCTCACTAGGAAAGGAAGGACTGCTCAGGTGGGAGGACTCCCTCTCTGTCGGCACCGGGCTCTGCGGTGCCGCTGGTGGGGTTAACTGGTGCAGAGGTGGAGTTGGCACCGGTGAGAATGGGCTATGCTGGGTCGTTGGCACCAGAGGTGAGGCAGCTCGGTGCCAGGGTGAGCCCGGTGCCGGTGGTGCCGGGCTGCTTGGGGGTGACCTCCGTTGGTGCTGAGGTGAGCTCGGTGCTGATGGTGCCTGGCTTGTTTATGGTGACCCTGGTCAGTGCCGGGGTGCCGGGTAGGTGCCGGGGTGGCGGGTCGGCGCCGCGGTGCCAGAGTCAGCACTGAGGTGGCGAATTTGGCACTGAGGTGGTGCAGCGGCGGTGGACACTGGTGGAACGGTGCCGCACAGGTGCCGGCGCCAAGCTGGATCTTGGGGCCGGGCTGAAACCTGAGGTTTCGGGTGAGGGGTGCTGAGCCTCCTCCGAGGCTAGGGCGCAGCGTTGCTGTTCCATCTCCTTGATGGTCCGGGGTTTGAAGGAGAGACATAGGGAAGATGCCGAGACCATGTGGTCTTTGCCCAAGCACCTGAGGCACTTCCCGTGGGGGTTGGTTTCAATCCTGGCATGGTTGGAAGCTTCAGTTCAACAACGGAAGGTCCTTGGAGTGGAACTAGTTCCACAGTAGATTCTCCCAGTTGGCAAAATTGATCTCATGGGACAGGCCGCTTGCAACAGCAAGGGGCGGACGTTCCAAATCTGACGCAGAAGGCGGAAGAAATGAAACTGAAGAGGGTGCGGGAAGGTGGCCATATACAGAGTTGCGGGTGGCGTGAGGGGCGGTGGCCGCCTCCCCTCTTCAGACAGGCTAGGACAAAAGCTTTTCTGACCAATCCGGCACGCCAGCACGGAGACACCTAATACTGAATGCATCTGAGCAGCGCTCGAAGTCAAAGCTCCGCCCCACTCAGGACATAGAATTCATAGGGGTGCGACTAACTGCTCAAAAAGGCATAGCGTCTTTGCCCCTGTCAAGATTTTGGTCTATTTGCACCATCATTATGGAACTGCAAATGCCGGGTCTAACCACAGCGCGCCGGTGCATGCAGCTTCTGGGTCACATGACGGCTGCCACCGTCGTAATCTGAACAGCATGCCTGAGGATGAGACCCTTCCAGCTCTGGTTCTCCACGATGTTCTGACCATGGAGAGACTGTCTGGACAAGGTATTCTCAGTTCCCCAGCATGCCCTAGAGTCTCTCCAAATTTGCAATGGGGGGGGGGTATCCCGTTCAGGGACTCCAAGCTCTCAGTGACCATGATAACAGACGTGTTGGACTCACATTGGGGAGCTCCACACAGGGGTCTCTCCACACAGGGTCGTTGGAGCCCAGAGGACAAACTACTCCGCATAAACGTGAAGGAGCTCTGGGCCATCAGATTGCCCTGCACAACCTTCCTCGACAAAATCCGTGCCAGAACAGTCCAGGTCCTCACGGACAATACAATGGCTGTGTTTTACACCAACCAGCAAAGGGGGGTTTGCTCCTTGGCCCTATGCGAGGAGGCATGCAAGCTCTGGCAACTAGCGATAGATCACCACTTCACGCCGGTTGCCTCTCACCTACCCAGGGTAGACAACGGGTTAGCGGACTCACTCAGCAGAAAACTCCTAGCGAATCACGAGTGATCTCTTCACAACAAGTATTCTCCCTGTTAATAAATAGGTGGACATGCCCCCAGGTTTGCCACGGAACAAAACTGCAAATGTCCTCAGTTTTGTTCCCTCTGGGGTCGAGAGGAGGGCTCTCTCAGTCACGCTTTCCTCCTCAACTGGTCAAGGGCTCTGATGTACACCTTCCCACCAACTCACCAATCCACAGAGTGCTACTGAAGGTCCTGGTAGACAGAGCACACATCATTCTGATAGCTCCAGACTGGCCCAGACAACACTGGTTTCTGCTCCTGCAGGGCATGTCCATAAGGATCCCGCTCCATCTCCCTCAGTGGGTGGATCTCCTAACACAGGACTAGGGATGCCTTCGGCACCCGAACCCAGGTCTCCTACATTTGACGGCCTGGATGCTCTCTGGCTCAGTGAGCAAGAGAGGTGCTGCTCAGAGAGGGTTAAGAAGGTCCTGTTTGGTAGCAGAAAACCCTCCACCATGTCCACCTACATAGCAAAGTGGAAGCACTTCTCCACTTGCTGCCGTGACAAAGACATAGACCGTATCTCCGCCCCAATCCATACAACTCTGGACTGTCTCTTAGACCTAAGAGAAAAAGGCCTATCCCTGTCCTCACTAAGAGTCCACATAGTGGCAGTTTTGGCCTTCCACCAAAGAGTTGATGGTGTCCCAGTTTTTTCACACCCCCATATCTCACAGGTTCCTGAAAGGGGTGGAAAAGCTTTTTCCCCACCCTCCTAAGCCCACCCCCTCAGTGAGATCTGAACATTGTGCTACAGGCCTTGACAGAGCTGCCCTATGAACCCTTGGATTCAGCTGCTTTACTAGTGTTGTCCGGAAGGTGGCTTTCCTGGTGGAGATCACCTCAGCTAGAAGGGTTTCAGAGTTGCAAGCACCCCCATGTATGGCATTGTTTCCAGACAAGGTGGTCTTCTGTCACCATCCTTCCTTCTTGCCCAAGGTGGCCATTCCCTTCCACATGAATCAAGAAATTTGCCTGCCGGTTTTCTATCCCGACACCCAGGTTACAGAAAACCAGAGATGGTGGCACACCTTGGATGTGAGGAGAGCGCTCTTTATTTATATTGAGCGCACACGATCTTTCTGCAAGACCTTCCAGTTGTTCGTGGCGGCTGCGGAATGCATGAGAGGCTCCCCAGTGTCCTCTCAGTGCATCTCCAAATGGATTGTGAACTGCATCAAAGACTGCTATGGAAGGTCAAACACGCCTCTCCCAGGGACTGTGAGAGCTGACTCCACCAGAGTTCAGGCGTCCTCAACGGCCTTCCTCACCAAGGTCCTGGTCCAAGAGATCTGCAGAGCCGCTACATTGTCGTCGATACATACCTTCATGACGCACTACGCCATTGCCCAACAGGCTAGAGACGATGCCGCTTTGAGCAGAACTGTACTCAGTGTGGGTAGACTGTAATGCCTCCAACCATCCTTGGGTACAGCTAGCAGTCACCTGTAACTGAATGATGTGAGCAGTGCTCGAAGGAGAACGGTTGGTTGCTTAACAGTAACCATCCTTCTTCAAGATGGGCTGCTCACATACATTCAGGCCCCTCCCACCATCCCCGCTACGGAGTTGGCAAAGGCATATGGTACTGGGAGGGTCAGGGTCACGGTCACCTATATAGCCACAGTTGCGGCACGGAGGGGAGCATTGGCTGTGTGCCCTGACCTGAGAGGCTAATGTTGAAGACTTTCCGAGCTACCATGCACTGCGGCACGTAGCCACCTGTAACTGAATGTATATGAGCAGCCCATCTCGAAGGACAGTTACTGGTAAGTAACCAACTGTTCTTAAGGCAATCCCAGACTGGGTGTCTGCAAAACTATTGTTCCCTTTAACGGCTCCCATCAGGGGGCCTCCCAATTGCAGTAGGCCCAAGAAGAAACCTGTCTGCCCAGTTACCCAGACTGACCATGTGGCCCAACTCCTTTTGATCTGGCGAGGACTCTGAGATAAAAGGCAGGGGACCCATCTCCATTTTGTCTTTAGTCTCTAGTCCAGTGGTTCCCAACCTTTTCTCAGCCGTGGCACATCTTAATATGTTCAAAGTTTTTGAGTCACACCGCCATTAAAAAAAGCATGAATATTCAAATGAACTTAAATAACTTATAAATATTCATGAACCATGGCACAGTGTTTCGGAAATGCTCCTATGTTGGGGTTGCAGAGCAGGGGTGGCAAAACAGGAAAAGTTAGGAGTCACGTGCAGTGGCAGGAGTGCGAATGGGGAGCAGAGCAGGACAGGGATGGCAAAAGAGGACAAGGGGAGCCATGTGGGGAACAGCACAAGGGTGGCAAGAGAGGGAGAACGAGTGTGGTTTTGGGGGGGGGCAGGGAGAAACCTGGGGAGTGAGAAAGTAGGGAAGGGGAACCTCACCCTACCGCGGCTCCTTCCCACCCCAGTGTATCCCTTCCTCCTCTCTCCCAGTCCCCTGCTGCCTGTGATGGACTCTTCCATCACTGCAGGGGCCAGATCTAGGCCTCCAGCCCCCAGCTACACCCCACCCACAGCCACCCCTCCAGCTGCATGCACCCCCAACCAAACCACCACCCCACAACTCCAGCTACACACCCTCTGCTACACACACACACACACACACACACACACACACACACCTGCTGCACACAGTCCCCAGCAGCCCCCCCCCCAAACCCTTACTTAGGCTGGTTGCAGGCTGCAAGCTGCTCCGGCAGTGGCCCCGTCCCTGGCCAGAGATCTGGGGACTGGCTGTCTGCTGTGGCCCAGACCCCAGCCTGGGATCCGGGGCCCAGCCACCTGCAGTCGCAGAAGGGAATCTGGGGCCTGGCTGCCCGCAGTGGCAGCAGCCCCGTCCCCAGCCAGGGATGTGGGACCCAGCTGCCTGCAGCTGCTTCTGGCACCCTTCCCAGCCGGGGATGTGGGGCCTAGCTGCCCGTGGCGCCATGGAGGCTTCCAGCCCTGTCCCCAGGGCCCCAGGTCCCTCCCGCGGGCAGTGACGCCCCTGGGTGGAGCCACTGGAATGCTGCCTTCCAGCTGCTTGTGCTATTTTTAGGCGGACCCCTGGAACTCTGCATTCCAGTGCCTTCCTCTATTTTAGGGGGGCCGGAAGGCTGCCTACCTAGAAATAGGGAGCCCCAGAACTGTGTTCTGTGCCTTCCCCCTTACTTTTACCCCTGCCTTTTCCCAGGCCTGCTCAGCCCAGCCAGGTGGGCTGAGCAGGGAGGGAACTTTAACTCCAGCTTTCAGGGATGCTCACGGCACACCTTGGGTGTTGCCACGGCACACCAGTGTGCCCCAGCACACTGGTTGGGAAACCTCTGCTCTAGTCTCCAGTCTATCTGCAACCAACAGCTGCCTCTGGAACTATTCTCCTGGGACTGAACAAAGGACTGAGACCCACCCAGCTGCTGCTGCTACTGGGTGCACAACAGAGGAGTGGGACTAATCTGCAAACTACGAGGATTTGTTTTCTGTGGACTCTAAATCACTTGTATGTATGTGATTCACTTTGACCCTTTAACATCTCTCATATTTTGTTTCTTTTCCTTTTATATTAACCCTTTAGTTGTAGTTACTAAATGATTGGCTGGCAGGGTGGTATTTTGGGTAAGATTCAAGCTTATATTGTGCTGGGGTCAGGAGAACCTATTTTGTAAGGAGACCCAGTGGCTAGAGGAGACCTTAGGAACTGATGCACAGTAAGGAGGCTGCTTCTATTCTACTATGCTTGGTGACAACCAGAGTGGTTAGTCAGAAGCATGTTTTGTTCCTGACTGGGAGACTGGTTTAAGTACCACCCATCGGTGGTCTGGGAATTTGGCCCCTGATTTTGGCACATTCGGAAGGTTATCCCAGGAGGCCCGGGTTACAGCTTCTCTGACCCTCACCCCCCTCCCTCTGAATAACCCTGGCCAGAGTTGTCTGACCCTGCTACCCCCATAACCCTGGCCATCTCCTAGCGCAGCTCCCTCAGAAAACCAGCCCATCTGTAGTTCCAAATTGCCCATGATGGAGGCGCTGCCATGAGCCATGCAAGTGAACTACTGTCCCTGTTAAACCTCTCCAGTCCATCTTTGCCTAGCATCAAAGTCCAGCCCTTGGGTCAGGTTAGATCTTCCTTGGCCATATGTGTGCTCCCCCCCATAGGTACTTATAGACTGTGATCACATCACCTTTTCGCCCTCTTCTCTTGATAATATTAAATAGGTTGAACTCCCTGTGCCTATCACCACAGGGTGTTTTCTAGTCCTCAGATCATTTTTGTATCTCGTCTCTGACACCCTGCCAAATTTAGCCACATCATCCTTGAATTGTGGACAATAGAACACAGAGGATAACTGTAATTGCACCAGGCCAGACACTGAGATGAAATAACTTCTCTGCTGCTCCCACTTCAGCTGTTGCTGCCAGTCAAAGTTGCATTTTAGTACATTTGGCCACAACATCGCATTAGGAGCTCATGTTCAGCTGATGAACCACCATGAGCCTCAAATAATTTTCACTCCGCACTCCCCAGGATCAGGTCCTCCATCCCATCTGCATGGCCTGTGTTATTTGTGCCCAGATGTCAAAAGACATATTTAGCTGTATGAAACCAGAAGTGCACTCATGCCTGGCTCACCACACAATCCAGGTGGAGTGTTGCTTACATGGCCTTTCCCATGTTTCTCACCCCCCCCCCCCGTCTATGTGTCACCTGCAAACTTTGTCGGGGGGATTTTATGTTTTCTCCACAGAGGGCCAAGAGCTGACCATCGTGGGACCTTCTGGAAATTCACCTTTTCAATGGCAAGTCCCTGGTCACAATTAATTTCTGTGACCCACTACAGACCCCAGTCCTTAGCGATCCCCCACATCCATATCCTGCAAGGCACTGAACACCAAACTCCAGACAGTCCCCAACAGGGAACACCCCTTATAGCCCCCATAGGCAATGCAGCCAGGCCCCCTCCTGATCCCATCGTGGGCTGAAGTTCCCTAAGTCTCACCTCCTGCAGGTCAGCTGCATAAGGGGCTAGGTCCCAGGCCACCAGTGTCACACAGCGGGTTGTCCAGAAAGTGCTGGTCCTTGGATGCCATCATATAGCAGGCATGGGAGGTTAGTTGATGGGTGGGGATTCCCCACTGCCTCCCCCAACTTCACCCTCCCAACAGCTCCCTTATCTGCACCCTGCAACCCCCCAAATTCCTCCTTCACCCCTCCGTACAACCTTCTTGGTTCCCCCCCCCCCCGCAACCTTCCCAGTGCGCAACTACCCTTCATCCATTCAAACCCACTCACATCCTGTCCCTGCCCCATTGACAACTGCCCTGCCCACCCTGCAACTTCCCCAACAACTGCTCCTCATGTTCATCTCCAAAACAACCCTCCAGCCCTGTCCAGTTCGGCTCGCACAATTGCTCCTCCCAGCCTCTCACCTGGGGGTTGACCAGCCGGAGGTTGGTTTTGGATCCCACAGCATGCTCATAGCCAATGGGCAGGGACACGTTGAACCTCAGCACTGTGTCGTGGGCATCTGAATAGAGTGAGGCAGGCCACTAACAAACCCCCAGTTTTCCCTGGGGTGACTGGGCCATCTGCATGCATGGGTCCTGGTACCATCCATGTAAATTGGCTGCTCATGCTTATACACAATCTCATGCAAATGGGCCCAAGCACACCATCTGTGTTAATGGGCCTGCTCACGCTCCCACATCCTCTCAAGCAAATAAGCCAAGACACACTCCCATGAGAATGTGACTAGATGGACTCATGCCCTGCATCCTCACCGATTGCCTCGCCAAGGCCTGATTTCCATAGGGACCCAGTTGAGCTCACCAAAGTGCACATCCACAGAGGACCCAGCTCCTCTGCCAGGTCGCTCTGGGGCAGGATCTGCCTCCATTCGGGGGCAGCAAAGGGCCCCTCACCAGGGCACAGCATCTGTACAGTCACCTGAGCCTTTAGCCAGCACAGCAGCTCCAACCCCATCTGCCTGGTGCCACTATATTGGACCTGTCTTCAGGGGCACCCAATACTTGTTCGCAGCTTGGTAGTTCAGGACGACATGCTGGAGCTGCAAGCCCAGCACCAGCGAGGACAGCTCCTCTTTCCAGAGGTACCAGGGGAAGAGGTCCCAGAACTGCTGAACAGTGGGACCCCTTCCCTGCACTGCCCCTTGAACAGCACCTCCACCAGCCGCTGGAAGAAACTGTCGGCAGCAGGGAGCCAACCCCAGGTTGGGGTTGGCCTATATACATCCCCAGGGGACCCAGGCATCCAGCTGGAATTGCTGGAGGGAAAGGCTATGCCAGTGGTTGATGGCAAGCTATTGATACCGTGGATGATTTTCTCCATGGTACGGCTGGCACTCCCAGGCTCCCTGCTGTTCCTCAGCTCCCGCAGGCACCATGTTGCAGCATCAGCCCCATCTCCAGGCACAGCATGGCAAGGCACATGTCAGTAAAAGTGTTGCAGACACAGCCCTGGCCTGGCCTCCAGGGCAAGTGTGACCACTGGCATGGGTCCATCAGCCTGGGAGGGAAGGCCAACCTAAGTGGAATGCAGCCAGCTGTGGGGGTGGAACACAGGGGGCTGTTTACACAGGAACCCTCTCCCAGTGCTGTGATGAGGCTTCCCTCCTCCAGTCCTACCCCGCAGCCCCTGCCAGGCTGACTGGGCTGCCCCCACCAGCTGTCTGTGCCCCTCACTTTTGCTATCAGCAATTGGCACTGGGCTCCTATGGGTCTGAGCAGAGCCAGGGGCGGGGTGCCAGTCCCAGTGGTATTTATGCAGAGTAATGTATATAACAACTATATGCCTAATTAAAAGAGCTGCTCTCTTGAGGCTGGGTTATGTTGCCAGGCAGATTTGGCTGCTCACTTCCAGAAGCTTCTGAAAATTAAGTGGGTGGTTTCATTGAGCCTGCTGGACAAGACTTTCTACTGCCTCTGTGGTCAAACAGGGCTGTAAGACGAATGGAGCAACTGAGGTAAAGCCACATACTCCAAATTTTAGAGGGTACTGCACTGCTGGCAGCCGCAGCCCCTACCTGGCCCCGGAGGAACTTTTCTCTGGGTGCCAGGCAGGAGCTTGGGCTTCAGGAGTTTAAAATTGCCCACCATGCTCACGAGGAAGGGGAAGGGGGAGAAACCTGTGGCCATGCAGCCAGTGCAGCGCCAGCCTGGGGACTGTGCTGGTGCCACAGACAGGTAAGGGAGCCCAAGCCACCACTGGAAGGTGGAGGGGAGCCGGATCCATCCCCAGATGCCACTGAGCAGTGGCTAGGGCTCCCCACTACCTCCCAGAGATAGCTGGGACAGATCTGGCTCACCACCCTACCTTGCAGTTCCTGGAGACAGATCAGACCCCAGACAGGATTGGGGCTGGGCTGTGGGAGGGCGCATTTGGACCTGCTTGCCCTGGGCACCAAAACTAGTTCCCGCCCTTGGTCACATGCCATGAGAGCATTCCAATGAGCATCGCCCATGTGTGTGATTGGGAGAAGCTGAGCCAGGAGAGGACAGCAAGATGTTTTCTCCCAGCTGTGGCACATTTTCCGGCAGCTTTATTCATATATGACTGATTGCTGATTAACCAGTAAACTGACTGGATAGTACTGGTTCCACACAAGAAAGAAAAGCCCGTATGGATTCCTACCTACAATCCCTGCAACCAAAGAAGAGGATGGCTGCTTCTTGCTGCTCCAGGCTTCAGCCTTTAATTGAGAATGTCACTGAGATATGGGTGAACTGTGCCTAAACTTTGGGACTCGGTTTTCTTTCAAACTACGTTGCTGTGAGGAATGTTCTGTTGAAAGTCATTTTTTTTTGTGATAATGTTTATCAAGTTAGTAGTTAATGTTATACCAAAAAGAATATGCCACCAAAATGTTATACAAAGAGGGTGCCCAGGAGAGCACCCCCTCAATAAATGTTGTACTTAAAAAGAAAAGAGTAGCAGGATCTTATTCAGGGGCACAAGGCAATATGCCACATTTATTGTAAATAAGGATAGCAAAAAGTAGGCTTGTACATGCACACGCACGCACAGAGTTCTGTAGGCTGGTGTGATCTAATTACCAGTTGTATTTTGTTCTTTTCTTTATGGGATGGCTCCCTCTGTTTGCTTTAATCAGAGATGTCTGCATTGTTCTGCCAGTTAGATGGTGCTTGTGGTTCATCAGGACGGGCTGGCAGTTGAGACTAATACCTTCACACGCACAGAGGTTTCCGTTACACTGCGCGCGCGCGCATGCACACACGCACACCCCCCCCCCACACCATGTTCACACATTTAAATAAGTTAACACAGCATATTCCTAAACCAGGTTTCATCAAGTATACAAAATGCAGTACAATGTTTAAGCAGGAGTTCCAAACTGACAATATGAAGTCTTGTTGGACAGTCATTACAATGTCTATTACACAGAATTATTTTACTTATGACACTAAAGGGCATAGATATGACATTAACTA
Source organism: Podocnemis expansa (assembly GCA_007922195.1). Lineage (NCBI taxonomy): Eukaryota > Metazoa > Chordata > Testudines > Podocnemididae > Podocnemis > Podocnemis expansa. Next base: position 27,393 of record ML682042.1, read on the forward strand.
ACATATACTTTAAAGGTAAATGCAATTCATTTTCAATCTGTGCCCCTACATTAATAAAGTTCATTAGGTTTGTTCTTAGGTAGTATTTTAATGTGGGCAGGGTAATGGAACAATCTTTGCTGTGAGTCGCTTACAAACTGACTCCTGGGCTCCAGCTGCTTCTCTTTGGGAGCTGGGGTTTAAATTATTTTTAGAGGTGCTGCAGAAAGGCAATTAAATGAATTTTAGCCCACACAAAGGCTACAATGGACACAGTGCTAAACATTTACTTTACTTGGCAGGAAAGTGAAAAAAGCAAAATGTACCAAAAAATACCACAGCAGAAGAGAAGAACACAGATCCATGTGGGTGGGGCACAACACAGCACACCCAGCCGTGGATCAGTCACAGATATATACATACTGTGTCACACACCCTGGCACAGAAATCCTTGCACATAACCAGGTGCAAATGACACAGACATAGACAGGCTCCTCTCTCTTGCCCCAGCTCACCCTCCTGCTTTCCAGTTACCCTTTTCCGTAAGAGCATCGCAGAGCATCACAGACAAGGAGACATGCTCGGTGGGTCACAGGGATATCACACATGCACCTGTAACACAAACAGACTCACACCCTGATGGACACACTCTGTCACACATATAACACCCATGAAGAGACTCACCCAACCATCCTTTCCCAAACATGCCCACCCCACACAATTGCAGATCAATCTGGTGAGATTCAATGGGCCTGAGAAACTGCAGGTGTGGTCAGAAGAAACACACCAACTTCCTGGCCTTCACCAGATGTGAACCCTTGCATGGACACACACACCACTGTATCCATGCATATAATACTGCACGGACATACGCACCATTACATACATATCTGTAACACTGTTCACCATCTCTCCCTTCTCCATTGGAAGCAGCAGCCACAATGATCTCAGCACCCCTCATCTGGGGGAGGACGCAGCAAGCAGGGGAGTCCATTGCTGCCTCCCTGTGAGCTGAGCAGGGGAGAGACCCATTCAAGTACTTCCGCTCTCACTGACTCTGCATGGGCTCCTGGGGGGCCCTTTTGTTCAGCACCTGAAGCCCTGAGCCCCCTATTTTGGTGTCTCTTGAGGTAGCCATTTGCCCCCAGCAGCACTTACTCCTGCAGGGTGGCTGCCAGGCGAAGCGCTCCGCTGCACAGTAATAGACCAGTGGGTCCAAGCAGGCGTTGAGGCTGGTCAGGGCCATGGTGATGCGCCGAGCAGCATAGGTGCTGCGGATGAGTTGGCAGCCCTTCAGCACTCCCAGACGCCTCAGGGTATGTATCACCTGGGTGATGTGGTAGGGGGCAAAGCACAGCAAGAAAACCAGCAGTACCACTAGCACTGTGCGTAGTGCCTTGGGCCGGGCAGCCCTAGAGCCAGGTGCCATCCCTGGCATTTCTAGCAGCCTCCAGGCGATGAGTGGGTAGCAGACGCCAATGAGCACCAATGGCACCAGGAAGCCGATTACAGCAGCGAAGAGGCTGACACCTGATATCTGGCCTTTCCAGGAATTGCTGGAGAAGTTCTCAAGGCAGGCCAGGCGTCCATTAGGGAAGGGGCGAGTCAAGGGGCCCCTCAGTGCCAGGTACAGCAGGGCCACAGCCAGGAGGGCCCAGATGGCCATGCAGCAGGCCACACGGTAGATAGGATTGCGCAGCTGCAGCAACCGCAGGGGGTGCACTACAGCCACATAGCGCTCCAGGCAGATGCAGGTGAGGAAGAGGGAGCTGCCATACAAGTTGGCATAGAAGAGGCAGCCGGTGACCTTGCAGAGAGCCTCGCCGAACACCCAGTTGTTGCCCAGGGCATGGTAGGCAACCCGGAATGGAAGTGTCAGCACAAAGATCGTATCAATGGCTGCCAGATTCACCAGGAAGATGTTGGCTGGGACCATGGCTGTCTTGGTGCGCAAGAAATACCAGAGAACAGAGAGGTTTCCAGACAGGCCCAGCACAAAGACCAGACTGTAAACCACAGGAAATAGCACATACTGGAAGTCAGCCTGCTCCCCGCAGTCTGTCTCATTGTGGGGCAGCACTGAGAGATTTGCACCCAGGGACCAGTGAGACTGGAAGGAAGGAAGGTGTTAGAAATTGTTGGGGTCCTTCTCTCCCAAACCACACCCCTGGGCTCCCCCAGCTCTGCTGTTGTCTCTCACTCTTGACCCACAGCCCCCTTCCAGTTTTTAGTGCCCCTCACTCCTGACCCACAGCCCCCCCTAGATTCACTTGACAGTTAGTTTTATGTGACTACAGCTGGGTTGGAACCCAGGAATCTCCTTTCATTTGTGACCCAGTTCAGGGTCTCCGGGAAAGCTGTGTGAGAGGCTGTGACCCTGGTGGCCCCCTTTAGTGCCCCAAAATCGAGGCCCTCTCCCCCATCCCCTGTACAGACAGTAGGCTGCCCTGGGATCCCAGAGCCTTGGGAACAGGCCTGGGAGGATGCCTAAACTGAAGTCCAGGGGTTTCCCCAAGGAGCTATGAATGAGGATGTTGGTAACACCCAAAGTGTGTGTGTGTGGGGGGGGGGGGGGGGAAGTGCCATGGTGGCAGGGGCGGAGCTGTGGCTTGGCACTGAGGAGCGGTTTCACAACCAAAATGCTGCTTATCTGCACCCAGCTGAGCAAACAGGTGCGGCAATCACTTGGGAGGGAAAGGGACCAGTGGGGGTGTATGTGGCAGGAGAGCAAGAGAGCAGAACTCAGACCCAGGTTGTGACCAGATGGGCAGGAAGAAGTTTGGGCGCTAGTTGGCAAGGAACTCCATCTGCCTGCTTCAAATCTGCCCTCACCCTGCTGCTCCCCTGCAAGGCTCAAAAATATGATGGAGAAAATATGATGAATGATAATACACAGCATTAGCCCAGAAGATCTCACTCCCCTGACAGAGCTGGATAGAGAACCCAGTAGTTCTCTCTCCCCCCATCACCCCCGCTCTAACTATCATATCCCACGGTGAAAGCAGAGGACTGGGAGCCAGGACTCCTGGCTCAGGGAGAGAAGTGGGATCTGGTAGTCAGAGTGGGGAGAGGCTGGAAGCCAGGGCTCCTGGGTTCCCTCCCAAGCTCTAGCAGGGAGTGAGAACTGGAATAATGCTGTATATTATCTGTCTCTATATAATATGCCATCCATCATATTTTGAACTCTGCTCAAGCCCCCTGTAAAGAGGGGTGTAGTTCCCCTGTCTGAGGGGAGAAACAAGCTACTCTGTGGACAGTGATTCTCAGCCTGGCTCAGCTCTAGCACATGACAACTAGTGCAGTCAGAATGCAGGAGGTAGAATGAGAAGCTCCTCCTGAGTCTCAGTTCTGGAATAACCTGCCAGAGGGGCCATGTCATTGCCTGATGCATCCCTCCCAATGCTTTGTTCTCATAGCAGGGTGGAGGAGCCCACCACCCCTTTCTCCTCCCAGGTGCCTTTGTCTAACTTGTCCTCATCCTCCATCTTCTCTGTGCTCAGCCTCTCTGGGTTGCCACTGCAGCAGTGGGGTCCCCATGGGTGGAATGTACCCCAGCTTCTGAGAGGAGCCCTCAGTGGCTATTAAGCGCCAAGTGTAGTCCAGCCCCATGCATCCCTCCCTTCTTCTAGTTGTCCCCAGACTCAGAAACCCCCTTCCCTACCCAGCCAGACCCCCCACACCTCTGCCAAAAACCCCAGGAACTCACATCACCCATGGGAACCAGGGTCCTGCACCTTCTCTTGGGACTGGGAGAGTCTAGCTTTGAATGATAAAAATGGACTGCACCACTCATCCTATGAAGAAGTGCCCGCCCCATCCCCTTCCCAGCCAGGGGGTGGAGGTTCCTGAAGGGAGGGGAGAACTGAAACACTTAATCCTGGACAGAAGATTTGTCCTGGGAGGTGAGGGGATGCTGTCAGGTTCCCAGGTGTGCCAGCAAGTCTTGCTCAGTGGTCTCTGTGCTTGGGGCAAGGCTGCTGGCTCTGTGGCCGAGGGGCACCAGCTCTAGCTCAGAGAACTATCCTACTGCTGTCCTGCTGGCAGCTTCCACCTAACCTGCTGTTCATGAAACCAATGGCTCCTCTCCCACACAAGTGGTGGAGCTGCCCACGTTTGGGGACATCAGTTAGTGGGCATTACATCATATACACAGACTAGCTCATCTGCGGTGGGCTGTTAGCTTCAGGGCTGTAACTATGGAGGGGTGAACAGGGCTTTGCCCCAGGTACCCTATCAAAGGGCGTGTTCCGCACTACTCATTCCAGGCGTCAACCATTGTAAGGGGTGCATTCTGAGTGGAACACGCCCCAAATGCTGAAATGACTAGTTATGGTACTGGTTAGCTGGTTCCTGTGAGTGCAATGTGCACAGCCTGGTGCTGTTACCCCCCCCCCCCCGCCACTCACACTACAACCTCCACTAACACAGACACACAAAGATGCAAACTCCTGCAGATCACCACATTCATACCCTTTCTTCCTGTGTATCCACTGATACACACACACACACACACACACACACACACACTGTACATTTTCATTCACACTCATGCCTTGCATGCACACCTCTGCTCATGCATACACTGCACACCCACATGCTCCATCTGACTTGCCGAACATACATTTTGCTGTCCTCTTCACACACATCCACCCTCAACTGGAAACAAACCATTTTTAGCTGATTTGCCTGTGGGTCAGGCCAGGGCAGTGGGAAAGCCCAATGGGTGGGGCTGATGGGAAATGGCCCCAAGTTGGGAAATTCCCCATTATTAAGTAATCGGATCATTTGTGAAATCTTCAAAGACCAGCTTCCTGTTGATCTGATTGTGAAATTGTGGTGTGGGTGTCTGGATGTAGTGTGTGACTCCATGTGAGACGTGACTGTGATATAGTAGTGTGTGTGTGGTTGGGATGTGTGAAAAGGTGAGTGCTCCTGAATATGAGATATTTGGACTGGGTGTGCACATGGTTTGTAACTGATGGTGGCATGCGTTTGTGTGTGATTCTGATACGTGTTGTGTGACATCACTGAATGTGGTGAGGTATTCATGAGATGTGAATACAGATTTCTGGTGTGTGTGGGTGTGTGTGGGCATGTCTGTCACAGGGCTGTGTGCATGCCTGTCTGTGACAGAGTGTGTGTGTGTGTGTGTGTGTGTGTGTGTGTGTGTGTGTGTGTGTG
>ML682042.1:32562-47737 GCA_007922195.1 Podocnemis expansa
GTGTGTGTGTGTGTGTGTGTGTGTGTGTGTGTGTGTGTGTGTGTGTGAGAGAGAGAGAGAGAGAGAGAGAGAGAGGGTGTCTATCTCGGTGTGTGTGTGTGATAGGTATGTGTAATCTAGTGCAGGTGTTTCTGTCAGAGGTGGGGATGTTGGCTGTGATATGTACATCTGTCACAGATGTCAGTCTGCAGGTGTGTCTATCTATGTGGGGGCATCTGTGACAGGGGTGTCTGTCATAGACGAGTGTGCAAGTATATCTGTGACAGAGACTTTTGAGGGAGTGTCTGTCACAGGTGAGTGGGTGGCTCTGATGGTTGTCCCTCTGACAAGGGTGTGTGCAGGCATGTCTGTGAGGGGCGTCTATGACAGCTGTGTGCAGGGTGTCTGTTCTTATAATGTGTGCAGGAGTGTGTGGGGGTCTTTGTGATGGGTGTGTCTGTGATGGAGGTTTCTATGTCAATCACAGGTCAGTGCTTGTGGACATGTGTGGAGGTGTCATCTATCATGGCTGTGGGTAGGTGTCTGTAACAGGGATGTCAGGGGGTGTCTGTGAGGGAGTCTCTGCAATGGATGTCTGTGATGGGTGTATCTGTGAAAGATGTGTAACGGGCTTGTGAGGAGACTTCATAGGTGTGTGTCTGACACAGGAGTGTGTGTGGGGGTATCAGTGGTGAATGTGTCTGTCACAGTGGGTATATGTGATTGTGTCTGTGATGGGAGTATGTTGGGATGTCTGTCACAGGGACGTGTGTGTGTCTCTGACAGGGAAGTATGTAAGGGGTGTCTGAGATGTGTGTGAGGGTGTCAGTGATGTGTGTGAAGGAGTGTCTTTTCGGAGGTAAGTGACAGGTGGGTCTGTCACAGGGGGTTGTGTAGGGGTGTCTGTGACAGCTGTGTCTGTTACAGTTGTGCGTGTGAGAGAGAGAGACACAGCCAGAGATGGTGAGGGAGTGTCTGTCACAGGGGTGTCAGTGATAGTTGTGTGTGTGGGAGGGGGGGTCTCTGTGACTGGTGTGCAGGTATGTCTGTGACAGTGGTGTGAGGGAGTGGCAGTGCAGAAGTGTCTGTATGGGGGTGTCAGTGATGGTCTATATTTATCCAAGGTCTGTATGTGAGTATCTGTCATAGATGTATGAAGGGGTCTCTGTCACAGATGTGTGGCTGTCTGTGATGGATTTGTGTGGGGGGGGTGTCTGTCATGGGCATCTGTTGGTGTCCATCATAGGGTTGCGAGGGGATGGCTGTGAGGGGATGATGGGTGTGCAGGGGCGCCTGCTGTCACAGAGTTGTCAGTGATGGGTGTTCAAGACAGCAGTGTGTCAATGATGGGTGTTTCTGTGACAGATTTGTGCTGGGATAGTGATGAGTGTGTGTGTGGGGGGATCTCTGTTGGATGTTTGAGAGGGTGTCCATGACGAGTGTCAGTGATGGGTGTGCAAGGGTAGCTGTCACAGAGGTGTGATGGAATGTCAGTGACAGGAGTACAAGGGGGTGTCAGTTACAGGTCTGTGTTATCACAAGTTTGAGAGGCAGCAAGGAGCCCACTTTTAAAGACTAACACTTTTTTGTTGCATGAGCTTTCATGGGCACAATCCCACAGCCAGCAAAGTGCAATTGTGCCCATGAAAGCACATACAATGAATAGATTTGTTAGTCTTTAAAAGTGGTCCTAGAGTGCCACAGATGTCAGGTGTGTGAAGTGATGTCAGTGCTGGGATGCCTTTTGACCCCTCTGGAAGGTATATGAGGGTGTCAGTGTCAGGTGTATGAAGTGATGTCAGTGATGGGTGTGCCAGGGTGTTAGGAATTCTCAATGATGGGTGTGCAGGGATGTCTGTGATGAAGTGTGAGGGGTGTCAGTGACAAGTATGAGGGGGGTGTCTGAGTGGGTGGCAGTGACAGGGCATCAGTGACAGGGGTGTGACAGATGTGTGAGGATGCCAGTAACAGGTGCATGAAGGAGACAGCGATGTGTGTGAAAGTGTCTGTCATGTCTCTGTGTCTCTGTCACAGGGGGAGTCTGTAAGAGAGCTAAGTGCTAATTAGTGATGGGTACGCAGGGGTTTCTGTGATATGTGTGGGGCTGTCTGTCAGCGAGGTGTGTGCAGGTGCCTGTTATTGGGGGGGTGAGGCTGTTTGTCATAGATGTGTGAGGGGGTGTCTGTCACAGGGGTTTGAGGGGCTATCAGTGACAGTTCTGCGAAGGCATCCTTGACAGGGGTGTGAGGGGGTATCAGTGATGGCTGTATGGGGGTGTCTATGATGAGTGAGGCAGACTGTCAGCTGCACCCTAATGGGTCTCATGCTTGTAGGTGGGCCAGCTAGTCAACAGGGAATAAACCCTCAGCATTCTAGGCTAGGGCTTACATAGTTCCCTTCTCTCACCCTCAGACTGTCCTTAAAATATCACACATACCTCTCTCTTCATGGGACATGAGGCAATGATGCCGTGACAGCATGTCAGCGTTGCCGTGTTGGCTTCCAGCACTATGCTGCACCCAGAAATTGAAAGGTAGTAGGAAAAGGAAAAAGTTTGGTTACTCTAGCACAGACGTATCAAACTCATGCAATGTGGGGGCCACATTGGAGGACAGAACACCTGACACAGGCCATGCATTCCCACAAGCTCTCCAACCTTTTCCACTTTGCCTGCTGTGCAGCTCCAAGACACCCTTGTGACCCAAGCCTTCTGAATCTGCTAAAATCAGGGCAAGCTGCAAAACAGGGGCCAAATCCCCCCAACCCCTGATGGGTGGTACTTAAACCAGTCACCCAGTCAGTAATAAAACATGCTTCTGATTCCCCACTCTGGTCATCACTAAACATAACAAAATAGAAACAGCTCCCTTTATTGCATATCAGCTTCTCTGATTCCCACCTAGCCACTAGTTCTCTTAAGAAACTAGGTTCTCCTGACCCCAAAGGGCCAGCCTTATCACCCAGAACAATATAGGCTTGGATCTGTGTAGGCAAACTCTGAAGGCCTTAAACTAGTCTGAGAACAGAATGCCTGTGAGAGAAAACAGAGGCTCTGAGAAACAAAGGCTGGTTGTTAGTGTAGGTGACAACTGAAGGTTGTAGATCCGCAACAATGTAAAATTAGAAATGGAATGTCTGGGGAGACAAGCTGACTCTGCTTTTTACCTTGACCTAAATGACGCTGTAAATCTTCCACTAACCAATTAATCAGCAGATGTACCATATGCTAATTATCTGATAATTTATAAATACTGTTGAAATCTGCCTATCAGTAAAGTTCAATTGATCTTTGGGGGGGGGGTCACTCTGTTGAACCCCTTTTGGTTAATTGTTAATCCAGCAGCTGCTGAATAAAGAGCTGCTTTGCTTGAACCTAATAAAACTTGGTCCATTGTTTCTTCCACAGATCTTACCCAAAATACCACGCTGCCACCTAGTAACTACAACTAAAGGTTTAATATAAAAAGAAAACAAACACATTATGAGAGATGTGAAAGTGAATCAAATACATACAAATGATTCAGAGTCCATAGAAAGCAAGTCTTTGAAGAATCTGTACTTTGCTGGTTAGTCCCATTTCTCTGGTATATACCCAGCACTTGGGTGGGTCTCAATCCTTTGTTCAGTGGAGCAGAATAGTTCCAGAGGAGGGTGTTGGTTGCAGACAGACTGAAGACAAAATGGAAAAATGAGATGCAGACTCCCTAGAACAGTGATGGGTGGCACTGAAGCCAGACTTCCAATCAGCAATAAACAATGCTTCTGACTCCCCACACTGGTTACCATGAAGCACCACAAAGAACAAACAGCCCCCTTTACTGCATTTCAGCCCCTAATCCCCAAAGAGCCACTGGGTTTAGTAAAGAGATAAGTTGCTAAAAACTTCATACTTTTCACTCAGAAAGTTTTCTCCTGACCCCAACAGGTCAGCCACATAATGCCAAACAATATAGGTTTGGATCTTACTCAAAGTACCATGCTGCTAGCCAATCCTTTAATGACTAAGAACTAAAGTTAAAAAGGAAAGAAACAAAAGATGAGAAATTAAGGATTAAAGTGAATCACATATATACAGATGATTAGGAGTCCATGTAAAGCAAGTCCTTGGAAGAATTTGGAGTGTGCCAGCTTGTACAGATCCTCTGGTATGCACCTAGTACCTGGGGGAGCCTCATTTCTTTGCTTAGTTGCATGTGAATAGATACAGAGGTGATTGTTGACCGAAGAATGAAAACAAAATGGAGTTAGGTGCAGCTGCTTTTATTACCTCTGACTTTCCATGCTGTGTGGAATTTTTATAAATCAAAATGGAGTTGAGTCACATGGACAAACTCTAATGGCTCACCCAGTTTCTCCCTGGGCCCACTATACCTGTGAGCTTCCTTAATGGACCATTAAGGAGACAATGCCTATAGACATCCTGTCTGGGGTGTTTCCCAGAAATATATAAATTGGAATACAGATATAACAAGCATATTCCTAACTTCTACTACAGCTATGATAGCTACACATAAACAATATAATCATTCCTAGCCAATCATAAGCTTTCAATTGTACTAAACATGGCATATATTATATGGATTATTGGACTTATAAAAGATTGATATGAGTTAAGATAAATGGTCCCCTAAATCCAGACAGCATTGCACCAGGTAAACTTGTTGAAGCCTTGACAGGACCAGGAAATGTTCCTTTTCACCCAATATGCACCACTCCCCTGGTGGATGCCCCACAGAGGAAAGTGGAATATTCCTTGAACTGACCCCAGAATAATGGTTGAAAGTCAGCCACATGATCCAATGAACCCAAGATGTGTTTTCCAAGCAGCCAGACTATACATTGGCAGTGTAGCATCACATCATTAGTGATCCTAGAGTGTGAGTAATGTTGAAACCATACCGGATACCGGAGGCCAAACTGGAAGAAATTAGGATGGAAGTGAGGGATGACTGAGGAGTCCAGGCCTATTGTCCTAGTCCCTAAGCCTGATGGCACCTGGAGGATTTGCAATGGTTTTAGGAAGCTAAATGAAATACCCACGTTCAATTCCTATCTGATCCTGCACATTGATGAGCTAATAGAGCAGTTGGGAAGGGCTCAATACCTCACCACCCTGGACTTGATGAAGAACTATTGGTAAATTCCCCCAGCCAAAGACAAGACCCCCTTCTCCATGCCTGATGGCCTGTTCTCCTTCCTTTTGGACTACATGGAGTACTAGCTATGTTCCAATGGCTGATGGACAAGACCTCTCACTGCTTATGCTGTGTCCTGTCTGGATGACATGGTCATCTGCAGTCCTGACCGGGAGACACACCTGGGGAAAGTAGAAGCGGTACTAGATACCCTCCAAAAAGCTGGTGTCATTGTAAATCCCCCCAAGCGTGTGATAGGGCTGGTCAAGGCTAAATATCTGGGATATATGGTAGGACTAGGCCTGGTAAAACCCTGACCAGACAAACCAGAGGCTATCCAGACATGGCCCCAACCTGTCTGCAAGAAACAGCTCAGACCATTCTCTGGGATACTAAAGGAGATTTACAATACCCTCCCCACTCAGCCACTACAGGAAGGCCATTGACTGACCTGATAAAAAGCTTAGGGCTCAGGTATGATGACATGGACTAAGATGGCTGAGGCAGGGTTTGTGGATTTGAGAACACCCCTTTGTAATCACCCAGTACTGATAGCCTCAGATTTTGGGAAAGAGTTCATTCTCCAAACAGAAGTGTCAGAGGTTGGGCTAAAGTGCTGTCCTTTCACAGACGGTAGGCAAAAAGGAACACCTTATCCTGCATCTCAGCAGAAAACTCCTCCCCAGAGAACAGAAGTATGCCTTGGTTGAAAAAGAATACCTGGCAGATAAATGAGCTATGTAGACTCTGATATTATTTAATAGGACGAAAGTTTTCCCTTGTGACTGACCATGCCCCTTCACCAACAAGGAGAAAAATGCTGGAACAGGAGTGTCAAACTTATGGCCCATGGGCTGAATGCAGCCTGGCAAGAGTGCTGATTCAGCCCCCAGAGATGCTGCCTGGGCCACCTGGGGGAGCTCTCTGGAACAGCAGCAAACAGCAAAGACTGGCAGGCTGCAAGCAGAGCATGACTTCCTTACATGATCTGAGTCACAGTACAGGGGAACAAAGGAAGTGCTTCAGCCAATCCTGGCTCAGCTCGCTTGTGGTCTGACAACCAATCAGAGTCTCAGTCACAGCAGGCTGGGCTGGGCTCCCAGAGAACCACCGCACCGCCTCCACTCCACCTGTTCACTGCCAGTCAACATGCTAATTTTATTGACAACACACAAAGCACAAATAAGAAAAAGGAAAACAAACTAGGAGCCCTGTGGCACTTAAATATGAGCAAGTTTATTTATTGCATGAGCTTTCATGGGAGAAAATCCCACTTTGTAAGACATTTTGAAAATGGGAGAGCTTACAGAATGGAGGGAAATAAATGCAGGGAAGAATAAGTCATGGGATCAGGTCATACTGTAAGAGCAAATCAAAGCCATTGTTAAGATTCAAACATTAAGAAACAGTGTATAGAAGGAAGATGAGGTCAAATCACCTGTTGTAATGAGAGAAGAATCGAAAGTCCCTATTAAGGGCTGACACAATGCAATCAAATTTGCAAGCAAATTCGATCTTCACTGCTTCTCTTCAAAGCCCTGATCTGTTATTCATCTGTCTGAGCACCAGGGGAATTGCTACATATGAAGATTAGCTGGGGCCCAGGCCCCCACCAGGTCTGAGCTCTGCCTCCTGCCCTCAGCCATGCCCCCATCCCCACCCCCAACCTCAGTCATGCCCCCCATCCCTAGTCATGCCCACCTGCCCAGGCTTAATGTCATGGGTTGCACATCTGTGTACCCAAGCTTATGATCTATATAAGTGAGCAGAAAAATTATACACTGGGATTGTATGTTTTTATGCCAATTATGCCATATAAAGTTTCTTCATAGATGCTTATAACCTATGCTACATGATTACTATGATGATATGTTTCCTGTAGCCACATGTGAAAACAAAAAGACACACTTGGAAGAGTTTCTTTGTTCTCACTCCTTACCCCTCCCCTTCTGGCAGAGGTTATTTCTTTTTGTCTCTGAGGAGGGTTACCAGATGTCAGGCAAAAGAAGGACATGTCCTCCTTTTTACCTTCACATCCTCCGTCCGGCAGGCAATTAAAAATACATGATTTTGTCTGGCTTTTTACTTACAGGGGTTAAAGTATGCTGGAATACCCTATTTTTAGGGGGAAGTGTTCCAGGGCCCCTTAGAAACAGAAGAATATTACATTAATACTACATTTTCTCCACGTGTCCTCCAATGTCCTCCTTTGCGTACTTCCCTGTCCTCCTTTCCATGCTTTAGTATTTGGTAATCCTGCCTCTGAGGCACTTGAATCAGCATATCTTTGTAAAAACAAGCAAGGTGTTCTGTAACACTTAAAGACTAACAGCTTTATTTATTGCATGCGCTTCTCTCACTTCTGTAAGTTCCCTTATCTTCAAAGCGTCTGACCAAGTGGGATTTTTTCCCACAAGCTTTTGCTCATGCAATAAATAAATTTGTTATTCTTTAAATGCCACAGAACCCCTTGTTTGTTTTACTTATGTCACAGAGCCCAGAAAAACACTCTTGGATCCCCTCTGTTCACAGACAATCAGGACTCTGCTACAGTGGAGCCTTCTCCCATCCAGCACCTGGGTCTCCATGCTACCTGTAGCCAGCTTCCAAATCCAGGCTCAGAGGGTCCTACCCTTGCTCTGTCTGGTCTCCCTGGGGGGCTTCCTTCCTCCAGGAGGGTCCCAGCCATCCCAGTAAGAAGTGACACTCAGCCAGTGTAGAAGTCAGAGGGTTTATTAGCAATCCAGTTTGCACAGCAACTAGGACAGTTGGCTTTCAGATTAACCAGGAGGCATAGCAGTAACCCCCCCCCAACGAACACCCAGAGATCCTACCTCTTGGACCCCCATTTCCCTACTCCCTCCTCCTCTCTTAGCCCTTTGTTCTCCTCCCTGGCCAGCTGACCTGTCCTGGTCAAACTTGGCCACAACCTGTGTCATCCACAGGGAGTCCAGGTAAGGTCTGTCCCTCCCCCCCCCCCCAAGGGGTTCCACAGTTATCACACCCCCCGTGTCGCATCACCAAAGTACAGGAACAGAAAAGAAGAACATTTGGGACCCCCTGGCATCCCACAGTAGCCCAAGAGGTTTCTTACTTCATCACAACTGAACCAGATTAACTCCCTGAGCCATGCTACACATCTGCACACATCCATGTGATTGCAGGAAACATATCATCATTAGCAATACTGCATAAGTTAATACCATTATACTTCACTCAATGAATTCCTTTCCCTAACTATATTCATCCTGCTAGTGTTAGCTGAAGGCTTCTGTAGCCACAATGTAGGGGCAGAGACAAAAATGAATAGATTCTACCTTTAAAGCACCTGTCAGGAAACACTGTATCTGTTCTTTAATATCATAACTAAAATAACTAACTCAGTTTAATACACATTACAACCATGTCCAACAAAGACCCATATTGTGAATGTGGAGATCCATTTTCTATTCTTGAAACTTGTTTTAGCTGTATGCTGTATAATTTCATTTAAATGTGTGAACACGGTGTGTGAATCAAGAGCAGGTTTGATGGGATCAGTGAACAGCTGCCTTTCCTGATGAAATGTAAGTACCACCTTAATGGCTAAATAATGCAAACAAATCCCTGAAAAGCAAGAAGGATCCACCCCAGAAAGAAAACAACAATATACAAGATGAAAATCAGGTCTGGAAATGACTGGTGATCAATGATCACACAGGAGCTGTGAGGTGGCAAGACACGGGGGGGGGGGGGGGAGAGGAGAGACCTCAGCAACAAAAACATTTAATACTTAACAATACTTTTCAAATCAATTCCCCAGGACCAACCATCTTAAAATACTTATATACTAACTAAGTCTTATAATCCCACTGTGGGGTAAGTCCTTTTACACATGAGGAAACTGGGGAATAGACTAGAATCATAGGGTTGGAAGGGACCTCATCAGATCATTGAGTCCAGTCCCCTGGGGCTTGAACCCAGGACCTTCTGCATAGTAAGCAGAGGTGCTAATAAGAGAGGTTAAGTGACTTGCTCAAGGCAATAGTGAGACACTGCTGGACCAAGTGAAAAACTCAGTGCTCCTAACTCCCTCTTCTAGGGAACTACACTGCTCCCACCATTGCTGTACATTTCATTTTGGTTTTTATCCATTGGTTATATCTGCGCTTTCATCTCTTATTGATTTTAAATAACTCTATATCACACATGGCCAAACTGCGGCTCATGAGACCTAGATAAATTGGAACAGTGGGCCAATAAAAATCTTGTGAAGTTCAATAAGGACAAGTGTAAAGTCCTGCATGTGGGATGGAAAAACCCCATGCACTGCTACAGGCTGGGAAACATTCAGCTGAGTAGCAGCAGTGTAGAAAAGGACCTGGGGGTCATGGTGGATGGGAAGCTAGATATGAGTCAGCAGTGTGCTCTTACTGCCAAAAAGGCCAAGGGCATACTGGGCTGCATCAAAAGAAGTATTACCAGCCGATCATTCCCCTCTATTCTGCACCGATGAGGCCACATCTAGAATACTGTGTTCAGTTTTGGGCTCCCCACTACAAAAAGGACAGGGACAAGCTAGAGAGAGTTCAGAGGAGGGCAACCAAAATGATTAAAGGGCTGGAGCACAAGCCCTATGAGGAAAGACTGAAAGCATTAGGCTTATTTAGTCTGCAGAAGAGAAGATTGAGGGCGGATTTGATAGCAACCTTCAACTACTTGAAGGGGTGCTCCAAGGAAGATGGAGCTCGACTATTCTCAGTAGTAAAGGAGGACAGGACGAGGAGCAATGGTCTCAAGTTGCGGTTAGGGAGGTCGAGGCTGGATATTAGAAAAAACTTTTTTACTAGGCGAGTGGTGAAACATTGGAATGAGCTGCCAAGGGAGGTGGTGGAGTCACCATCTTTGGAGGTGTTTAAGGCCCGGCTGGATAAAACCATGACTGGGATGGTTTAGTGGGAGTGGTCCTGCCTCTGGCAGGGGGTTGGACTAGATGACCTATGAGGTCCCTTCCAGCTCTAGGATTCTATGATTCTATGAGCTGCATGCAGCTCTTTAAAGAAAAATTGCAGCTCCCCGAAGAGCACAGCCAGTGGTGGCTTTTGGGGTAGGCAAAGCAGGTGGCTGCCAAGGGCCCCAAGCAATAATGGGCCCCCTCTTCCATCTGGTAGACAGAAATGAAAACACAGAAAAATATAGAAATTTTTCCCATCTAGCAGAGCTAGTAGGGCTGGAAGCCTAAGCACTTTTCACTCTTGGCTCATCAAGGCAAGCTATCATTAGGATCTCTGCTTCATGTGAAATGCAGATTTCACCATTCTCTGCCCATCACCTTCACACTGACATGCTAAAAAAGCAGAAGCAAGCAACAGACAGCACAACAGCAGGAACTTTTCCAGTGGCCTCAGCTTTTAATTCCTCAGTATAGCCATTTATTTTGCCATTTTTTAATTTTGTGAAATACTGCATTTTTCTTTTCTTTTTTACCTGTTCTTTTGCCTTTTCCTTTGACTTTGTGACAATTTTTACTTTGGCTTTTTTTAGCTCAGGTTACCAGGTAGGTCCATGTAGGCTGCTACATCTAAATACAGTGCTTCCCTTAGGCAATCATTACACCTGTGTGTGATGTCTGTGCTGTATGTCTTTCTTTTGATAAGTAATTTTTTAGCTTCTTTTGTACTTAACTATTTAATATTTTTGAGGGGGCCAGAGTCTTATAAACTTGAGTACTTCAGAGAATTTCATTGAAATTTGGTGTGTTTCATTTATAGCTACACACTAGAAACCTCCTTTTCACTTATTTTTATTTATTATAAATATTTGCATTAAATATCTCTAGTGCACATAAACCCAAGCCTATATGAAAAATTTGTAAGATTTGACTGCCAAAATTTTAAATGTGGTATTTTAGTTATTTTCAGCCATCATTAATGTTACCACTTCTTATTTATTAATTTATGCTCACACTTTTTAAAATAAAAAAATAAAATGTTCACTTCAACTTTGTAGTTCAGCATTAGCTGATTTATGTTAAGTGAAAGATGATCAACTTACAAGCTTCATGATGGGAAGATCTTTAAAAATACCATACCCAAGAATAATTCACGCGTTCCAGAGGGATAATCATATTAGTTTGGTTCAACAAAACAAACAACGAGTCTTGGGGGGTGATATGGGGCAGTTAAGGGTGCAGGGGGGACTGGGGCCACAGGGAAGGTAGCAGTGGGGGCCAATAGTGGGCCCTTTAGGCGGCCCCACAATGGGTCTTCACCTAGGGCCCCCAATTGCCTAAGGCCGCTTGTGAGCACAGCAGGGAAGGGCAGCATGGTGGGACACAGGGGTGAGAAATTTGCAATGGTCAGGGACAGCAGAGAGGTGGTGGCATGGTAAGAGCTGGCAGGGGAGGGGCAGCATTGTGAGAGCTGGCAGAAAAAAGCAGTGTGGTAAGATCTGGGAGGGGAGGAGAGGGTAGGGGCAGCACTGTGAGAGCCAGCAGAAAAAAGCAGTATGGTAAGAGCCAGGAGGGGATGGGCAGCATTGTGAGATCCCGCAGGGAAAAGCAACACCATCACTAGGGGTATCACTGCTGCCTGGCACATGAAGCCCGTGCCCTGAATCCCAGTGTCAGTGTCCTGGCTCTTGGTGGGGCCCCTGCATCTCCTGGTCTCTGGCTGGAGATCCGGGGCCCTGCCGCCTGCAGTGGCGGCGGTGGCAGCAGCGGCTACTTCCAGCTCCTTCCTGGGTTGGGCGGCCCCCTGGCCGTGACTGTCGCTCCCTGCCCTGTCCCCGGTCGGGAGCATGGCTTGCGGTCAGGGGGTGGGTCCTGGGCCGGTGCCGTGGGTCCTTCCCTGGGGCAGTGACGCTCCTGGTCATCAGTTAGTTGCAAAGACAAGCACTCAGAGTAAGTAACTGTCAGATTCTATGGTTTACCTACACAATATTAATTCTACCCTCCTTGTCTGTATGCATTATGATACAGTCTTTAATTACATCATCACAGGCTTCATTCATTGCACAAACTGGATGCAGAATTAAAGTAGCACCAGCAAGAAGAAGTCTGACCTTCTGAGTGCATGATTTTTTAAATACTTTTCTCTTTTGATATTGTTTTCTGGGTCAATATTTTTAAAACTGGGAACATAAATTGATCAAGAACAAATCTATAATGAACTACAGATAAGTGATGATAATTTAGCAATTTAAACCTGAAAAGCAATTCTAAATTAATTTTCTTTTTTAAAAATCACCTGGCATTGCCAGATATTGTAATATAAAGCAAAATTATTTCTATTTTGAGAATTAAATAAGAATCATCAGAAATGACTGAAAATTAACAGAAGTGTTACATCCAAAATGTTATTAAAAAAACCCTCTATTAGACATCAGTATGTCATCTGTTTGCAGAAGGAACTGCTAGTACATTTATTTTATAAGAAAATGTTAATTAATATAACTAAGTCAATTACCAAGACAATTTACATTCACTGCAAAGTTCAATAGCAGCACTATACTTCTACTGATAAAATAGCATTGAACATGTATTAATTCTTCATTGTTGTATAGTCAAAATCCATTTATATTTCAGTGCAGTCTTCATGAATGACTCTGTGGGTATCTGAGCCCATTAGAAAAAAAGACTAATTGTTGTGAAGGGCTGAGGATGGAAAATTGTGTTGTAAACTTTCTGAAAAAAAAATCTCTCACCAATAAAGATTTTACTTTGTATTATAAAAACCAAAGAATGATGTTTAGAATTTATACAGGGCCTAAGCGCAAACTGAATAAACTCAAATGGGATTTTTTTCCATAGTATCTTCTGTGCATGGACTCCAAAGCACTTACTGAAACGGGCTCTGATCTTGCACTTTATGTCCCCATAAATTCTCATTGATCTGTTGTGATTCTGAACAGTTGAAAAGGTGTCCCTGTGTGCATCTTTTCACAGGATTAAAATGAGAGCAGTGTTTTTCCCTTACTATTACTCTTATTTTAAAATTAATTGTGTCTGACTCCTCAGACCTTTTGTCTTCACTGTCTATGAGTATTTCAGTGAACAAGTTTACTGGCAGAAATGCTGGCAGGGAAGCAGGGGCATAGTAGGTGCCGGGGTGGGGTTGGGGGCAGAAGTGCAGCATGGTTGGGGAGAGCAGAGAAGCAGCAGTGTGGTAAGAGACGTAAGGGAAGCAGCAATGGGGTGGGGGAGAGACGTGTGACATGGTCAGAGAAGCCCCAGCATGTTTAGATTTTCTCATAGGCCCTAATGCAGCTTGCTCATTGTTAAAATAAAATCATGTGTTACAAGTCCTAAACATGATGTGGAATCATAAGAAATGAAAATACAAAGGAGAAAAGTTTAAAACTGAAGGTAGCTTACCTTCAATTTTTGGCACAACTTACTGCTGTGAAGCATCATATTCCACAATGAAATTCAAAACATTGTGCAATACTTAGGCTATGTCCACACATATGTTATTATTTCGAAATAACCCATTTCAAAAGTCCTTATTTGAATTAACAAGGCCATTCGGACATGTTGTTTTGAAACAGTTGTTTTGAAACAATGGCTATTTCGATTAGATGCGAAGTTTAATGGTTTCAAAATAACGGTGTGTCATGTGGACATGCTGCTTCTTATTTCAAAACAACCCTTAGAGATCAGCATCTGAGAAAGCTTTTAGCACTGACAAGTTACTGCCCAGATTTTAAAAAACTTGCCACAAGCCTGTAGTGTTCTACATCTAGCAACAGCTAAGTTTTTACTGTATAGGCCTAGTTTCATGGTAACCTTAAATAATTATTAGAATCTGACATTAGTAGGATCAATGTTTGCCCTATTTTTACAATAATATTAAAGTGCACAAAGAATTTTAAGCTTAGTAATTTTGGAGTAGGTAAAAATATGTGGTTATACACCTCACTGTGGGTCTTGAAGGTTTAATAATCGACTTGTGCAGCTCTTGAGTTCCTTAAGTTTGGCCACTCCTGCTCTATATGGTGCTTGCAGACCTTGGGAGGAGAACCCCTTGGCCATGCACCTGGACTTGTTTGGGGGGGGAGCCTCCACCACTCATGTCTCCTGGGCTTGGGAGAAGGGGGAGAAACCCAGCCAGTCCACCCCCTACACACATACTGAATTTCCCATCAACACCCTCCCCAGTTTTCAGCTAGTAACAGTGTTATACCAATTTAGTGAGCACACCAACAACCTCCCTACACCCCCCCCCCCCACAACTTCCAAGTCCTGGGGAAATCTCTGGAGAGGAGAGAGCCCTCCCTCCCAGGTCACATCATCTGGGCCTAAGTGCAGCCTACAGTCCCCCAAGTCTGACCATATCACCTAGGCTTTGGAGGAGAGAGCCCAGTCACTCCAAGATTCCTGTGCTAGGGTTGAACCCCCAAAGCACCCCCCACCTGAGCTTGGGAAAGAGAGGCGAGCCCCAGTCACACCATTTGCACTTGGGGGGAAGCCCCCTGCTCACATACCATCTTGCCTGTGGGGGGGGGGAGAAGCCTCCCAAAGCCCGCCATCAGCCTGACCCCCAGAGGGATGTTCTTGAGGAATAAAAGTATATTACCAACCCTGTGCCCCCCCCCCCCCCCCCCCCCACATTCCCCAAACTCTGCTTGAACTGAAAACCAAAAACAGTAGGAAATGGGAGCCATCCTCATCTACCCATATCCAAAAGCCAGCAGCACAGTAAATGGAGCTTCATTCGCATTGACTATGGAGAGCCAGGCTCCAAAGCAGGAGCCGCACTGAACTCTGGGATTGAAGAAGCAGGGAAGCATTGCCTGATGGGGGATCTCACACCAAAACGAACAAACTCAGCAATTATCAGACCATTCTAGTCACAGATGTGATAATTGATACGTAAAATACTGAGTCTGCCTGACTGTATTGTGAGCTTCTCTGAACCATAACACCCAGCCAGGAATGTGTATTGGCCACGTAAACAAGTCCTTATAGAAAACCTTTACCCACATAGTAGTGTAGTGTGTGTCCTGTGCAAGTCCTAACTGGATCCTTTCTGAACGCTGTGTGAGTCTGGATTGAGTCCTGAGTCCTGATGCTTGGATCTAAA